>CM031234.1:536728784-537328784 GCA_018340775.1 Taxus wallichiana var. yunnanensis
CTATAATGTACTAGTAATGACTTTGATGTTTTATGCGTAAAACCGCTTTAAGATGCAAGGAATTGACATTTTCACCAAAATTCTCACCTTTTAGCGTACATAAAGATAAGCACCATTTCCATAGTCCTTCATGACTTGGTATGGGCCTAACTATTTGGGCCGGAACTTCCTTCCTTCACCAGTTTTCTTATCAATCTAGCTATCTAGTCTTAGAACTAGATCTCCCTCATATATTTCTAGCTCATAGACTTTTTGTTGTACTGCCGGCACATCCGGTCAGCATAGGCTCTGTGCCATTGTTTGGCATTTAACCCGGCCTCATCAAGGCTTTCCATTGAGAGAGGCATGCCTCCTATAAGCTTCTTCATCTAAAATCCCTTGTAATGAGATACGAGACTAGGTATTTCAACCTCAAGCGGGAGAACTGCTTCTACTTCGAATACCAAGAAAGGAGTTTCTCCTATTGGTGTTCTTATTGAGGTTCGATGGGCCCACAAGGTCGGATATAGTTTTAAATGTCAATCTCGCTTGTTCTCCTTGAACTTTTGAGGAGAATAGCTTTTAACATTTTGTTTGTTTCTTCACTGCCCATTAGCTTGAGGGTAGTAAAGAGAGGTCGTGTGATGGTTTATCTTGAACTTACTACATAACTCACGGACTTCATCATTTTTAAAGGAAGTGCCATTATCCGAGATAATGACTTGTGGGAAACCATACCTGTAGATAATTTGGTTCAGAATGAATTTGGCAATTACCAAACTTGATACGGTGGTGAGAGGCATGGCCTCCACCCATTTGGTAAAATATTCCGTGGCTATAATGATAAAATTATGGCCATTGGTTGATGAGGGAGAGAACTTCCCTATCAATTCTAGACCCCACGTGGAGAAGGGCCATAGAGTCACTATTGGTTGCAGGGATTGTGCTGGCATGTGAATCTCGTGAGAGAATTCTTGGCATTTGTGGCACTTACATACAAATTCCACTACATCATGCTCGAGAGTGGGCCAAAAATAGCCCATCCAATGTATTTTACGAGTGGTGGCGTGACCACCGAAGTGGCCTCCACATATCCCACTATGGGATTCATGAATAATCTTCTTGGATTCTTCTATGTCAACGCATCTTAGAAGCATGTCGTCGAAGGCTTTATGATAGAGTACCTGGTCTAAAACAACATATTTAGTGGTAATAATGTGTTACCACCTTCTTTTTTGTGACGTGGAACCTTCCAGGTATGTATGGTCCATGATAAAATTGATGATATCAATATACTAGGGACATGTAGAAATGGGGGAATTGGTTTCGACGAAGTATACACACTCATCGGGAAAGTCTAGATTTACCAGCTCACCTCCATCTAGTGGATTGTTAGCTAACCAATCTACAATGATTTGTCCCTTAATGGATTTTTGGTTTACGAATGTTAACTCAAATTCTCCCATTAAGGTTATGAAACACCCAACCTTTTTAGATAAAGATCCTTGTGTGAGAAATGTTCGTAAATGGTCTGTCTTTACAATGACCCTTGTTTCTTGGTTTAACATGTAATGTCTTAAATGTTTTGTTGCAAAAATTATGGCGAGGAATTCTCTCTCTACCTATGTGTAGTGTGTCTCATAATCGAGAAAAGTTTGGCTAATGAAATAGACCACACGTTCCCATTTATCATCGTCTTCTTGAGCCACATGCATGAGACAGTGAAACGTGAGTGGCTCGTGAGTATAGGATCAAAGGGTGGTCTGGTTTGGGAGGCATTAGCGTGGGTGGAGACAACAAGAAGTGTTTAACTACTTCGAAGGCCTCGTTGCATTCTTCAGTCCAATCAACACTATAATCTTTCTTCAATAGATTGTTGATTGGATGAATGGCAAAAATTAGATCTGGGATGAACCTACAGATTGCACCAAGTTTTCCAAGAAATGACCTGATTCCATACTCGTCTAAGGGTGGGACCATTTTTATAACAACTCGTATTTTGGATGGATCAACATCAATCCCTCGTGAAGATATAATGTAGCCCAGAAGTTTTCCTCCTATCACACCAAACATGCACTTCTCTAGATTTAATGTGACGCCATATTCAATTAATCGTGAGAGGATGATACGGAGCACTTCTAGATGATCACAACATTTCTTGGCTTTGGCCAACAAGTCATCCACATAGGATTCCACAATTTTATGATAAGATCATGGAATATATAAGTCATTGCCTGCTGATACGTAGCATTGGTGTTCTTAAGGCCAAATGGCATGACAACATAACAATAAGTTCCCTAGGGAGTTATGAATGTAGTTTTGGCTTGATCCTGTTCAAATATTTTAATCTGATTATACCTTGAGAACCCATCCATGAGGGATAACAGTTCAAATCTAGCTGTTGCATCAACAATAACGTCAATGGATGGTAATGGGAAGTCATCCTTGGGACAAGATTTGTTAATATCCCAAAAATCTATGCAAATGCATATCTTCCCATTCTTTTTGAGGATGGGAACGATATTAGAAATAGTCAACGGGCTTGATGAATCCTACTTGGAGAGTTTTACTACTTCCTCTTTTACCATGAGAGTCACTTTTGGCTTCATTGGTCTTGAATTCTATTTAATTGGCTTTGCATCCGGTTTAGTGACAAGATTATGTACCACGACTTGTGGTGCAATGCCTTTCATTTCTTTATAATTAAATGTGAAAGCCTTTAGATGTTCTTTGAGGATTTGGGTGTGTATTTTTATCTCCTCTGGAGTTAATGAGGATCCCAACTTCAAAATTCTTGGTTCTTCCTCCATTCCAATGTTTATGTCAATGGTTTCTTCTATCAAAGAAGTGTTACCTTCTTCAAATTCAGGTGGGGCTGGAGGTAGCTTCAAGCTTTCTCCATTTTCTATCTCATAGATATTGAGATCTTTTTATGGAGGAGACTCTACCATGGGATTTCCAAAGTAGGAAGAGGAATGTGGTATTAGGGAAAGATCAACTATATGGTGAGCAAGGTGTAGCTCTGCATAGGCATTTAGATATTCGAGAGTGACTCTATCATCGTCAAAGTGACCTATGATAGAAAAATCATCCTCAGCTTCTCCATGAGCTAGGAGTGAGTTTGTTGGTATTTTACGCACTAATGGTTCGATGCAGTGATACCATGAAATTTGTATCCTCCAACTCGTTGTTTGGGGTGAAACGGGAAGTTGAGGTTGCTATTGAGTCTGCGAGAAGGTTCTGCTCTCATGGGATTACTTCAATTGATATGAAGTTAAATCCCTTACTTAGATCTAATACTTTGCCATTTTATAGAGCTGTAAGTACTCGACTTCTAGTTTCATATACCTCGAGACTTGGTTTGCAAACTCAATTGTGAGTCTCCTAGTACTCTAATGTTGTCGACACCCATTCTTTTAGCTAAAATGAGGCCAAGGAGGAGAGCTTCATACTCAGCCCCATTGTTTGTACATTCAAAGTTTAATTTAAAGGGAAAAGGTAATATTTTTCCCTCGGTGAAGTAAAGATTACTCCCGCCCAGCTCAAAGTGACATCTAGCTCCATCGAAGTGGAGAGTCCAATACTCACTTGGAAAAATGGATGTTGGGATATCTCATCATATTTTTTTGCTTTTCGTTACCTCTACCATAAAAATTTCATCTCGATGGAAGAGAAGTAATTCCTAGGGGTGTGTCCCATACCCATGGAATCAAATGGTAGGAGAATAGTTAAGTCTTTCTCCAAAGAATTGACAATTTTTGTGGTAGTCCCTAGTGATACTATTTTTATAACATTGGTCTCACTTTTGAGTACTGGAACATCCTCGGTGGATTTTAAATTTCCAACTCAGTGGTGGGTATCAACTTTTCTTTTGGTTGTGAATTAGTTGGTTTGACAAGATGGTTTGTTGGGAGTTCAAACTTGGGGTGAATACCCGGTCTTTTCTTTAAATCAGCTAGGTGTATATCAAAGGGTTTTGGGTCACCTTGTGCCACAAATATTTTCCCTAAGTGTAGAAATCTTATTTCTTGGAATAATGTGGAAGGGATTGCCTTCATGTGGTGTATCCATGGCCGACCAAGGATCATATTATAATTGGTTTCCCGATCTATAATATAAAACTTGGTGAGGACCGTCTTGGGTCCTAAAGTGACTGGTAAAACTATGGTTCCAATCGAAGTGGCTTTGAGGCTATCATAACCTCTTAGTGTATTTCGCGTTGTGGAACAGTTTGTCTCTCCATATCCTAAATTTTGAAGGAAAGTGAAGGGGACTATGTTAACTACTGCCCCATCATCAACCATTGCACATTTAACATAATTATTGTAGACCCAAACTTGTAAATGTAAATTTGGGTCGCCTCTTCGTGTAATTTCAGCGTCTATTGGCATTTTTCTTATATCGAATATAAATTTTGTATCCCTATCTGGCTGCCCCGGAGGATAAACATCAAAGTCCACATGGTTTACTTGCATTTCTGGGGGAGGAGTGATGTTGATTAAATGACCAAGGCCTAATGCTTCTAAGAGAGCAGCCCTATGGGTGGGAGAGTTCTTTAACAAATCTAAGAAGGAGATGTGAGAAGGTTTTAGTTAAATCATTAATTAAATCATAGGCACCTATGGTTTTACCAATGTTTGTTGAGTGTTGTCTGGCTCTAATGAATAACTTGGAATTGGTTGAGAAGAATAATCTCATGTTCTTGTTATGGTTTCTACGGGTAGCTCGGTGTCTAACTCCACTAAACCAACTATCTTAGTTTGAGGTCGAGTTCCTAATTGGGGTGCGACAAGGTGGATTTAATGAAGTTGAAGCTTCATGATCATTATTTCTGTCATGACACTCTTTGTTTGTTCCATTAGGATCTAACCTATTATTGTGAGAATGGTTTGGGAGTGGGTCATTAAGATCTTGAGGGATGCATTTTGAGGGGAAACTGCCCTGCATAAGCATTGCATGGGTACTACAAAATTTTTGAAAACATATCTATAAAGAGTTGTTTTTGATCTTCTGGAAAATGTTGCATGAATTTATTGTATTCACGACAAGTCCTAGTATCGTGGCCTTGAATATTGTGGAAGACACAATATAGATTGGGATTATAGTTTTGAGGCTGTTGATTTAAAATCTGTTGTGACCCAAAATTATGATAAAGTTGTTGGTTGTTAGAGTTAAAATTTTGAGGCTGTTTCCTTTGGTTTTGACTCTGATATCCAGTTGGCTTTTGATTTGGACTTTGTGTTTGGACTTTTCATTGTTGTTTTTGTTACCATGGTGGACAATTAAAATCCACCGCATTGATTGTTGGAGTAAAATTGTTATTTCGCTGATTATTAACAGGTGGTGAAATGTTTACAATGTTTGCCCTTTTAACTTGATCAGTTACTCCATCTGTTGTAACTCCGCGGTTCTTGTTAAGGATCTTAGGTCCTTGATTAGCATTCCTGGTATTAGGATAGGCTGCGGTGTTTTGATTGGGAGTGGTTAATTTCCCATTTGTCCCATATATCTAATGACCACTATCTATCACTTCTTGGTCGATTCGGAGAGCGCTCTCGATTACTTCATCGTAATTTCTTAGTGGGAACTTCTGGACTTCTTCCTTTATCTCTCTATTGAGAGAATTAAGGAATAAATCACATAGTTCCATTTGATCCATGTTTGGAGCACTTGCTGATGAGTAGAGAACCATACACCATCTTTGAATAAAATGAGCAGCAATGGACTCATTATGTTCTTGTTTGATATGCAAGAACTCCCTGATTCCCATTCTTAACAATTTGTTCATGTCAAAAGCTTTGATAAACTTAGACATGAGTTGTTTGAATGAGTGTATCGAGGCTTCAGGTATTCTATAATACCAATCAAGGGAAATACCTTCTAAGGTTTTAGGGAATATTTTAGTGACAACCCCATCCCAAGGGAGTAACTCCCGTATGGTTGTGGCATAGGCCTTAATGTGTGCGTTTGGGTCCCCTTCCCCTTTGTATTTGGGAAAATTGGGAAGAGGTC
Organism: Taxus wallichiana var. yunnanensis; assembly: GCA_018340775.1. Taxonomy (NCBI): domain Eukaryota; kingdom Viridiplantae; phylum Streptophyta; class Pinopsida; order Cupressales; family Taxaceae; genus Taxus; species Taxus wallichiana. Next base: position 536,734,776 of record CM031234.1, read on the forward strand.
TTGGAAGCATAACACTTCATATGGTGAAGTCTAGGGGATATTTTAAATATTCTGAATAAGTCCCTACTGTGTAGGCCTCGACCATCAATGGTGCTTGTTGAGGGGGTGGAGGTGGAATGGGTTGTTGATATGGCATAGCATATGTGTTTGTAGGGACATAAGGGAATCCATGTGGTTGAAAAAACATCCCGGGAGAAGAGAACATGTCTCCTTGTGGTGAATTTGAATAAATGTTTAAATAAGGAGGAGCATTGTTCTAGTATGGATTGTTTGGTGCCAAGCCGGGAGGTGTCATGTTTTCAACTGGAGCGACATTTGAAAACGCTATCCTAGTTGGCGTTTGCTATGGATAATTATAAGGATTTTGAGGAGGCATGCCTAATGTGCCTATTCCTGTAAGGAGGTCAACTTGACTAGGGTGATGTAGAGGGTTGGGGATTCCCGCTTGCCCAAAATATGAATTTTGGTTTGCTTGAGCAAGTTCTAGCCCTCTAACCTTTTCAACTAAGGCTGAAATGACTTCTATTGGTGAAGACACTATGTTTTTCCTTAATGGCATTTGTTGTATACCTTGAGGTTGTAAAGGGGTGTGATACCCTGCTATGAATTGATCATTACCTTGCCAAGCGTCACCGAGGGAATTTCCATAGATGGAAGGATGGGGGTGTTTTCCTTGAATAGGGTATCAGATTGTATTTGTAAACTCCCTATAGGTGGATACATATTTTGGAAGCATTTTTCACTTTTAACAAAGCATGCTAAGTACTCCTCATCCAAAAAGGGGAGTGGATCTAACTATCTACTAATCTATGGTGCAGACAAGACTGAGGAGATGAAGTGGAATCTCCAAGAAACATCATATTATTAGATCCCATGGCTCTGCCTCTTGTGTTTGTGTAAGATGATCAATCTCCTCAATTCGGAACGAAGAATTTGAGCTAGTTCTTTGAGGGGGAGTTTGAGATGACAAGTAATTAATTGAATAGTTATCATCCCATGTAGAAAGTGAGGGCAATGGTTGTCTATTTGTTTGACTATAGTTTACTTGAGACTTTGAGAGAGGTGTCTACCATATGCATCGTATCCCAACATATTCGGGGGTATATGAATATCCACGAGAATAATGGGAAAGAGTGAAGGTGGATGAGAGAAATGAAAAAGAGGAAGAATTATTTGTTTCACGTCGGGTTCACCAATTTTTTATGATGGAAAAGTAATATGTGAGCATGGGAATCTAGAAGTACCTCTTCCTCTTACCCGACCTCTCGAGGTCGTGTCGAGATAACCGGTGAATCTAGAAGTATCTATTCACATTCAACATTCTAGATCATGTTTCTTGGTTGTTGGATACGTGGGAAGTGACCAAGGGAGCTTCATATATATCTCCAAATAAGGTCATAAAAGTAGTGGTAGGTGATTTTAATGGATTTGTAGTGAACTATGGGTGGTTTTCTGGTCTAGTCTATAAAGGCATACGATTACTTGTCTGGGTAGATCTATACACTGCGGCATCACCGGAGGAAGCATGTCACTATAGGGGAGGCCAAACTGGCTGTGGAACTCTCACGCCAAAGGGGTGTATCTCCAACTTCCCTACCCTTTCTATCAACTTGACTTGTGGTCTAGCAGAAATCGGTGTAATGGTCTCCTCTCCCCATACCCTTGCCATGGCACGATAAGGAGTGGCCTCCATGTCTGCGGTGGTCGGGGAAGCCACTACACGGTGGGGTGATCTAAGAACTTTCATCCCCATCCACCTCACTACTCCCGATAGCCCCAAGATCCTCGACCTCCACACCTCTCCCATATGGGGTGATATACTCATATACCCAACTCATGACAAGAGTTGGGTGGCTCAGTGATTGTCCCTATAAATGCACTACCCTGTATAATTCATGGTAGGTAGTATTAAGGATATCTTCTCCCCAAACATAGACACATCCATGGCCCTCAATCTATGTAATAATGGGGGCCCAAATATATAAGATTTTGTCCCCTCCCTTATCCCCAATCAGTCTGGATGCAAGGATGCCCATGATGGCCTTACGAGCAAGGGAATGTCTGACTCAATAATAGAGCAGATCCTCACGCCCTTCTTCGATCCCATCGATACAACCACATCTCCCATATAGGTGGCCTAATGAACCACCTGTGATCTAGATACTACTATCTTAAGAGACAGTCACCGCCCAAGGATCGGAACCCCCAGTATAAGGTAAACATCCTCCAGGGTGATGGACCACTCACCCCTAACTCTTGGCGGTGAAAGGTGTTTTGATCCGCATCCCAATGTGAGAACAATTCACACATTATCGGACCGACATGTGCAACATGAGGAACTTGTGCAATCCTCCATATACTAGCCCTCTAGAGAGTATCCTGCTCTGCTTGGGAGAGTGCCTCTAACATTCTGGGAGCTAATCACACTCCCTCTCTCGGCTCCATCTAATATAATCCTCCTTCTGCATACACCCAAAAACACAAAAAGAAGTGAGTTAGTATCAAATCCCAATTAAAAAGACTACTAAAAACATGTGAAAGTACAAAAAATGCAAAAAAAAAAAAAAGGTGAAGCATTGTTTTGCCACTCTATCATGGAACGATGCCCTATGCAGAGCGGTGGTTCCGTAACCATCACCTTCTAAGGTGGCGGTTCCGTAACCATCACCTTCTAAGGTGGCGGTCCCGTAACCACCACCCTACACAGGGCGGTGGTCCCATCCCGCAAAACTATATTTTTGTTAATAATGGAATCTGTGAATCTAAGGTGAAGAAGGCCCTCCTAACTTGAGTTGGTGTAATGGTTTGTTGAGATATAGTGGCTACTCGGAGGCTCCAATCAATGTCGAGCTCTGCCGAGATCTTGTCCATGGTTGTTGTATACGTGGAAGTGACTGTGGGAGCTTTGTATATATATCCAAATAAGGTCATAAAAGTAGTGGTAGGTGATTTTAATGGATTTGTAGTGAACGATGGGTGGTTTTCTGGTCTAGTCCGAGAAAATATTAGATTGATTGGCTTCTATGTTTAATACGAAGAACTGTACTATAATATCTGGCGGGAGTGGTGAGGATCTAAATACCAGCGTAAGCCGGTGTCGATACTTGACTAGTTTGTTGGCCCGTTGGGTTGTGGGACTTGGGGATCACAACCATGAGTTCATGGTTGTTGTGGACCTATTATGGTCATGTGAAGAATCAATCCCTTCTCCCAACTATCTAGTAATCGTATGCCTTTTCAGCCTCTACATTTAGAACTAGAAGTTGTATGATTTTCTCGAAGTACCTAACAGGTGTTCTGGAAATTTGAATACATAAGCTAGTGTCTATGTCAATGAGGAGGTCTCCTGCATTAGGATGTGGAACCAAAGGATCAAAACCAAATGTTTGCTCTCGTTCGAATCCTTACGAGTCATTCAGGTGTTTTATCAAGGCAATCTATAGTTTGGATGGTTTGACCAGAATGTGTAAGCTTTTTCATCTTCGATATTTAATCCTCTTAGTTACTCACTAATTTCTTGTAAGTTTGTTGTTGCTCGAAAGACATGTATCCTAAGGTCCTGATCTATATCAGCTAAGGTCATGGGTAGATTTGGTTGAGGTACTATGGGTTCAAATATATATTCTCTAGGCTCTCTAGGTCCTGTGATTGTCATACAAAATGATTCAACTTTTAACTAACATTTAATAAACTGATTACAAAAGAGGTATTTACACTATGTAAGCATCCTTCTATTTTTGTATTTTTCAATGACGTATTTTAATGAAATTAAAGAGCAGCTACTCTAGTATATCTATAAAATGAACAACTAATCTAATAACAAAATAAAACAAGCAACGTAGCCTGGTATGGCTATTTACCTATGCAATTGTGATTTTATCCTAAATATCTAAGAAGCTATATATTTTGAATTGAAAGGCTCTCGATCCTACCTTAGAAGTGAGGAATGAATCACATTTTCTCAGAAACTATCAATCCCCACATCTTCCCTAGTGATATTGAGAGTGAAATTTTAACTGAAATAAAATAATTCACTACTCTATTTGATATGTCGTAACTAGAACTTTGATAGCTCAAACCTAGCATTTACTGAACAATGGTAAATCTAGTTGTGTGTGATTTCATCCCCTCAATGTGATCTCCTCGTTCCTTCGTGTCCTCATGAATCCAGAAAAGCATGTATATGATAGTATCAATAGAAGATGGTATTTGAACAATGGAAACTTTGGATATAGACCGAATATAATGCAAGTAGGAGAGAGATAGCGCAAGTGAACAAAGCTTGACTATGTAATTCCTAGTGGGATTTATTACGGGAATACAACACAAGTGTACCAAGAGTTTCATAAACTATCCTTGTGACAAAATAAAACCTGTAACTTTAATGGATTCTAGTCTAGAAATGAAGCTATTCTATGTTAAACTAATTGTATGGTAGAGCAATGAAACAAGACTTGAAACAAGAAGATGATATGACCTCCAAAATGCCAACAATGGAAGCAAAACCTAAAACTAACAAAATTCTAAGCAAGGAATTGAAAAAATGAACAAGATAATTGAGAGGATGAGGGGCCATTTGCTTGAAAACAAGCTGGCTATTTATAACCAATGCATTTACCAGAGGGTAACTCCCATTTGATCTCTTTTACTATAAACAAAGGAAAAAAACTATTCACAGGGAACCAAAAACATTAATGCAAGCCAAAGTGGTTGAAGAAAGTGTGTAAATTTGAAGATTTACGTTTGACGTGATCGTCGAAGAATATGGAAAATGTGAACAAAACCACCGCCCTATGCAGGGTGGCGGTTCCGTCACTGAAGACAAAACGCAAGAAGAAAGGGGGAAAAAGGGAAAAACCAAGCATGCGGACGATGAGCGAGGCATGTGGGATATAAGCGTATATACATGGTGAGCCTTTCTGGATTCTGAACACCTTGCAAGGATATCTGTATCATCATTGGGGTATGTGTAACATCATTTCAGCGGTGCAATACTCTACAATTTCGGTGCGTACGATGCCACACATTGGCTTATGCTTTTAGCTGACCTTGACCTCGAATTCATTCATCAAAATTATATCAAGGGCCAAGAAATCACCGACCAATTGGCCGACGCACCTATTTCCTGGGATCAGCCCTCTAATTTTGAGTTTTTAGATGAGTCAATTACTACCCTCTCCCCGGATGAGACCGCTTACTGCAGATGACACTCTTCTTTGATGGTTCTAAGAGTCAGCATGGGGTGGGGTTGGTGTTATCCTCTTGATGGTGAGCCCATGCCTTTGTCTTTCAAACTAGATTTTGATTGTATAAACAATATCACTTTGAATACAAAGCACTCGTATTAGGTCTCCAAGCTACCTATTCCCTAGATTTCAAATCAATCAACATCTTTGGTGATGCTCAATTGGTTGTAAACCAAGTCAATGGTATATACCAATGTCGTAACAAACCGCTTCAAAATTATAAACATCATGTAGACATACTTTTGACCACCTTTGGCCATTACACCCTTCAAATCGTCCCATGTTCAACCAACAAATTTGTAGATACCATGTCCTTCTTGGCTTCCCAAATATCCACTTCGCCCTTTGATTCTAAATTTTTGTCACCATCTAACAACTCCAATCACCTTCTTATTTACTTGCGTGAAGTTTACTCTATTGGGCTCGCTACCCCGGACCCGAGTGACCTTTGGTACAAACAATACTCGACTATCTTTCTCGCTCCATCTTACCTCCCGATTTCACTCATAATGAAGAACGTGCCTTCCTTAAAAAGGTCTCTCGTTACGTAATCATGGGGGCCTCCTCTATAAACATGGCTTTGATGGTATTCTCTTACGATGCCTCATGAGTTCTAAAATTCCTTATACCATTAAGGAAGTTCATGATGACATATGTGGAGGTCACTTCAGTGGCCTTGTTGTTGCTAAGCGTATTCTTCACCTAGGCTATTACTGGCCAAACCTTAACTATGATTGTTGTGACTACGTCAAACATTGTGTAAAATGCCAACAACATGCCAATCTTCATCATACACCTAGTCACGCCTTACAGGTCACCCATGACCTTTGGCCCTTCTCTCAATGGGGTTTGGATCTTATCGGAGAGATCAACCCCCATTCTTCCCAATGACATCAATGGATCATCACCACTACCAAATACTATACAAAATGGGTTGAAGCCATACCACTCATCTCCATAAAATCCAAGAAAATATGTGAGTTCATCAATCATCACATCATTTTTCACTTTCGTTCCTCATCGCCTCATCACTGACAATGGAAAACAATTCAAAAACAAAACATTACAAAAACTTTATGATGCCTTTGGCATTCAGCTAAGTTTCTCATCACCTTATTACCCATAGACCAACGGCCAAGCCAAATCCACTAACAAAACCTTAAACAAAATTCTCATGAAAGTGGTTAATGATACTGGGAAGGATTGGCATATGCACATTCCTTTTTCCTTGTGGGCATACTGCACTAATATTAGCACTTCCACTACCGCCACACCATTTTCTTGTAGTGCCCACTTTCCTTGACACTATTCGAGATACGATCCTTACACTATTGGTCACATTTTGGATATTATTATGTTTTGATGTAGTATGATGTATCAGGGATTATTATGGACATTATTATGTTTTTATTAGTATGATGGTTAGATGTTAGATCCTGGATTAATATTGATCTGGATTCAGATGTTTTGCTTGAGGATCATTGAGACATTTTTATTGTTATGTGGATGATGATATACTAGTTGACATGGATAGGTTATTGATGTTAATTTTAGACATGTGACATTGATTATTATGAATAGCTCTAGTATAGAAATCTATTGGATGATGATATAGTTACAAATTGAATTTTAATGATAAATATTGAATCTTGATATTGTTGTGATTTGGATCTAATGTTTATATATCATTTAGATGTTCTGATATGGCCACGAGGCCGAAGGAGGTATTTTGCATTTTGCAGGTTAAAATCACAACAATGTTGGGGGACTGGAGACTAACCATATTGGAATTCAGTGTGAAATCAACAAGGTCACCATGGCAACTGTGTTTGATTGTGTGTTTAGTTAGGATTTCCCATGGGGGGGATTTCCATTATTGTGACCATAGGGGCATATGTGTGTTTTTATTATGTGTTCCCTTTTTAATTATTGTTGTGTGTATTTTATTTGTAATGTGATTTTGTTTTAATTATTTAAAAGTGATAGTATGATGTGAGAGTCATATAGTTAAAATTTAATTAAATTAAATAGGATGTGGAAGGTGAAATTAAATGTTATTGTCTTGGTTGAAAATGAAATTTATTTATATATTTTATAACCATATGGTAATTAAATATATGGTTGTGTCTAAAGTTTGTAAAAAAATAAATGTCATTAAAATAAATGCATTTTAAAAGAGTGTGTAAGTTACCAAGTATGGGTTGTGTAAGTGAAGTGATAGATTGTGTAAGAGGTTGTAAGGCTGATTTTGGAAGGTCAAACACTCCTTCCTCTTTGAAATTCGAATTTGAACTTGGAGGACAAATTTGGAGGCTTGTGGGACAAGTTAAACTTGTCCCACACCTCTCAAAATCCTCCACCAACCATGCCTATTAATTTGGAGTCAAAATCAGATTATTTTATTGCATTTTGACATGTTTTTGTGTAATTATTGATTGCACTTGTCTTACAAAATTTAAATGCATTTCTTTTGGGGTATGGGCTACATTGTGTATGTAAGTAATTTTGTCATTTTCATTTATTATGATTTATTTTTCCTTGATGTTGAATGCTCTTGGGATGAGGAACAATGATGTGGCATCCCACTTGGAATCCACATCATCCTCTCCCTCCATCTCCTTTAAAAATTAAAATTTCCTCTCATTTGAGGTTGTTGAAAGTTGGAGATTGCACTCTTGGGTCAAATTTCTCTTGCATTTTGGAGCTTTCTTGGTGGAAGAAGAGGATTTGATTGTGCATACATTTACCTTGTTGATTTGGGACTGGGTTTTGATGTAATAAAGACTGCTATTTTGGAAGCAAGTCTCCATCATGGAGAGGTAGGCTCTCACTTTTTAATATTGTTGTTGTTTCCTCTTTTAGCATGAAATTTGAATGTATTTGTGTTTGCAATTCTTAGAGGGATGGGTAGAATGCTTAGGGCATGGTGTGGAGAGAAGAATATGAGGTTTATCAGAGGAGGGATAAGGGATTTACCATTGGCACTTGTCTTGTGGAGGGAGTGTTGGTTGGGATCCACCTAGGGAAAAGAATATGCTTGCATTTCTTACTTTGGGGAGGTATAAGGGATAAATTTGGAGGAGGGATAAGGAGGGGTTGAGGAGGGATAAGGTTTATGGGATGGTTATGTTTTGGTGGTTTGTTTTAGGTGGATGCCCAATTTCAACATGGGAGGCATAAGGAGACCTCCATAGTTCTTGCTCTTGCTTGGCTTGCTTGCTTGGAGAAGGAGCCTTTGTTTTGATTGGAATTGTTGTTGTAGTTGAGAACTACATCTTTTTGTTTGTGCATTTCCTTGTGCATGTGAATGTATGTTATATGTGAAAGAAGCTATGTTGTCATGTGTTGTTTTATCATGCTCCATTCCAATATGGTTGGGGCTTAGGGGCCAATGGGGAAAGATGGCTTCTCTTTTCCCATTGGATGTCTTGGTTGGGTGGAGAGTGTTGCCTTTCCCCCTTCCTTGTTGTGATTCAAATTGCAAGAATGAAGAAATCAACAAGCTGTTGTTTGGAGAAAGAAGAATACAGTTTGACAGTCATTCCTTTGAGCAGTTTTAATGTAACCCCACCCACCTCAAGTGGATGAATGTAATTGATATAGATATGTGAGATGTTTACCTTGTTATTGAAAGATGTAATCAAATTTGAGGAATGTAGAGAAGAATTGTAATTCTCTGTTTTACTTGTAAAGAAATGAAATTGAAATGATATACTTGTATCCTTTTGGAAATTGAAAATGGAAAATTCAATCAATTGGAAGGGAGTTAAATTGTAATTTGTTGTTGGAAATCAATGAAAGAATCATGTTCCTTGTTCAATTGCATTGTTGTGTTGTAAATTTTAAGGACTGTTATATCATGCAAATGTTGTTTTAGAAAAGAGAGTACGTATAAAGGAAATTCAGACAAATTAGATACTTTGAATTAAGTCTTAGAATTGAAATCCACTTTTCATTTTGAATATAAGTGTGTGTTGAATCAATTTGATGACTGAGAGAGGAAATTGGTATGTTTTCCCTTAATTGAAATCTGCATATTAAATTGTAAACTCGTGCAAGAAATAACTCTGTTTTAAATTGTAACTCGGTTTTTAAAATAAATAAATAAATAATGCAACTGATGTACAGTTTAGAGTTATGACTAAAATTAAGGAATGAGACAATGAAATTAAGATGTACTAATGTATAAGAAACCTTGTGGCACTCAGCAATTAAAATGAACAACAAGATCCCCTTCAAAACTAGAAATTATACTTGCGTAATTTGAATTCTGTCAAAAGATGTAAAAATGCAAATGGGAAAGCAATCAACGAATTGAATCTTGGAAACAATCTTAAACTTATCCTAGACCATCCCTTCATGTTCTGGTTGCATGCTGAGGAGAAAAGAAATCAAATTGAACAAAACTTAAAAGTTATAAAAATTGCCAGTCTTAAATTACAAACCCTGCAGATTTATTTCTTAAAATTGACCCTTAAAACATTATCAAATTCTAAAATTTATGATTTCTGTGCAAAGAGGACTCAGAGATTTCTGAAAAGTCCAAGTTTACCAAAAATGGAGCTTCCTATCAAAAGTTATGGCCATTTGAAGTTTTACTTCAAAATGGCCATCCCAAACCAAAAATGAAATAATTCGACCTTAGAAAAATTTAAATTTTGAACTTTGGAAAAATTTCCTAAAAATTTCCGCGGCCCCGCCACCCTCTCATCCTATCAGAAGTTGCCACATGGCACCTTGAGGCAGACCATTATTAAAAACTTAACTTTTTGAAAATTTTACCTTGGGAAAATTTTCACAAATTTCCCCGCAAACCCGCGGCCCCAACCAATCACGTGCTGACACATGGCAGGGGGTGTGCGCAGATCAAAATGGAAAACTTAACCCTTTTTTCCTTTTGGAAAAATTTCTCTTTTCCTCACTGCCGCGCTCGCGAATCACAAAGCGCCACGTGGCCATTTGAGCAAGTGCGGAGGCATGGAGGAAAATTTTCCTTTGGAAAATTGAGACTTTGGTTTTGGGAAAAATTTCAAATGTTTCCCCATGACCCGCTGGCCTGAACGAATCACGTGATGACACATGGCGTTTGGGAAAATTTTCCCAATTTTCTCCCTATCCCCGCGGACCTCTAAGGGAAAATTTTCCCCTAAAACTCCGCCCGGCCATAACTTAAGTTTTACAAGGAGTTAGGAGGACTTCTTTATATGGTTGGAAAGGTGAGGAAATTTCCTATCCAATGAGCCTAGTTTAGGAAATTTTTGATAATTCTAAGTGTGTGAAAAATCTAGTTGAATTTCAGGGCTTGATAGAGAGCATGCCTGCGATAAATTTCTCCCTGAACCTTAGTAAAACTTGTAACCCCCAAATTGGAACCTCAAAACTTGTTATAAGATAAAGATGGAAATATTGTGTTTGGTTAATCAAAATCTATTCTGGAACCTATTGGTTTCAAACTAGTATCTTGCTACTTGTTTGTAAACCCTTCTTACAAAAAAATTATTCCATAATTTTCCTAGTTTGTTTCTTGGTCTCAAGTGGTAGTTGAAGCAGGCATTACACTTGGTATCAGAGCAGTGGTTCAAAAGCTTGGACCATTGGGCACACTAGAAACATTGAGACTTGAAACCTAAAACTAGCAAATTGATAATCTAGAAAACAAAACAAATTGAAAAAAATGAACATGTTAGTAAACTTAGAAAACTGAAGAAAACTCAAGGTAATGAACTAACTCCCACTCTGGTCTATGCAGGGAGCTCAGATGGAGTAGGAGGAATGTTCACAGAGGCTCAGAGTCACCACCACCACCACCACCAAACCAGGGTTTAGCAGCTATCCTACCACATATTTTACAGACCCTCTAGGATGTTAATGCCGCCTTACGCGGAGGATCAGTAGGAGGGCGCTCAGGCAGACATGATAGAGATACTTCCATTGAGGGACATGCACCTCCTCCACATGGTGAGGAGGATGGAGGAGAGAATTTTCATGCAGAGTCAGTCAGAGTAGATTCACCACCTAGGAGGCAGGGTGACAGAGTTCTGGAGCATAGAGAGAGGTCTCGAGCCCTAGGCTTAGGGATGAGCTTATAGAGAGGCCCAGAGGCCATCAGACCACAGCTGCAGATCATATCAGGGAGATCCTGAAGCTTAGGCCCTCACATTATTCAGGTGACATAGGTGGTTTCTAGGCAGAGGCCTGGCTGGTTAGCTTGAGCGGTTGCTTTAAGCTTTGTCCTTGTTCTAGCAACACGAAAGCTCATGTTGCGATCCATCTACTGAAGGACGGAGCTGGAGTATGGTGGAGGAAAGAGGAGCAGAAGCTCCATATAGATTCGGAGACAGTCACTTGGGAGCTATTTGAGGAGAGATTCAGGAGTAGATACTTGCCACAGAGATTCATACAACAGAGGATCGATGAGTTCCATGACCTTCGACAGGCTTCCCTTACAGTGGCCGAGTATGAGAGTAGGTTCTTAGACCTACTTCAGTATGTTGATTACATGCAAGATGAGCAGGTGCGGATCCATAGGTTCATTCGGGGCCTTAATATAGACATTGGAGGTGCTGTTCGGATCCACTGCCCACAGACATTAGCAGAGGCTATTGAGAAGGCCTACATTGCAGAGGAGACTCGGGGTAAAACCCAGTAGGCTAGAGACCAGGTTAGGAGCCGTATTCAGCAGTTGCAGGATAGTAGATCGAGGGGGTCGGCTCCTCTTCCTCGTGGTGGTCAGCATTCTTCACAGTCATCTTTCAGGCCATAGTAGCAGCAGCAGCAGTCCCGCCCACCTTTTTGGCCTCCTCAGAGAGTTGATGCACAGAGAGGTCAGAGCATGGGGCCTCCTAGGGGTCCCACCAGGACACAGGGTGGAGCTAGAGCTCAGTCAGCATGAGCTCGACCATAGAGGCCACAAGGCACTATGGCCGGATCATCAGGGTCCATAACGACCTACCTCTAGGGCACCTTCTAGTGGTGCTGCAGTTTGGAGGGCGTCAGGTGGTTGCTTCAGGTGTGGAGTAGTGGGACACTTTTGGAGAGATTTCCCCCAGAACCCTAATAAGGGTAAGGCACCCATCTCAGAGCCTACAGTCGAGAGACATGGGATGGAGTCACAAGATCTACGCAGTGGTTGAGAACCACCAGCCGAGCACCAGAGCACGGTCATTGAGACCCCAGGTAGTATCGAGGTGTTCCTACCTCCATATTGTTTGACTCCGGTTCTTTTGATTCATTTATTACACCATCCTTAGTAGAGTGATGCAGGCTGGTGGCTGTTAGACAGGGTCATAGTTGGGATGTTGAGATGGCTTCGGAGCCAAGGTCTCGGTAGAATCCTTAGTAAAGGAGTGTGTTGTTAACTTGGGACCTTTCACCACCACTTCAGATCTCCGTGTACTTCCTTTGGGCTCGTATGGAGTCATTTTAGGCATGGATTGGTTGTCTGCACATAGGGCTAGGATGGATTGCTATCATAAGACTATATCTTGTGTAGACGATCTTGGAGTTGAGTCGGTGATTTCTGGGGTCAGGAGACCTATTTCTATTCACACTATCTCTGCTATGCAGCTCAAGCGGTGTGTGCGACGGGGTTGTCAGATGTATGTAGTCACAGTCAGTGACCGGACAGAGGATGGGTCTAGTGGGCCATCGCTAGATGACCATCCCATTTTGAGAGAGTATGCAGATGTTTTTCTAGAGGAGCTACCGGGGATGCCACCCCCACGTGAGATTGATTTCCATATTGATCTTGTTCCAGGAGCAGAGCCTATCTCACGAGCTCCTTATTGGATGACCACCCCAGAGCTCTGTGAGCTCAAGTTACAGCTGGAGGGCCTTCTAGAGAAAGGCCTTATCTGTCCTAGTGTATCCCCTTGGGGTGCACTAGTTATTTTTGTTAAGAAGAAGGATGGATCCTTGCGGTTGTGCATAGACTATCGCCAGCTGAATAAGGTAACGATCAAGAATCGTTATCCCCTGCCACGCATTGATGACTTGTTTGATCAAATGAAAGGGGCCATGGTGTTCTCTAAGATTGATCTCAAGTCTGGGTACCATCAGTTGAGGATTACAGAGACAGACATCCATAAGACTGCTTTTCATACGAGGTATGGGCACTATGAGTTCACAGTGGTGCCTTTTGGTTTGACGAATGCCCCCGCTGTGTTTATGAGTTTGATGAATGGGGTATTTAGGACCTTTCTAGACCACTTCGTGCTCATATTTCTTGATGACATTCTGATTTACTCATGTACGCGTGAGGAGCACGAGGGGCACCTTCGACAGGTTCTTCAGTGTCTTCGTGAGCAGCAGCTTTTTGGGAACTTGGAGAAGTGTGCTTTCTTTCAGTCAGAGATTCAATACTTGGGTCATATCATCTCAGGTGAAGGTATCGTAGTCGATCCTTCCAAGATTAGAGCCATTATGGATTGGCCAGTACCCACTACAGTGACAGAGGTGCGCAACTTCATGGGGTTAGCAGGGTATTACAGGAGATTTGTGTAGGACTTCTCTCGATAGCACACCCCATCACTTCCCTTCAGCGGAAAGGGAAGAAATTTGTTTGGTCAGACAGGTGTGAGCAGGCCTTCAGGACACTGAAGGAATATCTCACTACAACACCCATTCTTGCAGTGCCAGATCCACATGGTGAGTTCTTTGTATGCACATATGCTTCGTTGGCAGGCCTTGGAGGTGTTCTTATGCAGGAGGGTAGAGTTGTAGCTTTTGAGTCTCGCAAACTCAAGGATCACGAGCTTAATTATCCTACCCATGATCTTGAGCTTGCAGCAGTTGTGCATGCTTTAGTTCGATGGAGACACTTTCTTCTTGGTCGAGATTCACACTCAGGATAGATCATTTGAGTCTTCACCACCTTTTCACGTAGCCCAATCTAAACGCTCGTCAGAGACGTTGGATGGAGTTTCTTTGTGAGTACGACATGGAGATAGAGCATGTGAAGGGGAAGGAGAATGTGGTTGCAGATGCTCTCAGCAGATGGAGGCATTTGAGCATGGCTACTTCAGTGAGCACAGATTTACGGAGTAGGATCCTTCACTTCCTCTTGATAGTTTCTACATTGCAGCCCGAGCAGAGATTGAGTCCCAGAGACCCCTTGAGGGGAAATTTGATGGTTTCTCACTAGAGGCAGATGGTCTTCTCAGGCACAGAGGTCAGATTTATGTTCCTAGGGACGGAGACTTGAGGCAGGACATCTTGACAGAGGCACATCGTGCACCCTATTCAGCCCATCCTAGGGTGAAGAAGATGCACACCACCTTGAGACAGTTATATCACTGGAGAGGTCTTCGCAGGGATGTGGCTCAGTTTGTGTCACGTTGTTTAGAGTGCTAGAAAGTGAAGGCCGAGCATCAGCATCCAGCTGGCCTTCTCTATCCTCATGCTATACCGGAGTGGAAATGGGACACCATTTCCATGGATTTCATTGTTGGGTTACCAATGTCGAGATATCATCACGACGCCATCATGGTCACGGTTGATAAATTGACAAAAGTAGCTCACTTTTCACCAGTAAAGACCACCTATAAAGCTAGTGTGGTGGCATGTGTTTACTTGGATGAGATTGTCAGGTTACACGGATTCCGCAAAAGATCATTTGTGACCGTGATCCTTTATACACTTCCCATTTCTAGACTACCATGCAGTATGTTCTCGGGACGAAGATTAACTTTAGCACAGCCTATCACCTAGAGACAGATGGACAGACTGAGAGGGTGAATCAGATTTTGGAGGACATGCTCAGGATGTACGTGATGGATCAGCAGTCTAAGTGGGAGGAGTATCTGTACCTTGTGGAGTTTGCCTACAATAATAGTTTCCAGAGTTCTATAGGCATGGCTCCTTTTCAGGCCTTGTATGGTAGGGAGTGCAGGACACCCCTTAGTTGGGATAGGTTGGAGGATAGAGTATCTCTTGGACCAGCTCTCTTACAGGACATGGAGCAGCAGGTAGTGTTGATCAGGCAGAGATTACAGGAGGCACAGGATAGGCAGAAGAAGTACATTGATCAGCATAGAACCGAGCGTAATTTTGATGTGGGCATGAAGGTTTTCCTTCGTGTTAGGCCACATAAGAGCCCGATCCATTATGGAAAAGGTTCTAAGTTATCTCCTTGGTTCGTTGGACCTTTTGAGATCTTGGAGCGTATCGGCCCGTTGGCCTACCGTCTAGCATTGCCACCCAGCTTGTCTCGCATACATGATGTGTTTCATGTTTTTGTTCTTAGGAGATATATCATAGATCCTTCTCATGTGTTGGATTGGACATCATTACAGGTGCAGGATCAGGGATAGTTGATGGTGGAGCCCGTCCGTATCATAGATCATAGGACCCTGGGCCTTTGAGGCAGAGAGATTGATCAGGTACGAGTGCAGTGGGACAGATATGATGAGACTACAGCCACTTGGGAGGATGCTACTGCTTTACGAGTACAGTTTCCACATTTGTTCCAATGACTTCTAGGAGGAATTTGAGTCTAAGGGGAGGGGGATGTAGTGCCCACTTTCCTTGGACACTATTTAGATACTGATCCTGACACTATTGGTCACATTTTGGATATTATTATGTTTTGATGTAGTATGATGTATCAGGGATTATTATGGACATTATTATGTTTTTATTAGTATGATGGTTAGATGTTAGATCCTGGATTAATATTGATCTAGATTCAGATGTTTTTCTTGAGGATCATTGAGACATTTTTATTGTTATGTGGATGATGATATACTAGTTGACATGGACAGGTTATTGATGTTAATTTTAGACATGTGACATTGATTATTATGAATAGCTCTAGTATAGAAATCTATTGGATGATGATATAGTTACAAATTGAATTTTAATGATAAATATTGAATCTTGATATTGTTGTGATTTGGATCTAATGTTTATATATCATTTAGATGTTCTGATATGGCCACGAGGCCGAAGGAGGTATTTTGCATTTTGCAGGTTAAAATCACAACAATGTTGGGGGACTGGAGACTAACCATATTGGAATTCAGTGTGAAATCAACAAGGTCACCATGGCAACTGTGTTTGATTGTGTGTTTAGTTAGGATTTCCCATGGGGGATTTCCATTATTGTGACCATAGGGGCATATGTGTGTTTTTATTATGTGTTCCCTTTTTAATTATTGTTGTGTGTATTTTATTTGTAATGTGCTTTTGTTTTAATTATTTAAAAGTGATAGTATGATGTGAGAGTCATATAGTTAAAATTTAATTAAATTAAATAGGATGTGGAAGGTGAAATTAAATGTTATTGTCTTGGTTGAAAATAAAATTTATTTATATATTTTATAACCATATGGTAATTAAATATATGGTTGTGTCTAAAGTTTGTAAAAAAATAAATGTCATTAAAATAAATGCATTTTAAAAGAGTGTGTAAGTTACCAAGTATGGGTTGTGTAAGTGAAGTGGTAGATTGTGTAAGAGGTTGTAAGGCTGATTTTGGAAGGTCAAACACTCCTTCCTCTTTGAAATTAGAATTTGAACTTGGAGGGAAAATTTGGAGGCTTGTGGGACAAGCTAAACTTGTCCCACACCTCTCAAAATCCTCCACCAACCATGCCTATTAATTTGGAGTCAAAATCAGATTATTTTATTGCATTTTGACATATTTTTGTGTAATTATTGATTGCACTTGTCTTACAAAATTTAAATGCATTTCTTTTGGGGTATGGGCTACATTGTGTATGTAAGTAATTTTGTCATTTTCATTTATTATGATTTATTTTTCCTTGACGTTGAATGCTCTAGGGATGAGGAACAATGATGTGGCATCCCACTTGGAATCCACATCATCCTCTCCCTCCATCTCCTTTAAAAATTAAAATTTCCTCTCATTTGAGGTTGTTGAAAGTTAGAGATTGCACTCTTGGGTCAAATTTCTCTTGCATTTTGGAGCTTTCTTGGTGGAAGAAGAGGATTTGATTGTGCATACATTTACCTTGCTGATTTGGGACTGGGTTTTGATGTAATAAAGACTGCTGTTTTGGAAGCAAGTCTCCATCATGGAGAGGTAGGCTCTCACTTTTTAATATTGTTGTTGTTTCCTCTTTTAGCATGAAATTTGAATGTATTTGTGTTTGCAATTCTTAGAGGGATGGGTAGAATGCTTAGGGCATGGTGTGGAGAGAAGACTATGAGGTTTATCAGAGGAGGGATAAGGGATTTACCATTGGCACTTGTCTTGTGGAGGGAGTGTTGGTTGGGATCCACCTAGGGAAAAGAATATGCTTGCATTTCTTACTTTGGGGAGGTATAAGGGATAAATTTGGAGGAGGGATAAGGAGGGGTTGAGGAGGGATAAGGTTTATGGGATGGTTATGTTTTGGTGGTTTGTTTTAGGTGGATGCCCAATTTCAACATGGGAGGCATAAGGAGACCTCCATAGTTCTTGCTCTTGCTTGGCTTGCTTGCTTGGAGAAGGATCCTTTGTTTTGATTGGAATTTTTGTTGGAGTTAATAATTACATCATTTTGTTTGTGCATTTCCTTGTGCATGTGAATGTATGTTATATGTGAAAGAAGCTATGTTGCCATGTGTTGTTTTATCATGCTCCATTCCAATATGGTTGGGGCTCGGGGGCCAATGGGGAAAGATGGCTTCTCTTTTCCCATTGGATGTCTTGGTTGGGTGGAGAGTGTTGCCTTTCCCCCTTCCTTGTTGTGATTCAAATTGCAAGAATGAAGAAATCAGCAAACTGCTGTTTGGAGAAAGAAGAATACAGTTTGACAGTCATTCCTTTGAGCAGTTTTAATGTAACCCCACCCACCTCAAGTGGATGAATGTAATTGATATAGATATGTGAGATGTTTACCTTGTTATTGAAAGATGTAATCAAATTTGAGGAATGTAGAGAAGAATTGTAATTCTCTGTTTTACTTGTAAAGAAATGAAATTGAAATGATATACTTGTATCCTTTTGGAAATTGAAAATGGAAAATTCAATCAACTGGAAGGGAGTTAAATTGTAATGTGTTGTTTGAAATCAATGAAAGAATCATGTTCCTTGTTCAATTGCATTGTTGTGTTGTAAATTTTAAGGACTGTTATATCATGCAAACGTTGTTTTAGAAAAGAGAGTACGTATAAAGGAAACTGACAGAAATTAGATACTTTGAATTAAGTCTTAGAATTGAAATCCACTTTGCATTTTGAATGTAAGTGTGTGTTGAATCAATTTGATGACTGAGAGAGGAAATTGGTATGTTTTCCCTTAATTGAAATCTGCATATTAAATTGTAAACTCGTGCAAGAAATAACTCTGTTTTAAATTGTAACTCGGTTTTAAAAAACAATAATAAAAATAATGCAACTAATGTACAGTTTAGAGTTATGACTAAAATTAAGGAATGAGACAATGAAATTAAGATGTACTAATGTATAAGAAACCTTGTGGCACTCAGCAATTAAAATGAACAACAAGATCCCCTTCAAAACTAGAAATTATACTTGCGTAATTTGAATTCTGTCAAAAGATGTAAAAATGCAAATGGGAAAGCAATCAACGAATTGAATCTTGGAAACAATCTTAAACTCATCCTAGACCATCCCTTCATGTTCTGGTTGCATGCTGAGGAGAAAAGAAATCAAATTGAACAAAACTTAAAAGTTATAAAAATTGCCAGTCTTAAATTACAAACCCTGCAGATATATTTATTAAAATTGACCCTTGAAATGTTATCAAATTCTAAAATTGATGATTTTTGTGCAAAGAGGACTCCGAGAGCTTTCCAGAAAGTCCAAGTTTACCAAAAATGGAGCTTCCTATCAAAAGTTATGGCCATTTGAAGTTTTACTTCAAAATGGCCATCCCAAACCAAAAATGAAATAATTCGACCTTAGAAAAATTTAAATTTTGAACTTTGGAAAAATTTCCTAAAAATTTCCGTGGCCCCGCCACCCTCTCATCCTATCAGAAGTTGCCACGTGGCACCTTGGAGGGGCAGGCCATTATTAAAAACTTAACTTTTTGAAAATTTTGCCTTGGGAAAATTTTCACAAATTTCCCCGCAAACCCACGGCCCCAACCAATCACGTGCTGACACATGGCAGGGGGTGTGTGCGGATCAAAATGGAAAACTTAACCCTTTTTTCCTTTTGGAAAAATTTCTCTTTTTCCTCCGCCGCCCGCGCGAATCACAAAGCGCCACGTGGCCATTTGAGCAAGTGCGGAGGCATGGAGGAAAATTTTCCTTTGGAAAATTGAGACTTTGGTTTTGGGAAAAATTTCAAATGTTTCCCCACGACCCGCCTGGCCTGAACGAATCACGTGATGACACGTGGCATTTGGGAAAATTTTCCCAATTTTCTCCCTATCCCCGCAGACCTCTAAGGGAAAATTTTCCCCTAAAACTCCGCCCGGACCATAACTTAAGTTTTACAAGGAGTTAGGAGGACTTCTTTATATGGTTGGAAAGGTGAGGAAATTTCCTATCCAATGAGCCTAGTTTAGGAAAGTTTTGATAATTCTAAGTGTGTGAAAAATCTATTTGAATTTCAGGGCTTGATAGAGAGCATGCCTGGCGATAAATTTCTCCCTGAACCTTAGTAAAACTTGTAACCCCCAAATTGGAACCTTGCAAACTTGTTATAAGATAAAGATGGAAATATTGTGTTTGGTTAATCAGAATCTATTCCAGAACCTATTGTTTTCAAACTAGTATCTTGCTACTTGTTTGTAAACCCTTCTTACAAAAAAAAAATTATTCCATAATTTTCCTAGTTTGTTTCTTGGTCTCAAGTGGTAGTTGAAGCAGGCATTACATTTCTCTTGTCTATGGTATAGAGGCTGTTCTACCTCTCGAAGTCCAGATTCCCTCACTCTGCATTTCTCTCCATGACATGTTTAATGATGACGACTTTTTTCAGGATTTAGCACAACTGGAGTTATTAGATGAACACCGTCTTAACACTCTTGACCACCTTCAAGTTTACCAAAACTTATCAAATGTGCCTATGAAAAACATGTCCATGAACGAACCTTCCAAGTTGGTGACCTTGTCCTGAAAGAAAATCAACATGTAACTAAAGAAAAAAATTAAATGAGGCAAATTTGCTCCTAATTGGCTTGGACCATACATCGTGACTCATACTTATGGATCAGGTGCTTATCGTTTATCTTCACTCGATGGTAAACCCGAACCTAAGCCCCTTAACGCCTTGCATCTTCGACCATTCTATTATTGAATTTTAGTCCTACCTCACCTTTTGTCTCTTTCCATGCTCGTCCCTTGAGCGCTATCCACTTCATACACCTCACCAATGATTAAACAAGAATCATGTGAGTACCCGTCACTTGTTATCTTCTCTTGAATATGTGTACCACAATGTTGCACATAGCATGATTCTCATGGATACTTTTTGTCTACCTTTAGATGAGATCCCATGGTCATTTCACCCTACTTTTCGAACAAGAATCTTATTCTTCACCTTGGTCTTTTCCATGACTTCAAAGCCCTCACATGGGACCCAACTCCTTGAGTCAAACTTCTAATATAAAATATGACTCCCTCAAAAGGACATCTTCCTCTTGATAACCACTGTTATAAATAGACTGCTCCCTCGAAGGACAGCTATGTAAAGCCCTTAAAAAAGTGAGAGAATTTGAATCTTCCCACATCGATCAGTCTATCTCAAATACGAGTCAAAACAAAAAACTTTTCAGTCATGGACTTTCCCATTGTGACCTTGGATCTCTTGCCCAGAAGAACATGCTACCTCATGCCATATAAAAAATTAACCACCTTTCACCCTTCTCACCATTCCCACTCCCATTTCCTACCGCCTCAAGGGACCTCTTAGAAACCAAGACATTTGGTGATCATGTGACTACTTTTCACCTTAGAACAATCGATCATGCAATGTCTTTAGGGTCTTACATTCATCACCTCCTCCAAGGTATGATCTACTCAGTATGATCCTAACCAATTAGGTGGCTTTATTGCCCCCTCTTATCTTTTGACCATCTTTATTTATGTTTTGATTACCTTATACAGGATTTGGTCCTCGACACTTACCTTTGGGGTATTCTTCTTCTTTTGCCACAATCGACATCACCTATACCAATTTTCCTATAACCCACCCACACCTAATAGACCTAAACCCACAACATACCTAAAACCTACTAACTCATTTTCATACCTCATCCTATTCTTCCCTAGCTCATGGGAGAACTACATCGGCCTGAGGTCCCTTTTCACTAGGACTATGTAGGCGCACTCTGAGGGCATGGGGCCCTTGGAGGTTAGCTCAGCCACTCTCTACCCTAACCAATCCATCTTTCATCTTCCTCAAATACATTCTACCCCACTTAGTTTCCTCTTTATATCAACAATTGAAAATCAAACCAAACAGACAACAAGTTGCTTAACATTTTTATCATCATCACAACATACATTTCTTATGACTACTATTTATTTACCATCATCATACATATATTATAAAGCATCTTAACAATATCCCATATTATCATTCATTATAAAAATTAATGAATCACAACCCCAACCACTTTAAAAATCAATCATGCCTAAACAAACCTGACTCCACCATGCCTAAACCAACCTAACTCAATCCATGCCTAAGACCTGACTCAATCCATGCCTATGACCTAACTTGATCCATGCCTAAGACCTGACTCAACCATGCCTAAACCAACCTGACTCGATCCATGCCTATGACCTAACCTGACTTCATCATGCCTAACTCACCTAATTTTCGTCCATATCAAAACAACAAATCAAAAGTCTCATCAAAACATCAAAAATCAAGAATCTCATGTATCTCATCATATAAATAAATGTGTATCTCAATACAACATACATGGATATCCCATCATGTCCATCATCTCAAAATCGTCAGCACATAGGCCGATACTCAATACAAAATGTCATTAGCACATAGGCCGGTCTCATATATAATAAAATAATGAACTAATACAAAATATCTTTAGTGCGTAGGCTGGTATATTATCAAAATATACAACAAAAACTATTTTACATCCTCACTATCTTTGGCACACAAGCCATTATATATAAAAAATGACTATAATACATCAAATAAAAAGCCACATATCAGGCATCTCGGCGAGATATCCTCCATCTCTGTATCACCTGTACCCTCTCCGCCTCCTCTCGCCCCTATCTCGGCAACCTTCTAGCATCTCCCCACCTATCATAGGTCATGGTGAGTCCTTGCCGACACCTCTCCTGGAGCTAGCCTTCGTGCACCGGTAGCCTCTCCCTGATCTAGCCTCGGAGCTTGATGGCCCCCTTTTCTCTCCACACTGTGAGTGTGGGATCTAGTCCTCTCACTTGACACCTACTGTGCTCGATACTCTCCATAGGATAAAAAGTCTATCCCGCCCACCATCGGTTGGTCTGGTAGTATCTCGGCCTCACCTAGGGTGTCCCGTAACTGGATATAGGCATGGTGCGTGGTATCCCCATAGGCCTTGGCCCCTGTACCTATCTTGTGGGACCTCCCCCGCTCCCGCATTTTCTAGGATCCCATTTCTTTCTCTCCCCATTCCTATTTTACCCACTTTCCCTCTCATTTCCAAATTTAATTTTTTTCACCCACCCAAAAACAAAAACCACAAAACAATTTACAAATCCTATAATCTATCTAACCGAATACAACTAGAGTTAGATGCTTACCTCATTGTGTTTCCGTTGTCTCGGTGGCACATCCGCCACCGTACCAGGTGGCCCACCTGATCCCTCTCCGACCTCTGCCATCACCAAATCTCCACCCACGTCTCCAACCAATTGAATCACACGCACCAATCCTGTGGACCTGCCTCTCACCAACCAATCACCCACCGTTCACACCACCAACTCAACACTCTGTTCCATCCGGAAACTTTTCCCTCTTTTCTCTCTTTTTTTTCATTTTCTCAAATCACAATATGACAAATAAATAACACAAAAACATGGATTTTTTTTTTTAACAAACCTGACCTAACTAACGCTATTTCACCTTCACCAAAGATCGGTCACATGCCCTACCTTATCGTGGTTGGTTGCCCTATGCCGCGTCGATTACCCTTAATTGGCATCAATCACCCTCTCTTGCACCAACCCAACATTTTACCCTATTACCCTGCCCATCACTCTTTTTATTTCCACACCTAACCCTTACCCTGATCATTTTCCCCACCCAACCTCTACCCAAACCATTTACCTCACCCTCCTACCCTCATCATTTCCTACCTACCCTCGTCCTCCTTTGGGGACTCATTATTTTACCCATACCTTGGCCTTACCCATGCCATGACCTAGATATTTGGACCTGGACCATCGCTAGTGACCTTTGACCTCATGTGTTCATTATACCTTGCGGCACTATTACCTATGTTATTGACCTAATGAACTTACCTAGCCTATTTTCGTGACCATTTATCCTGACCCTACCTTTGGTGTACCGGAACATACCTAAACATTCCTACACCTAACCTACATTGTGTTTCCTGACCATATCCTATACCTTAGATACCAGAATCATTTCGACCTTGTTTGGATAAACCTATCAACCTTAGACAATGTAGAGTTTTCCTACTCTTCAACCCGGTAGCGTCTTTAGCAGGTTTATACATGTGCATGTGTTTGACTGTTACTACCTTTGACCCTGACCCATTACCTAGATTTCCCGAGTAGACCTTTAACCCCTTTTCCCCATTCCCCACCTTCCCTTTTATCACATTTACCTTTTATCAAACCACTCACCAACTTTTCCTTTTGCCTCGTCAGTTCCTGGTTTGAGGGGGATCACCTTCACCCACACATGGGGCAACCACATCTTATTTTTGTTAGTGTCGCTTACCAATACAAGCTATGTAACAAAAGGGAAAAAATGTAGACACTAAAATTAGGTCACACTCCCCTTTGGTCCCTCGACAAATAAACACCCTTCATCACATTAACCTAGCCATGGCCCCCTTCACTCCACTAATATTAATTTAATTAATTCATTATCCTCACCATATTTATTATTTAAATATATTAATTAGGATAATGTCCACATACATCTCACCTAGACACCTCATCAAGCCAACTCACCCTAAGACCTATTCTTAGTAAGTTGCCATAACTAACTAAGACTTACCCAAACCCTAAAAATCAATGCCTATATTCCCTCTAACCACATTCCCGCATGCTTACAAGAAGATTCCAGTCTAATCCGTGGGTGAATGACACGAGATCCCAGAAAATCAAGGGGATCTACCTAGTTTAGTAAACCTAAGAAATCTTTCCTTGACTGATGCCAATTACCCCTAACCGTCGGTGATTAAGATGGAACCACCATCGATCACCTTTTAATCCCAAAAAAACCTTATTTTGGAAGTTGGAAAACATTGGGAACATTCCTGGGAGATATCTGCATCTTCTGAGAACAAATTTTAGTGAGAACACGCATGCAAGGAAGGAGATCAAGAATTTTCTCTTACATAGCCATCCAACATTCACCCCAACACAGATTTGATCCAACCAAGCAAAAGAGAATGCACATGCAGCCCATGCAAGATATTTCCAACATTTGGTGATCCTCAATAGCATTCAACCCCTTTCCAGTACCTTCATTCATCACTCATAGACACCCAGGACCAGATTTCAAGTAAGTGGAACAATTTACTTCTTTGGTTCATTGGTTTCATCATTATATTGTCATCCTTTGTTTCCTTAGCCACCCATTGACCTCCATTCATACTCACCCCTCCACATACCCGTTAAAACCTCACCAAACCCCACCCAAACAACCTAATACCTCTTTCCAACCAATCAATTCCTTGTGCAATCATAAGGAGATCCAGAGCCCTTTCCTTAGCATCCCAAAGGTGTTCCATAAGAAGTAATCGACACTGGTTTTCCCAACCGGCATCGGTTACACTTAACCAGATCGGTCACCCTTAACCATCATCGGTCTCTATGTTTACCCATATAACCCAGAACAGTGACCTATCCACCTATTCCCACATCACCCTTAATCATCTGTGACCTACCCGAGACCTCTGTCAGACTGCAGAGACCTAGAACCAATTACTTGACCTTCGGATCTTATTTTAACTTAGCCTGTTAGATTAGATCTTTCTTATTGTATTTTGGATGAGATACCCAAATCATTTTAATTGCAATAGGATTTACTTCATTACCCGCATTAAATTTTTTTGAACAGTGGACTGATAGTTGTCTAGGAAGTATCACACTTCCCGGATCTAGCACACGCTAGGTAGTTCACTGCACATATTGTTTAACTCTTTCTGGTGGTCTTGCTTTTCATTACAGGTAGTTCCTCCTAGCCAAAAGGAAGTTCTCACAATCAGTTGTGGATCAAGAAGCCATACGCACGCAAAGAAACCATCAACCAACATTCCAACAGTATTCCTCCTACGCCTGTTACCCTATCTATTTCGTCAATATTTCAAAGAAACATCTAAGAATCAGGGAAATAGTTACGCTCAAAATTGGAAGATTTTGTAGAAATATGAATCATAGAATTTTGAGTCTAGTTTCTAAGCTACTAAATTTTATTGAAAACAGATAAGTTTAAGTGGGTAAAACAACAAAAATACCAATAGGTGCTCCTTTTTTTGTTAAAAAACTTAATAGAGTGACTTTCGTGCCCCCCACCATATTTTGAGCACCATTTAGTGTTTTTGAAAATCCTTTGGTAGAAAGATAGCTAGGAGCATCTAGTTTGTGTTATATTTTTTTAGATTTTTTTAGTGAATATTTTTTATTTATGATTTTTCTAGTACAGAAATTTTATATTTTGAAAAATAACGGAGCTCTAACCGTGCCCCCCCTAACTACCTCAAAAAATATCAAAAATTAGATATTTTTAAAATATGTATAGAATTATGCCTAGTTTGTGCTAGTATAATTTTTCTTCAATTTCATTCACCCAAAAAATGATACACGATGAAAGATAAACATAATTAAACTTCAAAAAATAGCTATAAAAAGGCATAGTTAGAAAATAAATAATATAAAAACCTTATATTAGTCAAAAATTTGAAAAATTATATTTTTAGAAAGAAGAAAATCTACTCTATGTCGTGGTATAATTTTTTAAAAATGGATCGATTGTTTTATTTTGATTTATCATAGAGGAAGTGGCATTTTTACATTTTCCTACAAAAACACATTGTTTGTTGTGTTTGTGTAGGTCCATGCCTCAGCTTGGGGATCCAAACCGGATCCCAAGCCTTGAGGCATGGCTTGGAAAAAGAGAAAATACAAAACATGTATGCGTTCTGTATAGTATAAACATTGTATATGCTTTTGACATGCTTCTTTTTAAAAAACAAAGTATACATTTTTTATTTATTATTATTTCTATTTTATTATTTCTTATACTTTAAATTTATTTAAGTAAATATAAGAAAAAAGGGTCACTCTACACCTTATGGAACTAGTCTAACAACTCCATTAGTCACGGTTTAGGAGATAGTTTTTATACTATAATTTGGTCAAGACATAGGTAAATTTTCGGCTTTCAAAGATTCACCCTAAATGTTTTATCATTTTAATTCTACAATCAAAACCCTAAACCCTAAACATAAACCCTAAACCATGATCCTTAAACCCTAAAACCTAAAAGATAAACCTTAAACCATAAATCCTACACCCTAAAACTTAATCCTTAAATATTCAGCCCTTACCCATGAGCCCTAGACCCTAAACCTTGAGCCTTAAGCTCTAAACCCTAAACCATGAACCGTGAGCCTTAAATGTTAAACCCTAAACCCTAAACCTTGAAAACTAAATCCTAAACCGTAACCCATAAACCCTAAACCCTAAATCCTGATCCCTAAACCCTAAACCATAAGCCCTAAATCCTAAAGACTAAACCCTAAACCCTAAACTCTATGACCTAAACCCTTAACCCTCAACCATGAGACCTAAACCCTAAAGTATAAACCATAAACCCTAAAACCAAACTAATAAATCCTAAAACTTAAACACTAAATCCTAAACCCTAAAACCTAAACCCTAAACCTTGAGCCCCTAAGTTCTAAAACATAAGCACTAAATCTAAAGCCCCGAGCCCTAAACCCTAAACCTTAAACCAATAACTCTGAACCCTGAACCTTAAGCCATAAACCATGAACCATGAACCCTAAACCCTAAACCCTAAACCCTAATCCCTAAACCATAAACCATAAACCTTAAGCCTTGAACCCTACACCCTAATCCTTGAGCCCTAAACCCTAAACCTTAAACCCTGATCCCTGAGCCCTAAACCCTAAATCTAGAGCCCTAAGCTCTAACCCCTAAACCTTAAACCTGTAACTCTAAACCCCAAACCCTGAGCCGTAAACCCTAAACCATGCACCCTAACCCCTAAACCCTAAACCCTAAGCCCTAAGCCCTAAACCATAAACCCTAAACCTTAAGCACTATTAAATCTTAAATGTTCGTAAACCATAAACCATAAACCGTAAAAACTAAATCATATTTACCCTAAACCCCGACCCCTAAACCCTAACCCCTAAAGCCTAAAAATTAAACACTAAACCCTAAACCCTAAACCAAAAACCTTAAATGTTAAACCCTAAGCCCTAAACACTAAACCCTAAACCCTAAACCCTGAACTCTGTGACCTAAACCCTTAACCCTCAACCCTTAACCCTTAAGACCTAAATCCTAAATTATAAACCCTAAACCATAAAAAAAAAAAAAAAAACCTTAAACCTTGAACACTAAATCTTGAACCCTAAATCCTTAACCTTAAACCCTAAACCTTGAGCCTTGAGCCTTGAGCCCTGAGCCATAAAACCTAAACACTATATCTAGAACCCTAAGCTGTAACCCCTAAACCTCATATATTTCTAGTAGGTCTCATGAGTGAGTTCATTTTTTTAATATCTTAGGACCATATTTCCTAGTCTTATGCCTAGAACCATCATTAAGTCTACTTTTATAACTACCTTGTTTATGAGAGGTGGGCATTTCCCTCCTTCAAAATATCAATAGATGAAATAAATCAAATTTTAGAGAATCTCTTTGAATTTTTTTCCTACGAAGTCAATGAAGCCTTTTAAGTTGAATATTCCCTGTAATTACTAATAAGAATGGGTAAGACACAGAACATTACAATGAGTGAAATAGTTCACATGCAATGGGAATTTCCCTCCTTTAAAATATAAGTAGATAAAAGGCATCAAATTGTGATGACTCCCTTAAATGTTCTACCTACGAAGTAGATGAACCCTTTTTAGTTGAATACTCTTTGTCAATACTTATAAGAATGGGTAAGACATAGAACATTATAGTGACTGAATGGGTGAGCCTAATCCATGAGCCTTAAACCCTGAGCCCTAAACCCTAACCCCTAACCCCTAAACCCTAAACCTTGAGCCTTAAACCCTAAACCCTAAACCCTTTTCCCTAAACCCTAAACCCTGACCTTTAAACCTTAAACCCTAACTCCTAAACCATAAACCATAAACCCTAAATCCTCAACCCTAAACCTTAAACCCTAAGACCTAAACCCTAAACCCTGAGTGTTAAACCCTAAACCCTATACCATAAACCCTAAAACATAAACTCTAAGCCATAAACCCTAAAACCTAAACCCTAAGCCCTAAACCCTAAACCCTAAACCTTGAGCCCTAAACCATCAACCTTAAGCCCTGAACCCTAGGCCATAATCCCTAAGACAAAACCCTAAACCTTGAACCCTCAAACATAAAATCTCAATCCTAAACACTAAAAAATAATCCATGAGCCCTAAAATTTAACCCTTAACTCTTAACCCTAAACCCTAAACCCTAAACCCTAAACCCTAAACCCTGATCCCTAAACCGTAAACCCTGAACCTTGAGCCATAAAATCTAAACTCTTAACCTTGATTCCTAAACCATAAACCCTCAACCTTGAGCCCTAAACCCTAAATAGTAAATCCTAAACCCTCAACCCTTAACCCTAAACCCTAAACCCTAAACTCTAAACCCTAAACCATAAACCCTAAACCATGAACCATAAGCCCTGATCCCTAAACCCTAAACCCTAAAATTTGAACTATGAGCCTTAAACACTAAACCTTAAACACTAAACTATAAACCTTGAGTCATAAACCCTGAGCCCTAAACCCTAAACCCTAAGCCCTAAACCCTAAACCCTAAACCCTAAATCATAAACCCTCACCCAAAGGAATTTCCTAATATTAGCATTCCTCATGTTTCAATGTGTAGGGAATAGTGTCTAAGGTGATCGATTGAATCATTTAGTTTTGATGAGAGACTACTTCCTCTGAAGGCCTAAAAGGAATTTTTGGCCATTCTCAGAGTTAATTAAACACCCTTCAGAACAAGGTAAAATGAGCTAGTCATGTCACCGAGTTATCAAGGACCAGATTTGTGAAGTATTAAGGAATAATTTGTCTCCATAAGAGACATATGAGCAAAAACATGTATGAGAATCAGTAATTTGATTCTATGAAAGGATGCTTTTAGAGGTAGGAAATGTGAGGGGATGATATTTATATGGAGCACCATGTTTCTAAGAATGAGCAATCATCTAAGTTCACTTGATGCAATTCACTTGGTACTAATCGTAACAACTCATTCAACACCTAATAGTGTTATCGAACCTTAAGGAGGAGGCACATTACAATCAGCTCATTTTTTCCATAAGATAGAAATCCCATTCAGCAAAAAATCCTCTATCTACAAAGTGAAGATATCTTTTTAGTAAGAAGTAGACAAGCATCATAGAGTTGATTCATGGTCACTAAAGTGAATTATGGAAAAATTTAAAAATTGGTATCAATTCAATAATTTGTAGGGCCAAAATCTATTTTAGAAGGTCAAAAACCTTAAAAATGACTATCTAATTTCCCCAAATAAAAGAACGACTACAATATATTTATGCCCTAAAAGTTTTAGGTTATTTACTGAAATCCTGAAAATGAGTAAGTACTAACAATATTAGATTTTGAAAAACTATCTTCTAGATTATAACTGTTGGAGCTACGGGACCACTTCCATCAGGTGCAGAGTGACCCTAATTTCTTTAATTTACTAAAATAAATTTAAACTTTAAGAAATAATAAAAGTATAAGAAATAATAAATTTAAAGATTTATTTTTGTACGTATAAGACACGCAAAACCACATACATGGTCCATACTATTCAAAACATGTACGCATTTTGACTTCCCTAAAATGCGTATGCATTTTGTCTTCTCTAAAATGCGTACACATTTTTCCTTCTTTAAAACACGTACGTGTTATAGGTTCGGTAATTACCAAGCCAAAAATAAACAATGCGAGCGTATTTTAGCAAAACACGTACATGTTTCATTTGTTTTCAAGTTTTTGTCCACTTACTTACCCATGCACTTACCTTTATTGATAATTTCTTGAGGCGTACTTGGGTTTATTTTCTCAAGTACAAAAGTGATGTTTTTTCACACAATAAAGTCTTCAAGGATTTGATCGAGAAACAATCTTCTAGTTGTATAAAGAACCTTCATACTAATAATGGAGGGGAGTACTTCAGGAATGAGTTTTCTGATGTTTTGGCAACTCAAGGCATTATTCACCAGCATTATGTTCCTCATACTCCACAATAGAATGGATTAGCGAATGAATGAATAATATAACCTTGAAGGAAATGGCTAACTCGTATGATGCATTCTAGAGATATACCTCATTTCTATTGGGTAGAAGCGCTTAATTGTGCTAACTACATTCGAATAACACACCACATAGAGAACTTGAGAATTTGACTCCGAGGAAGCTTGGTCCAACACTAAGCCATATATCTCATTTTTTCGAGTCTTTGGGAAACATCTTGGGGCTTTGTGCTAAAGAAGAAAAGGAAATATTTGGATAACAAGAGTAAACACTTAATCTTTGTAGGGTATTGTGAGGACATGAGAGCTTATCGTCTTTTAGATCCCGATAAACATGATGTTATTTTTCAAACACATGTTCATTTTAATGAGAGCTTCACTCCTCATGATTCTCCATCTTCTGCCAGCCTCCTTCTTCTTCTTCATCTCATATTGAGGATCCTTTCTTTGAGGATATTGATGAGGAGGTTATAGATGACATTGATGGTATTATTCCTAATAATGTTTTCACTATGCCTAAGTGGCATTGTATCTAAAGTTTATGAGGAAACAAATTTCATATAGGATCTTCCACCCACTAGGCATCATCACACACATTCTACAAGTTCTAGAATTTTGTGTCAGGTAGTTTATGAGGATCCATAGTTTTTTTCAAAGGCTCATGGGATATAGGAGTGGGATGATGCGATGACAACTGAGTATTCTTCTTTGATGAAGAATCATACTTGGTATTTGGTATCTCTTCCTAAAGGAAGAAATATGGTTAGGTGTAAGTGGGTATACCAAACCAAATACACAGTTGATGGGTCCATTGAAAATTATAAGGCTCGTCTTGTTGCAAAGGGTTTTTCACAAGTTGAAGATATTGATTACTCTGAGACTTTTGCACCTGTTGCCATGATGGATTTTGTACGCCTTGTACTTGTTATTACTGCATCACATGGGTAGCCTATATACCGATGGATGTGAAGAGTTCCTTCTTACATGAAGCTCTATAAGAGTAAATATACATGGAGCAAACAACTAGATTTGTTCGAGATTATTCTCTTGTTTGTAGGTTCCGAAGGTATCTCTATGGTCTCAAACAAGCCCATCAGATTGGTATGAGAAGATGCATTCTTTTCTTCTATATACTAGTTTTTTCCATTGCCACTCGATCATACAAGTTGTATCTCCATCATGTTCGTGATGATATTGTGATACTTGTCTTGTATGTTGATGATCTGTTACTTATTGGTAGCTCTTCTTCCCACATTCGAGTATTTAGAGAGTTCTTTCTACACAGTTGACATGAGAGATCTTGGGCTATTACATTATTTCCTTGGTTTGCATATTTCTCGAGACATATTCGGGGATTCATTTGAGTCGGAAAAGTATGCCTATGATCCTCTTCGGTGCTTTGATATGGCTGATTGCAAGCCAAGTCCATCTCCTTTTCGTCTAGAGTTACTCTTACTTCCACATGTACCACATCACTTTGTGATCCGACATTGTATAGTTAGTTTGTTGGGAGTCTCATGTACTTGACCCATACTCACCTTGATATTTAATTTCCACTAGGGATTATATCTCGCTTTGCACATTCTCCTCATAGTAGTCACCACTTGGCAAAGGTTGCTTAAAAGGATTTTGTGCCATTTACACGGCACTTCCCACTTTGGCCTACACTACACTAGGGGTTCTACTCACCTGGTTGGGTATAAAGATTCGATTAGGCATGTTCTATTGATGATAGGCGTTCCACTTCTGGATATATTTTTGTCTTGGTTCTTTTCCGCTTGCTTTGGTGTGTAAAAAGCAACAGTCTATTGCACTTTCATCTTCTGAGGTAGAGTACGGGGTAGTAGTTACAGCAGCAAGTCAATAGATTATTTGGTTTCAACAGCTTATTGATGATTTTGAATTCCCACATGATTCAATGATTATACTTTGGTGTGACAACCAAAGTGCAATTGACATTTCTCACAACCCATTGAGCACCAATGGGCCAAGCATATTGAGATACACATCCACTTCATTAGTCAAAGACATTTAGGATGGATTTATTTGCTTGAGTACATTCGACTCAAAGACGAGTTGGAGCCATCTTTATGAAGTTTTTTCCATCACCTTGCTACCTTGAGTTATGTGAAATCCTTGGGGTTTTGGAAGTTATTCTTGGGGGTGTTTATGACAACATCTTCCTTCTTATTCTTCTTTCTCTTTCCTTCTAGTAGGACTCTTTCCTTCTTTTGGTTCGATATTTCTTCATGGATATATTGTACATGAGTACCTCATCAATCCTAGTTGTCAAGACTCATAATGTGGACATGCCACTCCTATTTTAGCCCATAGCTTCACTTAATGGGGTGTTAAAGTAGGTATTTACCTTCGCTAATGTTCACCTAGGTACTTTATTTACCTTTATTGTATTTATCTTCAACCACTTATGTGTGTGGATATTTATTTTTATTTATTTAGATATTAGGGGATATTATCTATTTGTAAGTTATACTTCTTTCCTTGATCTATGGTATTGACTAGTTATTTCCTTGATTTATGGATTGATCTATGACCTTGAATGGTTCTTAGATTGTTATTCCTTTTCTATATAAGAAAGGCCCATTCTCATTGTATTTCATTGAGTTCCATAATAATATATGATATTGTTGCTCATGTGTTTCAAAGGATTATTTAAAGTTATTCTGGTGAATTACTTTCATCTTATTGATTTCTAGTGTTTGATTAACATCTATGTTTTTGGCTTGGTACAATTTGGTTATTATTTGTTTTATGGTATCGAGATCTAAGAACATATATTTAAGCTTTAAGCCCTCATATGACCATACCATATGACCAGGGGCTAAGGATTTCAATGGGTGTGAGAAACTTACAATTCGGGGTGTGGCACTTATTTTCAATGGGATAATTACTTTGTATGATTTGATTATCGTTCCTTTTATGGTATCGTAGAAGGATATTGTTGTTGACATCCATCTCAAGTTTCATTTTACAAATAAATTCTTTGTATATTTAAATATTTGGAATTTTTTTGTATTTTATTGCTGCATGTGGTTTTATGCAAAAATATGCTTCTATCGATCTGGAAGGCGGAAAACCCTAAGATGGGTCAAACTCAACCATTTCTAGAGGCAGTTATTTTTTTATTTTTTTGTTATAGAGCCATGCACGGTACACCTTGAAATTCGTGTCGATAAGAGAAAACCCATGAAAATATATTCATGGGTTTTTTTACGCTTTTTGAGATCCATACATGTTTTTTTTTTTCCGATGTGTCGTAGTATTCTCATATGGTATGGTCATACGAGGGCTTAAATCTTGTGATTCCTACTAGTAGGTGCTTAACTCCAGCTCCCTTTAATTTTATTTGTGTGGTGAAGGAAAAAGCATTTTATTTTGTTTTAGTGGCAATTAAAATAAATAAAAGCATAGTATTGAAAAACTTGTATATTTTGATCAGTAACTCGGTTTTGAGTGTCATTTTTTGCAAAAGTGCTTACTTTTTCATACTCTATCCATTGGAAATATTTATTTTGAGAATTTCACTATAATTATAAACTTCCATATTGTAACACACTCATCATAAAGTGTCAAATATGGAGGAGTGTTGTAATCAATCCATTGGAGGAGTGTTGTAATCAATCCATTGGAGGAGTGATTACTTTTTCATGCTCTATCCATTGGATGATTGTTGTAATCAATTATGGACGTAATTTCAGCTGAGCCCAATGTCCTAAACTTTTGGGAGTTACATTATTATATCTATCATGGATTCTAAGAATGATACAATTTTCTTTGAAGTGTGTGGACTTCAAGAGGATATTGTAAATTTTGGGTAGATTGCTCAAGAAGAGAAATTCTCTTCTAAAATCACTCATTCATTATAAGGATACACTAATAAACTCATTGCAGCAAATACTTGCTAGCGTACAACATCTCTTTTGATGCTCCTAAGCCTATGAGGCTTGTTAATGCATGCTCTTCCAGCTTTGTTCCTATTACAGAATAAATGTTGTGTATCCTACTTTTGCTAATATGTATGGATCTTTTGAAAAGCATACCACCGCATTTAGTTCTTGCATGCTCCGTTCTATGGGTTTCAATGGCGAGAGGTATTGGTCAACATTCACAGGTGTATTGTTTCCCTATTCCACATGTTAAGTGGAATTCTCGCTATGACATTATTTTTCGAAAGATACTTCATTGGGATCATACATTGACAGAGCTCCTATTTTTGTTCACTCGACTCTTTCTCGAGGATCATGAGCAACACACGAGTTCGCACCTTCACTTGGGCTTCATAAACCTGAGATTTTAGTTGTCATACATGATCAACGTGACACACATTTTGATGTTCCTTTGCATGCACCTATTATGCATTTTGCACCAAGTCATATGAAGACATCTTCTTCATCCATCCATGGTGATTTGGGGTGGATATTTGACCACTCGTGGCACCGATATAGGCATTCGTTGAGAGGAATCTACAGGCATGGCTCCTCCACCATTTGGCATCTTGCTCTACTTCTTATACCTTCGCATTGTAATGATTCTTGTTTTGAGAATTTTTCTTTAGTAGGTGTAGTGTATCTCTCGTTGTTTGTTGAGAGATTTTGTATCTTTATTTTTGACACTTTTGTCATGCTTGTGATCTCTCTTATGGGGATCTATTCTGTTGAATCCCAGTGTTATTTTCTCGGTGTTTGAGTAGTTTATTTTTAGAGACTCATATAGATCTATGGCGTCACTCCACCCATTCAAAGGTATGGGAGGGTGTGGTGTTGATCTTGCATCTTCATGTTTTATGTCCTTGCCTTGTTACCTTGGATTCTCTTGGATCATGCGACACTGGATTTTTGTCCTTGCCTTGTTGCTTTGTTTGTTGTTCTTAAATCGTGGCACACCTATTTGTAGCATTTGATCAAATTATGTTTGGTTTTTTTCACTTTCGACATCACTCGCTGACACTCCTTGTATGGAGCTATTCGGTGAAGTCCAGGTGTTAGTTTTTTTAAGTTTTGTGATTGAGTAGTGGATTCAAACCATAGTGCACACCAAAATTCTTCAAGATTAAATGACGTTTTTTAGTTGAGATTCTTTGGATGCCTTGCAGCAGGTTTTTACTCTCTTTACTTTGTTGTTATTGGTTTTGGGTACCTTGCGTTGTCCTTTTTCTCGGTTATTATACATGAGTACCTCATTAGGCCTAGTTACGGACTCATACTTGGACATGCCACTTCTATTTTGGCCCTTAGCTTCACTTGAGGGGGTGTTAGAGTAGGTATTTGCCTTAGCTCATGTTCACCTAGGTACTTTATTTACCTTTATTGTATTTATTCTCACCCACTTATGTGTGTGGATATTTCATTTATCTTATTTAGATATTAAGAGATATTATCTAGTTGTCGGTATAGTTCTTTCCTTGATCTATGGAATTAAATAGTTCTTTCTTTGATCGATGGTATTGACTAGATCCTTGATGTCTAGTTCTCTCCTAAATCTATGGTCTTGACTAGTTCTTTGAAGACTAGTTAGTTCCTTGATTTATGGCTTGATCTACGACCTTGACTCGTTCTTAGATTTTTATTCCTTTCCTATATAAGCAAAGCACATTCTCATTGTATTTCATTGAGTTCCATAATAATAAATGATATTGTTGCTCATTTTTCTCAAAGGTTTATTTAAAGTTATTCTGACGAATTAATTTCATCTTATTGATTGTGGTGTTTAATTAGCATTTGTGTTCTTAGCTTGAGTACGATTTGGTTATCCTTCCTTTTAATTGGGCCTTATATCTTTTCTTGCCTCCTTCCTCTTCAACTCGTACAACCACTTGTTCTCCCAATGATAGTTTTCCTTTGGGTAAATTCATAGAATCCCAAGTCTAGTTCTCCATGAGAGACTAATGTTCCTCATTCATGGATTTCTCCCACTTCTTCCTGGCATCTACCTACATTGCTTAATCAAATATCTCTAGATCTCCACTTTCAGTGAGTAATAAATAATAAAGAGAAGGAGAAAAAATTTTAGGTTCTCTTTTTCCCTAGAAGACCTCCTTAATATAGGAGTTTGGGGTTCCTCTTGAGTAGGTTCTTGAACTGATTCATGTGTCACTTTCCCATCTAAAATATCCTCTACCACAACATATTCTTTCCTGGATTCTTCCCTATTTTCCTGCAACTATTTTGATGTGAATCCATCTACAAGAGGTTGAAATACCTCCAAAACACACATAAAATCTTTGCAAATAAAAATAGGAGTTTCAAAATAGCTTTCTTCTCATTCTGGAATCCACACTAATCTTTTACATCATTACAATCCTCCTTTTATTTCACATCTATAATAAAAACCCTAAAATGCCAAAAACCCTAAAATGCCAAAAATTACCTACTAGTAAAACAACTTAGATGGCCCCCAAAATTTTTGTTCCAAATATTACTTCATAAATTAAGGCTCACACAAAATTTTTACTTATTCTAACAAGTACAACAAAAGTTATTAAAGTTCTAAGACCTAGTCAAAAGTGAAAAAAACAATCGAGCCAATTTGAGGCCACTAGATGAAGGAATGAGGGCCCAAAATGTGTCGAAATGACCAAAAACTTATAGGAAAGTTTATCCTAGCATAGTACTAATGTATATCTACCACCCTATAAAATTTTAAGATGATCCAACAGTCAGATCAAAAGTTATGGTCTCTACAAGTTATGGCCCCGCATTATGTTTCTTATACATAACTTTCTCATTAAAGAACACATCTCTAGATCGAATTATTTTCTTTTCCTTAATACTCCAACATTTATATCCAAATTCATCACCACCATATCTAATCAAATTAAATTTTTTTGATTTAGCCTCTAGCTCGTTCCTATCATCCTTTGCTATATAAACAAATACATCACATCCAACGACTCTAAGAAATTATTACTCAACTTTCTTATGAGACCAAGCCTCCTCGTATACCTCCATCCAAAGCACTTGATGTTCCTCTACTTATATAGTACATAGTTATGCCCACTGTTTCTTCCCAAAAATAAAGAGGCATTCCCACATGTAACCTCATGCTCCTAGCATGTTCCATTATTGTCCTATTCATCTTTTTGGTGCTCCATTCTACTGCAGAGTTCCTTGAACCATCTTTTACCCGCAGATTCCATTATTAGAACAATAATCATCAAAATCATTGTTGATATACTCCCCTATATTATCTGATATGAGAAATTTTAGATTAAGACCTGTTTCATTCTCTACCAAGGCTTTCCATTTAATAGATTGTTTCTTTGAATTGTTGATGAAACAGATAGGGTAATGGGAGTAGGAGGAATACCTATTCAAATGTTGGTTAATGGGTTGTTGTGCGCGTATGACTTCCGAATCCACAGCTGATCGTGAGAGCTTCCTTTGGCTAGGAGGAACTACCTGTAATGAAAGCAAGACCACCAGAAAGAATTAAACAATATGGGTAGTGAACTGCCTAGTGTAAGCTAGATCCGGAAGTATAATACTTCCTAGATGGTTTTCAGTCCACTATTTTAAACAAATTAATGCTGAAAACAAGGTAAATCCTATTGTTATTTTAAATGATTTAGGTATCTCACTTAAAACACAATAAGAAATAGATCTAATCTAACAAGTTAAGCTAGAATAGAATCCACAAGTCAAATGGTTGGTTTCGGGTTCTGTAGTTCTGATAAAGGTCTCGGGTAGGTCACAGGTGAGTGAGGGTGAAGTAAAATGAGGTGGTTAGGTCTCTATTTAAGACTATTAGGTAAACACAGAGACTGACATCGGTCAGGGGTGACTGACCGTGGTTAGGTATAACCGCACCTGCATTATGAGATCTAGGAACATCACAGAATGGGGTTTTGGTCTTCTTTGTGATTGCACAAAGGATTTTGGTTAGTCGGGATGAGGTAATGGGTGACTAGAGTAGGTTTTGGAAAGGTTTTATGGGTCTATGGAGGTGAAAAGTGTTGGAGATGGTCAATAAGGAGCAAGATAAACAATGGGTGATAAAATAATGATGAAATGAAATAACTAGGAAAGTATGATGTTATACTTGGATTTTGTTCTGAAATTCTATGTGTGAAGGATGGAGGTGCTGATGATGGGTTTGAAGGCTGCAAGTGATCACCAACTGAAGAAAATATTCTACATGGGCTGCATGCACACTCCTCTTTGCTTAGATAGATCCGAACGTGGTTGGGATGGCTGTGCAGGAGAAGATGCTCAATCTCCTTCCTTGATGTGAGTTCTTATGAATTGACTCTCTTGAAAGATGTGTTATCTTTTGAGATATCATTCTTGCTCGTCAAATTTCTTGCTTCCAACTTCTAGGTTCCAAATTCCAACCTTGAGAATAAAGTTGTTTTGGGGTTAAAAGGGGGTAACCGATGGCGGTCCAAACTTAACAGGCGACGGTTAGGGGTAACCAATGTCATCAAGGTGGGATTTCCTAGGTTTACCAAACTTAGGGGAGATCCTCCTGATTTCCTCGATCTTGTGTCATTATCCCATGGATTCAACTAGGAGCTTCTTGTGAGCATGTGGGAATGTGGTTAGAGGGAGTGTAGGCATTGATTTTTAGGGTTTGGGTAAGTCTTAGTTAGTTATGGTAACTTACTAAGAATAGGTCTTAGGTTGAGTTAACTTGGTGAGGTGTCTAAGTGAAGTGTTTGTGTGGATATTATCTAAATTAAGATATTTAAATAATAAATATGGTGAGGATAATGAGTTAATTTAATTAAATTAATACTAGTGAGGTGAAGGGGGCCATGGCTAGGTGAATGTGATGAAGGGTGCTTATTTGTCGAGGGACCAAAGGGGAGTGTGACCTAATTTTAGTGTCTACATTTTTCCCTTTTTGTTGTGTAGCTTGTATTGGTAAGCGATGCTAACAAAAATAAGATGTGGTTGGCCCATGTGTAGGTGAAGGTGATCCCCCTCAAACCAGGAACTGACGAAGTAGTAGGTTGAAGTGGTGAGTGGTTTGATAAAAGGTAAATGTGAGGAAAAGGTAAATGGGTGTAGGGGAAGAGGGTGAAAGGTCTACTCGGGTGATCTTAGGTAATGGGTCAGGGTCAAAGGTAGCAGTAGTCAAATGCACATGCACACATATAAACTGCAGCACGCTACCGGGTTGAAGAGCAGGAAAACTCTACATCGTCTAAGGTCGATAGGTTTATCCAAACAAGGGTGAAGTGAATCCGGTATCCAAGGTATAGGATAAGGTCAGAAACACAACGTAGGTTAGGTGCAGGAACATTTAGGTATGTTCCAGTACACCAAAGGTAGGGTCAGGATAAATGGTCATGGAAATAGGCTAGGTAAGGTCATTAGGTCAACAACACAGTAACAATGCCGCAAGGTATAGCAAACACATGAGGTCAAAGGTCACTAGCGATGGTCCAGGTCCAAATATCAAGATCACGGCATGGGTAAGGCCGAGGTAGGGGTAAAATAATAAGGCGTCAACAAATGGACGCGAGGAGGTTGAAGAAGGTGGAGGGCCAGAGGTGAAGGTAAAGTGGTCCAGTAGGTGTAGGGGAGGCAAAAAAAAAGAGGAGGTAAGGAAAATGAGGTAAATGTGAGGGCAATGAGTATGCAGGGTAACCAACATCGGTCATAATGAACGATGATGGTGTAGGGGAACCGAACCGACGGGTAGTATAGGGAGAAGACCGCAGCGGTCAAGGGTTAACCGATGTCGGTTGGGTCGGGTAGGGTATAAAAAGTGGAAAACCCACGTTTGAAAAGTCATTGTGCATTTGGAAAAGGAGAAAAGGACAAGAAGAGAGAAAAGAGGAAGAGGACAAAAGAGTACAACAGAGAGCTTGGTTGGTGAGCCACATAGGTGAGAGTGGTTGAGTGAGAGGTGGGGCCACGAGATCAGGTGGCACGATTTGTGTGGCTGAGGATTGAGTTGTTGTCGCATTGAGGATGGCAGAGGCCGGAGAGGGCTCGAGAGGAGCGCGCGAGGCGGAGGTGCCACCATGATGGCGGCAATGAGATCAAGTAGGATTTGAACCTTTGGTTTTGATTTTTGAGTTAATTTGATGTAAGATGTAGAAAATATAAAAAAATGGGGGTTTGGGGGAAAGAATTTCAAAATGGGAAAAAGAGGGAAAAGGTAATAGTGGATGGTAAGGGGTAGGGAAAAAGGGTAATGTAGGAACAATTAAGGGTGTAAAGAGGGATTTGGGTGGGTAGA
Organism: Taxus wallichiana var. yunnanensis; assembly: GCA_018340775.1. Lineage (NCBI taxonomy): Eukaryota > Viridiplantae > Streptophyta > Pinopsida > Cupressales > Taxaceae > Taxus > Taxus wallichiana. The sequence goes on from CM031234.1 coordinate 536,775,838, forward strand.
ATGTCGAGGAAGGGAAAAAGTAGGGTTGGAAAGTCGGGGTGGGTGGTGCGACAGTGACCGACGTCGATCGACTTGTGGCCGATGTCGGTGGGTAGTGACCGGTGCAGTGAATGTGGAGGTGCCAAAAGGGAGACCATGGTGGTGGTCAAAGGAAACCGGGTCGGTTATTCCTAAGTGGAAATTGGGATAAAAATGAAAGAGAGTAAGGGTAGGGTGGGAAAGAAGGTGGGTGAGAGGGGTTTTAGGGTGAGAAAGTTGGGAGGTAAAGGGTGAGGGTGGGTCAGTGAGGGTAAGGTGGTAAAGAAATGGGTGGGTGGGTGAGAGGGGGTGGGTACATAGGTGGAGGGTTTGGGTAGGTGTGGGTGAGGGTGAGGTTAGGGTAGAAGTAGGGTAGGTGGGTTTGGGTAGGGTGGGTGAGGGTGAGGGTAGATAGGTAAGGTAGATGGGTGGGTTTGGGGTGGTGGTGGGAGGGTGAGGGTAGATAGGTAAGGTGGATGGGTTTGGGTAGGTGTGGTTGAGGGTTAGGGTAGATAGGTTCGGGTAGATGGGTTAAAAATAAGGTAAGATGGGAAGGTGGACTAATACATTGTTTTTGTGGGATGCAGTGAGAGACAAGCTACGGATGAGATGAGAGCCCAGGTGCCACCCTTGTTATTGAGAGTACGGGTGAGCACGACGCAGGTAGAGTGGCAACATGTGGTAAAGGTGGGATTGATAGGGGTGAGGCACTACCGGCATGTAGTCCGAGGTGAGTCTTATGGTTTCCCTCATCGATAGATGGGACTCGGTGACCAATACCTTCCATTTGCTCGATGGGTGAGATGATGATCACCCTGGAGGACATCTACAGGATCCTGCGGTTTCCCATATTGGGGGCCCAGTTTATTCTATCTCTTCAGAGGCATCTGAGGAGTTACTGGCACCCATTTTTGGTGAGGGTGTAGCAGACTGATGTTCCATAGTGCTAGCATGAGCTATGGAGCGATGTATAGAGCTCATCCAGAGGAGATGAGGTTAGTGGTACTTGTGATGGAGGCAGTGTGTGTTTTACACTACCGGATGCAGAGGGGGAGATTCCCGAGGTCATTGATGGGGGTCCTCCATGACATGATGATACATCGACACGATTCACATGGGCACCTGCATTGCTTGACATAGGTGTATAGAGAGCTATGGGCCTACGGGTGACTGCGAGGTTCAACATCTGTTGTGTCGTACTACTACTACATTGTTGGGCATACGAGCACATTGTTTGTGTTTGACCAGTGGGGATGCCCCAGTAGATGCATTCCCACAGAGAGTTTTGAGAGTGGGGTACAAGTGGTGGGTACCGGCTATGGGAGAGGCCCGAGGTGCTAGAGCTATGCATGATGTAGCTTATTACAGAGGTTGTTGGAGGGGTTGTCCGGGTGGACATGTCATTTGGAGGCCGTATGTGGGCTTCCCTTCATATAGATAGATGGCCACAGAGCTAGCTGGGCTATAGATACATCTATGGATAGAGGGGAGGAGAGTGGGAGAGCATGAGTGGATACCCATAGAGTGGGTTAGACACTAGTTTGATTATTCTAGTCCAGTGTGTACGCCTCATTCCCACAAGACTGAGAGATGATGTGGAGAGACCTATGTCTCCACCACGACCCATAAAGTTGACTGACAGAGGAGGAGAAGCTAGTAGATACTCAGATTGATGATGTTGGGGTTACAGATGGGTATAGGTAGTGGTGGGTGGCACAACTGAGAGCCATACCACCGAGGCCAGGGCAGACTTAGCCACCATCACAGTTTAAGAGAGACACCCTACAAGGGTAGGTGGCTACTTTGGTGACATAGCTTGGGATCATGCAGGGGCAGCTGACAGGTATAGAGGCACATAGGTTGCCACATTACAGGCCCAGATAGTGACATTGTAGGCTCAGGTAGGGATAGGGACAAGTACCTACATAGGTGGAGGCAGGGGAGATGGAGATGGAGAGGAGGTAGGTGGAGATGGAGGGTAGATAGCCACCCTACAGTGCAGGTGTAGGCTTTACAGGGCTAGTTGGCCACAGCACAGGGGCAGGTTATGGGTCTATAGGGCCAACTGACAGTAGCACACAGCACAGATTACTACCCTACAGGCCTAGCTATAGGCACAGGCACATAGATTCCAGGGCCGACTCAGTTCTAGTACTAGCACAGGGGCTCAAGCAGTTTAGGATAGGGTCCCATTGTACAGGTACCCACGTAGGTAGCGGGACCCATGGCACCTCCACAAATAGTGCCCATGGCCAAGTTCAGAGATGCCCTAGGAGAGGCATGGTATTACCAGATCATTTGTTAGCTATCGGGCTAGATGTGCCCTCCTATGCCGAGTATAGAGCACAACAGCCTCTAGTGAGAGGACTAGATCCCGCACTCACAGTGTGGAGAGTACAGGGGGCCGGCGAGCCCAGGGATAGGGTCGTGGTGAGGCCACTAGTGTGTAGAGGCTAGCCCCAGGTGAGGGGCCATCAGCAGGAGGTGAGGCAGTGTCGGGCCCCAGACAGGTGTGGCAGAGGGGTCGGAGAGACACAGAGCATAGGAGCATTCCCAACATCAGATGGGGAGATGATTGACCTACTATGGACCAGCCTGCGTGTCGAGTCATTTTTGTATGTATGATATATGAGACCGGCCTGCATGTCGAAGAGATATTGTAGTTATTTTTGTACATGATACCACTGCAGTGAGCCGAAGACATTTTTGTATTGGATACCGACCTATGAGCCGAATGATGATGATTTATTTATAGTATATCGGCCTATGTGCCGACATTTTTGAGATGATAGCCATGATGAGACATAGGCATGTTTATTGAGATACACATTTATGTGATACGGGTGTACATTGTATTGATACACACATGTATATATGAGGAGATAGATGATATTTAGGTGATGTTGTTGTGATGTGTATGAGTTTTACTTTATTATGATATGGATGGAAAATAGATGAGTTAGGCATGATAGATTCAGGTCATAGGCATGGATCGAGTCGGTTGTTTTAGGCATGGATCGAGTCAAGTCGGTTTAGCATGGATCGAGTCGATGGTTTAGGCATGGATTGAGTCAGGTTGGTTTAGGCATGGATGAGGCAGTTTGTTAGGCATGGTTGAGTCAGGTTGTTAGGCATGGTTGAGTTAGGTTGTTAGGCATGGTTGAGGTCAGGTTATTAGGCATGGTTGAGTCAAGTTGGTTTAGGCATGGATGAGTTAGGTTGTTAGGCATGGTTGAGTCAGTTGTTAGGCATGGTTGAGTTAGGTTTTTAGGCATGGTTGAGTTAGGTTGTTAGGCATGGTTGAGTTAGGTTGTTAGGTATGGTTGAGTTATTTTAGTATTTTGATAACAAATGGTAATATAAATGCATGAGATAGTGTAAAATGTGGAAAATGTTGGTTATGTATGAAAATGTGAAATAATATAAGTGGTAAAAGTTATGTGGTATATGGTTTAGATGTCGAGGTTTTTTGATATGAATAGGAAATCAAGTAAAAGGTGGGGAAAATGGTTAGGGTAAAGAGTGGTCTGAGCTAACCTTCCAGGGCCCCATGCCCTAGAAGTGCTACCTACATAGTCCCAGGAAAAGGGACCTCAGACCGATGTAGTTCTCCCATAAGCTAGGGAAGAAGATGAAAATGAGTTGGTAGGTTTGTGGTCATGTTGTGGGTTTGGGTTTAATAGGTGGGGTAGATGATAGTAAAAATGTTGTAGGTGAGAGTGACTATGGCGAAAGGGGAGGATGACCCCAAAAGGTAAGCATCGAGGACTAAGTCCTATATAAGAAAATCAAAAGGTGATGAAGAAGAGAAAAGATAAGAGGGGGCAAGAAAGCCACCCGATTGGCAAGGATCAAAACGTATGAAACACATCTATAGATAAGCTAATGAACGTAAGACCCTAAAGACATTACATGATTGATAATTCTAAGAGTGATGAAGAGTCACATGATCACCAAATGTCATAGGTTCAGTAGGTCCCTTGAGGTATGAAGTGAAAAGACAATGGGTAGAGAGGTGCAGGTAATTGGGTCATAAAATGGGAAGTAGAATGCCTTGGGCAATAGAGCCAAGATCACAATAGGCAAGTCCATGACGAAAAAGCTTATTTTTTTTTTTTTTTTTTCTTTTTGACTTTGTAGATAGACTGATCGATGCAGGAAGTCTACACGAGATGAGTCTAAGTCTCCACGGGATGAGTATATGTCTCCTTGAGGTCTTCGTGAAGCTGATCGATGCGGGAAGCTTCTAATTTTGATTTTTGAGAAAATAGTCTTCTTTTTGGAAAAAACTATGTAGAGAGTTGTGAGCTTTTTATAGTTGTCCTTCGAGGGAGCAGTCTACTTATAGTGACAATTGAGGGTGGAAGATGTCCTTTTGAGGGATTCATCTTTTATATTGGAAGTTTGACTCAAGGAGTTGATCCCTTATTTTGGAAGATGTCCTTCTAGAGGGATTCATCTTTTTTTTTTTTTTTTTGGCTTTTAAGTCATGGACAAGACTATAACGAAGCATTTGGTTCTTGTTGAGAAGGAAAGGTGAATGACCATGGGATCTCATCTAAAAGAAGATGAAAAGTATCCATGAGAATCATGCCATGTGCAGAGCCATGGTGCACATATTTAAGAAAAGGCAAAAAGGGGGATGGGTAATCACATGATCCTTGTTTAGTCATTGGAGATGAGGTGTGGAAAAGGTAAATGGTGCTCAAGGGATGAGCATGAACTAGATAAATAGTGATGTAGGACTAGAGGTCAATAGAATGGTCAAGATGTAATGGCATTAGGGGCTCAGTTTGGGTTTACCCTCAAGCGAGGACAAACGATAGGCACCCGATCCATAGGTATGAGTTACGATGTATGGTCCAAGCCAATTAGGAGAAAATTTTCCCCATTTTATTTTCTCTACTTTGGTTACATGTTGATTTTCTTTCAAAACAAGGTCACCAACTTGGAAGGTTTGTTCATGAACATGTTTGTCATAAGCACGTTTGATACGTTGTTGATAAACTTGAAGGTGATCCAGAGCATTAAGATGACGTTCGTCTAATAACTCCAGTTGTGCTAAGCGGTCTTGATGAAATTCATCATCAATAAGCATGTCATGGAGAGAAATGTGAAGTGAGGGGATCTAGACTTTGAGAGGCAGAACAACCTCTGTACCATAGACCAGTGAAAAGGGTGTAGCCATAGTGGAAGTGTGAATACTAGTGCGGTATGCCCATAGAGCAAAAGGAATGTGCATATGCCAATCCTTCCCAGTATCGTCAACCACTTTCATGAGAATTTTATTGAGGGTTTTGTTAGTGGATTCGGCCTGGCCATTGGTTTGTGGGTAATAAGGTGAGGAGAAACTAAGCTGAATGCCAAAGGCATCACAAAGTTTTTGTAGTGTTTTGTTTTTGAATTGTTTTCCATTATCAGTGATGAGGCAATGAGGGACACCAAAGTGACAAATGATGTGATGGTTAATGAACTCACATATTTTCTCAGCTTTCATGGAAATGAGTGGTATGGCTTCTACCCATTTTGTGTAGTAAGTAGCAGTTATGATCCATTGATGGCGTTGGGAAGAATGAGGATTGATTTCTCCGACAAGATCCAAACCCCATTGAGAAAGGGCCAAAGGTCACGAGTGACCTGTAAGGCATGACTAGGGTGTATGATGAAGGTTGGAATGTTGTTGACATTTCACGCAACATTTGACATAGTCACAACAATCATGGTTAAGGGTCAGCCAGTAATAGCCTAGGTGAAGAATACGCTTAATAACAAAGAAGGCCACTAAAGTGACCTCCACATATGCCATCATGAACCTCCTTGATGGTATAAGGAATTTCATAAACTTGTGAGGCATCGTAAGAGAATACCATCAAAGCCATGCTTATAGAGGAGTCCCCCAGGATAACGAAATGGGAGACCTTCTTAAGGAAGGCGCGTTGTCCATTACGGTGAGATCAGGAGGTAAGATGGAGAGGGAAAGGTAGTCGAGAGTATTGTTTATACCAAAGGTCACTCGGGTCAGGGGTGTCAGTTCCGATTGAGTAAACATCATGAGGTAAATAAGAAGGTGAATGGAGGCATTGTATAGTGACAAATATTTTGGAATCGGTAGGGGAAGTGGGTATTTGGGAAGCTAAGCAGGCCATAGTGTCTACAAATTTGTTGGTTGACCATGGGATGGTTTGAAGGGTGTAACGATCAAAGGTGGTCAAAAGTATGTCTACATGATGTTTATACTTTTGAAGTATCTCATTACAACATTGGTACATACCATTGACTTGGTTTATGACCAATTGTGAATCACCAAAGATGTGGATTGATTTGACATCGAGGGCATAGGTGGTCTGGAGACCTAGTATGAGCACTTCGTACTCGGCAATATTGTTGGTGCATTCAAAGTCTAGTTTGAAAGACAAGGGCATGGGTTCTCCATCCAGAGGGATGAGGATAACACCAGCTCCACCCCCACACTGACACTTGGAACCATCAAGAACAATGTCATTTGGTAAGGGGGTTCATCCAGGGAAAGGGTAGCAATGGACTCATCGGGAAAGTCAAAATTAGAGGGTTGGTCCCCGAAATAGGTGCGTCAGCCAGTTGGTCAGCGATAGCCTGCCCTTAATGGACTTTTGGTGAATGAATTTGAGGTCAAGATCAGCTAAAAGCATAAGCCATCATGTGGTGCATTGATTTTGATAAGGTTTAGCATACATGAAGTGTAAGGGGTCAGTGTTGGTCACAACATAGGTTTTGTGGTTGTAGTAATGGCGGGAGTTTGGTGGCAATGAAAACTAAGGCTAAGAAAAAATTTTCAGGGTGAGTGTATCAGGTTTCATAGTCCAAAAGGGTATGGCTTATAATAAACCACCTGCTCCCTATGTTGTTCATCACGATGAGTGAGCATAGCCCCTAAGGAGTGATCGGTAGCTGATATGTATAGGTAAAAAGGTTGGTCATCTTTCGGTGGAATGAGTACGGGTGGTTGGAGAAGGTATTGTTTTAAGGCCTCAAAAGCTTTGTGATAGTCATCATCCCATTTGAAGGAGACATCCTTCCTAAGCAGATGATGAAATGGTTGACACCGATCCGATAATTGTGAAATGAAATGGCAAATGGACTGCAATTTACCTTGCAGCTACGGAGTTGTTTGAGGTTCGTGGGTGGAGGCATTTCCAGAATGGCCTTGACTTTAGTAGGTCAACTTCTATACCACGTAAGGAAATGATAAATCCCAGAGCTTTCCTGAGAGAACCGCGAAGACACACTTTTTAGGTGAAGGTGGACACAATATTTAATGAGGCAATCAAAGATGGTTTTGAGGACAGCGAGGTGTTTGGCATGGCATTTAGATTTGGCCAAGAGATCATCCACGTAATCTTCCAATATGTGATGCATGATATCATGGAAGATGTAAGTCATAACACGCTGATATGTAGCACCAGCATTTTTAAGGCCAAAAGGCATGACTCGATAGCAAAAGGTTCCCCAAGGGGTAATGAATGCGGTCTTGTGCTGATCTTCTGGGGTAAGAAAATTTGGTTATAACCCGAGAAACCATCCATGAGTGAGAGCATCTCATGACTTGCCATGGTAAGGTCACCAGTTGATCAATACCGGGAAAGGGAAAGTCATCTTTCGGGTAGGTGAGGTTGAGGTCACAAGTCCATGTAAATGTGGAGTCCCCCTGTTGCTTTAGTAATAGGGACAATGTTAGAAATCCAACGAGGATAATCAATGGGTAAGATGAAGGAAATGGAAAGAAGGCACTGAAGTTCTTCTTTGACAAGAAGAGCAATGCGAGGGTGCATTTTCCTCAACTTTTGTTTGATAGGTTTGGCATCGGGAATGGTTATGATATTGTGGACCACTATGGTGGGGTCAATACTAGGCATGTCTGCATAAGACCAAGCAAAGCATGGTTATGATCTCGAGAAAAGAAGTGATGGCTTCCTGTTCAAAAAAGATCTAAAGATTGTCCGATCTTTAGGATGTGCGGGTCATCCTGAGTATGAATGTTGATCTCGATAGTCGATTCATTCAACATGGTTTACAGTCTCAGAGGGTAACGACCGATGAATATATGAGTCTTCTACACCAAGGTAGGTGAGTATGGATTCATCATCCTAACATTGAATGACATTAATGGTCGGTGTGTCATCATCGATCATCTCAGGATACAGAATGGAAGAGTGGAAGGGGCCTCACCTTCGCGCATGATAAGTCAGAGGCCCCAAGGAAATGGTGTTTATGAAAAAAAAATTAGGAGGGATAGATTCAGGATCCATCGACTCCATCGGTGAGAGTGGTGATGAAGGTGGAGAAGGGCTAGGGTCTAATGAGTTCAATGTGGGCCTTGTTTGGTAGGAGGTTCGGGAAGCCGATACCACTACGGTCATTATGTTTGCGGGTGGTACATGGAATAATGGTATGGTGACCTTGCTCGTAGAAGCCAAAACCAAAACCCTTCCACGCACAATGGGTGTAGGAAGGTGTGGGTGTGGGTGAAATGGTGATTGGTAAGTGATTGGAAGTCAAAAAAATGGGTGGGGTTGATGGTGGTTCAGTGTGTAGGTGGTGGTAGTATCAAGTCCCCCATAGGTGAGACTAGTATGAAGATGAGGAGGACCATAAAGGAGGCATTCTCCTATACGGTGATCATAGCGAGGGTGTTGGTGAAGACTTCCATACTCATGTGGAGTAAGGAAGGTGTTGACACTATATAGGTGGTACTCCCCTAGAGTGAGGCATTGAAAACACCTTCCAAGGGATCAATGGTTGGTATGTGGGTAGCTGGTATGGATGATGTGTTGGAGGTCAATGCGGAGGTGGTGTTAATGGATTGGGAAGCTAATGGGTCAGCCATGGAGGTTATAGCAGTGGTAGGCATGGAGGAGGTATGTGCGGTGAAAGTAACGACTATACTAGTAGGTGTGGGTGTAGGTGTAGGTGAAGCAGTATTGGTTATGGAAGTAGATGGCTTGACCGGTATGAGTACATCGTTGGGTCGGTAAAGCATGTTGCATGTTTTAAAAGGTGATGGGTCAACTGGAATGGTATAAGTGTGTCCTTCGTGTTCAAACTTTACACAACGATGCAAAGTGGAAGGAACACAACCCATGACATGGATCCAAGGTCTACCAAGAAACAAGTTATATTGGAATTCCCCTTCCAAAACATAAAACAATTCTAGAATAGTGTGGGGGCCCACGCGAACATGCAGGATGACAGTGCCTAGTGTGGAGGTGATAGCATCATTGAATGAACGCAACATGACCGGATGTTTGTGCATGTAATTGTTAGGTATGCACATTTGAGAAAATGCATGGGATGAAATGATGTTAATGCTAGTGCCTCCATCAATCATCACACGGCATACCCGTATGTCATCAATGTGTACAGAGATGAAGAGGGTTGGTCCGGTCATCATTTTGGTATGGCACGATCTCTATCTCTGAGAAGCTAAGGGAGGCCACTTGGTGAACAAGGTGAGGTGGGGATGAAGGTGGTAATTTTGTGAGGGAGGCTACATGATGGGGTGTGATAATGGAGGCTACGGGTGTAGGGTCATTGGGTAAAACCTCGATAGATTGAAGAACCTCCATGAGGGCTTGATGATGGGATTCCGAGGTTTGATGAGGTCATATAAGGACATTTTGAGTGGAGATTGGTGTAATTGTTTGAGCATGGTGCGATGTGTGATGCCATTAGAAATGGGGTATGTGGGGCCATGATAGTTATCTTAGGTATGGGTGCAGATGGTATGTTGGGTATAGGATTGGTTGGTGGGTCAGCTACCTTTTCTTTACCCTTCTGCACACGTGTAGTGATGTGTACCATGTTGATTTGAGGGAATTTTTCAAATGGAGAGGGTGTAGGGTAAGTGGTATAATGACATGAAGGGAAAAACCTACGGGAGGAGAAAAGCCCTGTGAGGTCAGCTGGGTGCAACGACATTTGGGTGGTGGCGTGGCAAGTTCTCTGATGTGAACCATGTTAATTTCAAATTTTGTGTGTGGTTCTGGGAGCTATGAGGGTGGAGGTTGTGGTTGTTGAGTGGGTAATGTGGGAATGGGTGTAGGTGAAGCAGGGTCCTCATCCAGAAGGTCATCATCATCAAAGTTGGTTTCCGGTGGACACAATTGATAAGGATGGTTTTCAAGGCCTTGCAGTTCTCCACATCATGCCCTAGCGCACACGATGATATGCAAAATTTTAGTATCATCAAACCCTTTTGGCTTGGGTTTGAGGGGGTCATAAGGTCGAGTGGTGGTAATGTGATAACAGAAGTCTCGAGGAGGTTGGTTAAAATTTTGGCATAAGACCCTACTAGTGGATCACAATGGGAAGTAAATGTGGGTTTGGGTGTAGGTGTGGTTGGTTGTCGGGGAATTGTTTTTGGAATTGTAGGAAGAGGTCGAGCTATGGGTTTAGGCACCGGTGTGGTTTGAGGTATCATGGTCGGGTTCATTTGGGTAGGGGTATAGTAGATGGACGGGTAGGAGGGTGTGGTTTTGTTTTGACTACCTTGTTGTGGGGTAGTGGGGTTTTGTTTTTGGGGTGCACCTTCTTGGGTAAAGGTGATGTGGGCGTATACGAGGTCTATGAGGGAAAGAAGATGGAGGAAGAGGGCGAGTTACCCATGGGGATAACGGGGGTGCTATGAAGGTAGATGATGCGTGGGTCATGCTTGGGGTGTGAGGGACAATGACTGAAGTGTAGTAGGTAGTGAAGCAACGACTGAAGGTATCGAGAGGTATTGGTGGTAAAGAGGTCAGGTGTGTGGGTATGAGTCATGTTGTGTGACTAGGTAGGTTAGAGATTTGTGAGGCAGGAATGGGTGGTTGTGTTATTGGGTTATGAATGGGTGAGGGGTGCTTGACCATGTTGGGTAGCTGAGGTCTTAAGGTAGATGGGACAAGTGTGGGTGTGATTGGTGCGGTAGGGGTATGAGGTTGATGAGTTTGTTTCTTTAGCTTGGGTGTCGGAGTAGGTGTGGTTTTAACATTGGAGGATGTAGCTAAATCTAGTTTAATAGGTGGATGAGTAAGGCTGGTGGTCGGGGTGACCCCTAAAGTGGTAATAGGTTTAGTGGAGGTAAATGTTGTGGGTATGGGTTGGGTTTAGGTTTAGGCATAGGTCGGGTTATGGGTAAGGGTGTGGTGTGAGTGTTAATAGATATCATGTGGAAGGGGTTGCAACAACAATGGTTATATGTGGTTTGATGGGTGGAAATGTGTTTGGGTAGATAGTGGAGGTGTCATCGAGGGATCTTCTGCATTTGTGTTGAGATAGGGAGTAAGAGGCACCCCATAACAAAGCTCTATCCACATACTCTAAGTGATCAGCCAAACATGAGAATGGCACATTTGTGGGTGGAGTTGGTGAGGACCTAATGGGAATTCCCATAAAATGCATCTTAGAGATGGGGAATCGGCCAACTTTCAACTTCCGTGTGGGTAAGAGAGCTTTGAAATTAGGTCTATTGATGTCGGGTAGCGGATGGAGAATGTTCGCCAAGAGGCAAAGGTATCCCCACCGGGTCTATGATGGGTGGAAGGGATAATGGGAGTTCCTCTATGAGTGAAGGAATGGATAGGTGCTCCTCTGTGGGTGGAGGAGGTAATGGGTGCTCCTCTGCAGGTGGAGGAGGTAATGGGTGCTCCTCTACGGGAGGAGGTATGGTAGGTAAAGGTTCACTAAGTGGAGAAGCTAGGGGTGAGATGGTCTCAATGTTAGTAAAAGACTCCTCTATAGGTGATGTAGGAGATGAAGGGTGTTCTTCTATTGGTGAAGGAACAGTGACGGTTGGTTCAGATGTGGAAGGAGGATTTCGGGCTAGGATTTCCTCTATGGAAGGGATGTGAGGTAATTGAGATGTAACAGGTACCTCGTTAAAGATCGCATGAACCTCACGAGTATGGGTATCGTGAGTGGATGTCTCACCATTTGATTGGATGAAGGGGCATGATTGGGAAATGGTTTTTAAAGATTTGTAGATTTTGGTTGGGGGTGGCATTAGGATTATCCATAGTCAACTCACCTTTCTCGAGCATTTCTTGGACAATATTCTTGAAAGTGATGTAGTTACCATCACTATGACCTTTCACTCGGTGATAGTTATAGAAATCTTGTTCCTTATACCATGTGGGCATGGGGCGAGCAGGGTCAAAACCAATGTGTGGTTTTATGGGTGGAAGGGTGATGGCACCAGCTTTGATAAGCTTTTCTAAAATAGAAGAGTAAGGTTCCCAATTGGGGTATATTTTTTTTCTCTTGTCTAATCAAAAGCCTATACAAGGGTGATAGATTAGATGAGGGTGTAGCTTGATTGATGGATGAGTCGGGCGGCCTTGAGTACCACTACATTAGTGGTACCTTTAGCCTTTGAATAATTGGTTGGTGGTTTAGAAGAAGAAGAGGTTTCATTCGACTTGAATGCCAATTCTTATTTCAGTAATTGGATTTTCTTCTCTTCGATGGCCCGAATCTCTAACTTTCATGCCATAGTAAATGCCTCATCGAATGTTCTAAAAGTTTGGACCTATAAGGTCGGGGAGATATGTCTGGCACAAGCTCATGTGAAGAGCTCGATGAGTTCAGTTTGTGGCAGTTGAAAGGTAAGTTGATTGATCAGGTGTGCCAAAGTGAAAAAAATCTGCGATAGATTCATCCTCGTACTAACGTGTGGAATATAGATCAGTCATGGTAACTTTCTTGGCGATGTTGATAGAAAAATGATCCAAGAAAGCTTGGGCTACCTGATTGAATGAAAATATGGAGTGTTTGGGTAACCCACTATACCAATCTAATGCAGGTCCAATGAGGGACATGGGAAAAGTTCTCAAAAGTAAGGCATCATCATGAGCAATCAAATAACATCCATGTTTAAATGAGTGCAAATGTTGTTGTGGGTCTTCCTTACTATTGAAGTGGTTGAATTTAGGCATTTCCCAATGCACAGGTATGAACAGGATGGGAATGGATGGGTGAATAGGCTCATTGCAAATCTCATCGTAAGTGAGAGTGTTATGGGAGCCGTAAAACCGATGCCTCCAAGTGTTTGCATCTTATCCATCATCAATCTAATTAGGTCATTAGTGGGTTGTGATGATTGGATGCCTCCTATAACGTGAGGAGGTTGGTTTTGGGTGTATAATGGGTGGGGCATTCCAATGTATGGGGCTGCCATGTAAGGTGGTGGAGAAGAAGGCAAGGAAATAGGGGGTACGTACCTGAATGAATGATAGATGAAACAGGTGGTTGTTGGTAGTATGTATATGGGGGAGGAAGGGTCATGGTAACCCTAGTGGCAATAGGGGCTAAAGATTGTGGAATGGAAAGAACTACATTCTGAAATGGGGTAGGGGTCACCAACACTAGAGGTGGGAACATAGCTACAGGTATGTGTGAGACATGAGGAATGGATGAGGTTGTGTTTGGGGTAATCATCGAGGGTATGGTGGATGTAATGGGTGCCACAGAGGTAACAGATGTGGCAGTCATAGGGGGTATAAAACCTAACTATGAAACAACTGATAAGGTAAGGTGGATGGGTAGTAGACGAGCTAGATGGGGCTGATGTGGAAGTGGGTGTGAGAGTCGGGGGATAGATATGGGCATGTCGTATATCAACTGACCCAAGGCATCTCGAGTGGATGAATGGGAGAGGTAAAACTGCAAGGCAACAGGGTTCTGGTCAAGGAGTCATGCAAACTCCTCATCTCTCGTAGCGATATTAGTAGGTTGGATGGGATCCATGGTTGGTGATAAAATAGAGGGTGGTGAAGGACTAGGTGGGAGTGGTTGGCAACGATGTGGAACACGAGGGCATTCACTTTTCTTTGGGTTAGTACCATGTGAACTAAGTACGATCAAAGGGGGTGCTTCTCTGTAAATAATATAGAGAATAGCAGAAATAGGTGAATCTGGTGATAAAAATGGATGAAGTAACAAATGGTGATGGAATGTGAAATAGGCTAACCGATGCCGGTTAGGGAAAACCATTGGTCATAGGGTAACCACTTGCGTTACTATGGAAAATAGGTAGTGAGTAAATAGTGAGGTAGAAGGCAAAATCTAACAAGTATGCCAAATCTGGGGATGTGTAAAATGTCAATGGAAAAAGTGACAATGACAGAGACTATGGAAAGTGGAAGAAAGTGAAGTGAGAAATGTCCTTTTGAATAGGTTAGAAAAAGGACCTGGAACCGACGTCGGTTGTGTTTAACCGATGGCGGTCAGAGGTAACCGATGACGGTTACTAGTGAGATTGAAACAACGATGAGAAAAAGTGGTTGTGAATTAGAATTTGATGTGGAATCAGACCCAAAATTTTGGGAATGATGGTGATATGGCCCAGACACACTCAGGTGAAGCCGAATACACCAGCTATGATGAGGAGTGTGTAAGGAAATACAAAAATAATGATCGAAAGCTCTCACCTCAAAACACAAATCAAACAGAACACTAAGAAAGAACGTTCCTAGAGTGCCTATTCTATTACGTTTGTTCAGCTTATGCTATTTAGGGACTGACACATGAATTGTGAAATAGAGTTTTTGTGAGGATGGCTTCCTACAAAGAAGGAGATCTAAAGGGTGAGGTTTCAGTTTGTTATGGTGGGGGTGGGCTACACTCTGAAGTATGACTCGACAGAGTAGCGAGCTGGGTGCCCACTGTGTCGTGATCATGTGATCACCTACAACTTCTTCCAGGTAAGATGTTGTTTAAGAATGTATGTATTTGAATTTTTGTGTGGTTTGGTAAGACTCAGAGAAAGAGAAAAGGATAGAAGTGCTTTTCTATGATTCGTTTGTCAACCATCAACTGGTAATGACTTCCAACGTATAGGTTGCCCTCAATTAATGTGAGCTAATGAGCTAAATTAGAATGTAATGCACTTGTTTTAAACCCAAATCAAAAGTATGATATTCGATGACAAAAATAGATGAATAGGAAGAGGGATGCTCTTTCACTAAAATGTAGAAAACATGAAGAGATGATTCCTTTTAAATACACCAAAAGAAAAGTTTCCTTTAGAGAAAATAGAAAGAAGGAGTGGATTACCAGGGAAGAAAATTAGTGTGTACACTTTTAGAAGGGAAACAAACACACAATTTTTCCTAGGAATGAATGAAATGCAAGGAACCCTGGATGGGTCCCACCGGCATGCCAAAATGTTTCACCTTTTTCTTAGATTGTTTCTTTGAATTGTTGATGAAATAGATAGGGTAACGGGCATAGGAGGAATACCTATTCAAATGTCAGTTGATGGGTTGTTGCACGCGTATATGACTTCCGAATCCACAACTGATCGTGAGAGCTTCCTTTTGGCTAGGAGGAACTACCTATAATGAAAGCAAGACCACTAGAAAGAATTAAACAATATGGGCAGTGAACTGCCTAGCGTAAGCTAGATCCGGGAAGTATGGTACTTCCTAGATGGTCATTAGTCCACTGTTTTAAACAAATTAATGCTGAAAAAGGTAAATCCTATTGTTATTTTAAAATGATTTAGGTATCTCACTTAAAACACAATAAGAAATAGATCTAATCTAACAGGCTAAGCTAGAATAGAATCCATAGGTCAAATGGTTGGTTCTGGGTTCTGCAGGTCTGATAAAGGTCTCGGGTAGGTCACAGTGAGTGAGGGTGAAGTAAAATGAGGTGGGTAGGTCTCTGTTTAAGGCTGTGTGGGAAAACATAGAGACCGGTCGGTTAGGGGTGACCGACCGCGGTTAGGTATAACCGGCGCCTGCCATCGTGAGATCTGGAAACATCACGTAAATGGGGTTTTGGTCTTCTTTGTGATTACACAAAGGATTTTGGTTGGTCGGGACGAGGTAATGGGTGACTGGAGTAGGTTTTGGCAAGGTTTTGTTGGGTCTATGGAGGTGAAAAGTGTTGGAGATGGTCAATAAGGAGCAAGATAAACAATGGGTGATAAAATAATGATGAAATGAAATAACCAGGAAAGTATGATGTTATACTTACTTGGATTTCATTTCTGAAAGTCTATGTGTGTGAAGGATGGAGGTGTTGATGATGGGTTTGAGGCTGCAAGTGATCACCAACTAAAGAAAATCTTCTGCATGGGCTGCATGCACACTCCTCTTTTCTTAGATAGATCTGAATGTGGCTGGGATGGCTGTGTAGGAGAAGATGCTCAATCTCCTTCCTTGGATGTGAGTTCTTGCTGGAATTGACTCTCTGAAGATGCATTATCTTTTGAGATCTCATTCTTGCTCATCAACTTTCTTGCTTCCAACTTCCAGTTCCAAATTCCAACCTTGAGAATAAGGTTGTTTTGGGTTAAAAGGGGGTAACCAACGGTGGTCCAGCTTAACCGAAATGACAGTTAGGGGTAACCGACGTCGGTCAAGGTGGGATTTCCTAGGTTTACCAAACTTAGGGGAGATCCTCCTGATTTCCTCGGATCTTGTGTCGTTATCCCATGGATTCAACTGGGAGCTTCTTGTGAGCATGCAGGAATGTGGTTAGAGGGAGTGTAGGCATTGATTTTTAGGGTTTGGGTAAGTCTTAGTTAGTTATGGTAACTTGCTAAGAATAGGTCTTAGGTTGAGTTAACTTGGTGAGGTGTCTAAGTGAAGTGTTTGTGTAGATATTATCTAAATTAAGATATTTAAATAATAAATATGGAGGATAATGAGTTAATTTAATTAAATTAATACTAGTACAATAATCTTACCTCTTACCACCACAAGAGCACCCTTGTTAACCTACCAAGATTCTACTATACATATCACATTACAACTATCATTTCCCAGCTTCCCTGTTGATACCAAGTTTCATCTTAATATGACATCCTTCAATAGCCATGTATTTCCATTTTGAAACTTAACCTAAAGAGAACCTTTTCCAACTATGTTGCAAGGATCATCATCAACAAGAAAAACATGCCCAAAATTCCCTTGAACATAATAAAAAAATGCCTATGTGGAGTAGCATGGAAAGAAACCCTCAAATCTAAAACCCAAGAATTAATAATATTATG
This sequence comes from Taxus wallichiana var. yunnanensis, assembly GCA_018340775.1. NCBI lineage: Eukaryota > Viridiplantae > Streptophyta > Pinopsida > Cupressales > Taxaceae > Taxus > Taxus wallichiana. Next base: position 536,792,870 of record CM031234.1, read on the forward strand.
CAAATAAAGAATCAAAGCATCATGACAGACATTACCTATTACCAAATTCACCTCTTTGTTTTCTTCTTGTTGTTTCTTCTTGTCCCGAAACTCCAAAAAATCCTTATTTGCATGCCCTGACTTTCCACATTGCCAACATAACATATTGCTTTTGGATTTTGACCTTTCCCAATCTTTGGATTTTCCACAACTTCCTATATTCTTCATTTTTGCTCTAGTTTCCACCATTAAAGGATTTCTTGAAGTAGAAGATTCCTCAAAGATTCTTATGCACATTTTCTCACTTAACATAACCCTTACAATGCCCTCAAACTTCAAATTTTTGTTAGTTGGAACCAATTTGTTTACCACCTTTACCAAGATATTCCAACTCTCAAGTAAGGAGCACAAAATTAATAATTCCCTAACTTCTTCATCAAATTCTATTGTAACCAAAGCTAGCATATTCAAAACAATATTAAAATCCTTCAAATGAGTTGATACTAAAAATTCTCAAATATCTTCATATTAAACAACTTTTTCATTAAAAATAACTTTTTAGGCAGAGACATTTTTATATAACTTACCTAATACATCACTAAGTTATTTTGTAGTCTTTTCCTTTGAAACATTAAATAATATTGAAGATGCAATACATAGTTGACTGTTCCAATTTCCTTCCTATCTAACAAATCTCACTCCACATCCATCATGCTCGAGATTTTGTTCCCTTTCTTAGACAATGAAATATAAATATCCTTATGATAAATATAATCTTATATTTGCATCTTCCAAAGACTAAAATTCTACCCATTGAATTTATCAACCTTTTATATTATATCATATCCCATAGCTCCCACTCAAGCTAAATATTTCCTGCAATTTAATGCTTCAAAGAACCAAATCGACTTTGATACCAATTTTTAGGAAACAAGGGATAAAACATGTGGTACAATCCCATGCAGAGAATCACAATAGTAGAAACTAATATGTAGAAAAATATCACAAATTTGAAATAAAAGTGAAAAAAATAAAATAACGCAACACAAAGAAATTATTTAACATGGTCCACCAAATTTGGGCTATGTCCGCCAAGAATCAACTACTCATATTTTTATTACAAGTCATCTCTTTCTCTAAATACAACACCCGGATCTGTTTGGAGCTATACTCAATAAACTCTCCTAAATTAACACTTGAACTCACACACATCTACAATGATATGTATTCTTTACATCAATATGCAACTTCTTAAGCCATTTTACAATACCGTGGGTGCCAAAACCATGGGCAAAACTACCGCATAAACCTATGGGTAAAAATGTCACCCTTATGAGAACACCTTTGCCGAGATATAGTGTACAATCTTCAACACTTCCACACATGAAAACAAACTCCACAACATAACATTTCCCGTGGAGTAATATATTAAGAGAACATATTATCCTTGCTACATACATGAATACCAATCCTAGGAGAAAGCCACATACTCAAGACAAGGTTTAACCATTATTGCTCCTATCGGGTTCGTGATAATTTCACTAAGCATATAGGTTATAATGGTAATCTTAACTTGGGATATTATTTTCTTGAGATAGAAGGTTCCAGTAGTATAATGATTTAGGTTCACCCTAAGGTTTTAGTTTTCTACGTTAAGAAGGATAATGCGAGAAGGGTAGTCACGTAAGGGTTTTAAACTTGGGTTAAATATTTTATTTAGATTTATTTTCTACATTTTCAAGGTAAATAACACAACACACTAGAGATTTAATCATCAATTTCATACTGAAAATGCACTATAAGATGTCAAATTCAATTTCATTTAACACGTATATCCAAATTTTACAATACATAATTCTGAATCAAAATGACACCCATGGTTAGATGCACATTTCCCAAAACACTAGAAACTCATACATATTACAAAATTTCAATAATAAACCTTTTAATACATCACAAAATGTTGATTTAGCCTCTATAATTTCATTATTTCAAATAGCATGTAAAAATGATATTTTTAGTGACACTTCACGTCCCGTGTGTCTTGGTACTTACTGAACCACCGCATGGTTAGAAAAATTATGGAATTTAATCCACCTAAATCTAGCATAATTAACATTATTATTTTTTCATTTTCATAATCAGAATAATTCACACACTTGAGAGAGGGTTAGATATATATATACTCATTTCATTGCACTTCATTTCTTAACCACGAGAGGAGAGAGAGAGATATAGATAGGAGAGATGAGAGAGAACATGTTTTTCCAAAATTTAAAAGTCACACAACACACAACAAGATAGAGTTTCATACAACTATTTATGAGTGTCAATAATATTTCATGACGGGTTTTTAACTTGACTGGGATTCTACGACCTTCTTTTATATTTTCCCACTAGTTGTAAAAATGTCCAATTTTGGCTCGAAGTCTAAAAACCACGTTTAAAAATATATTTCGATAGGAAAATTCACAACAAGAAATTCCTACATGTCCTCCTATATACCAAGAATTCATAGGAACTGATGGAATTTAGAAATGGAATTTTTTTAGAAATGGTGGATATCTTTCCAAGGCCATCACCATAATTGGACTAGTTACAAAAACAACCAATTTTAGCTCAAGGGCTAAGAAACCACATCCAAAAACTAAATTCCAATGGATGAACGATCAATGGAAAATTTCCTACACACGTTCCTATACATTAATAGTTCACCAGATTTGACACAACTAAGAACTAGAAAATGGGTTACAAATGACAACTTGTTTTCCGTGAGCCATCATTTGTAGTTGTCTAGTTTGACCTAGTCAAAAATGTCCGGAGGCCTACAAAACCCCTTTTCCAAACTAGCTAGAAATGTGTTTTTCCCCAAACTTAATGTTACAACAATTTTCTAGTAAAATTATTATAGGTTTGCAAATTTGGATAAGCATTTCTTCATTCAGGGTCCAAACGATGAGCCGAAATGAAACCCAACTTTTCACTTTTAGTAGTTTCCTAAAACTACAAAACATGGTAGGAAGGCTTCTAGAGGGATGGTGAAAAGAGAAAAAAAGGTCAATCAAGGTCAATCTAAGGCTTTATTGACTCCACATAACAAGGAAGACATGAAAAATTGTACATCTCTTTTCTTTGGTTTGGAAGGTTACTTTATGAGTCTCTGAAAATCACAATTTACTAGTGTTTACAAGGAAAAAATTGATAGGTTTACAAGGAACTCAACTCAACCTATCACTAAATGGGGGTGGTTTGAAGCTAATCACTTTGGTTACAAAGCTGTTAGATCATCTCTGAATGAGGGTGTAAGTATATGGCTTACACCTAGGGTTATTTGCATTGTGTAAGTTACAAGGTGACATTTTATTTCTTGCAAAACAAGTTGGTTTAAAATAATCAATTGTAAAATGAATCAAGGGTTTATATTTTTATTAGTTTTCTAAAAATGAAGAACTAAAATTATAAAAATTATCTAGAAGATTAAGGTAAGGAGACCATACCCGAGGGGAAAAATGAATTGGCCAAACTTGTTGAACTTGATTCCACCTCTCCATAAGGTATTTCTTCGAATGGTTTTCACATCCATAACACCCCTCCACTTTCCTTTTCCTAAATGTCTCTACAACTTCTTCAACAAAATAATTTGTGCACATCTGAAATAAAAGCATTCCATGAGGCTACATTTTTCCAAGGCATTTTGTTAAATAGTTCATGTGCTACATGCAAGCCTCCTTCTAGATCAATCCATATGTAGGAATCCATGGGGGTTAGTAATTTCTGGATATCTTAGCTTTCATGAGCATGTGGGAATTTTCAAATAAATTTTTTGATGAGACTTGAGAACTCTACCAAGATCTCCCCCTTAAAAAATTGATTCAAATTGAATATCTTGAAGTAGAGAGTGATTTGAAATTTGTATTGATATGAAAAAATACCACTCTCAACATCCAATTAAAATGCCAAGGCCAATGTCTGTATTTTTTCATTCATCTTTTTATGTCCAAAAAATCACTACTCCAAGATTTCAAGGATTCTAGGCTAGCATGCGTTACAAAACATTTTGCCAAGGAAACACCCACATGAATACCGCCCAAGGGTTAAAAGTTACAGAGTGGGCTATTTTCCAAATAATTTTCTATTATGTATGCAAGAATACATTTATAACACTCTAGTTACTTACATATTCCATTTGTGGTCACTCCTAAATCACCTTCCTCAACTTAACTTATAGAAATATTGTAATATTCTCCTTTATCCACTTTGGGATGAAATATAGAATAAAAATGACTTCATATTACCAAATTCCACCTAGACATTTGTACAATACCTATTTACCATCATCTCCTTATAATATCACCCCATCATTTTTTAAAATTAGCTTGCTCCCAAATATCGTTCCTTCCCTCTACTTTTGTGGTTATCCATGCCTAGTGTCAAGCTCTGTTTTGGTACAGGGAAAGGGTGAAAGGGAAAAATCTTGCAGAGATATGCGTGGGATAGAATGAAAGGTAAATTTCAATGCATTTATCAACACAATGACTACTCAAAGCAAACGATAAAGAACATGAAGTATTAAATGGTAGCTATAAAGGTTACAATACACATAGCTTAGGTTCTTAGAGGCGAAAATCAAAATCAATAATGTTACAAATGAAGTGCCTCCTTATAATCAATCTTCCTTTTATTCTTATACATACAAATAACAAAAATCCATAGGAAGTAGCTTCCTTTCCAAGGAAATTAAACGTGCTTCAAACATAGATACGATACAAATAAGTCAATTTATGTATAGTAAAGAGAGGAGATATTTGGGTTATATTTATCTCCCGAAAGTGCAATAAATATTCAACCCATATAGTACTGATTTTAAGATGACTATACGAGAACTCCATTTAGCATAATACCCTTTAGGGGAGAGGAGATAGTAGTGGTGCACCCTAAGTTAGGGGGCCCACAAAATCAATTCTATCAAATGTGGGATTTTATTTTTTCACCAACACATAGTTTAATATTTTTTAAATTATATATTTTGTTTTGAGTGTTGAATTGGAGGAAAGCCATGATTTGAATTGATTTAAAATAGTAAATTTGAGTTACACTATATTTTGATTAGGACCCATATTTGATAATGGGTGATAATGGTTGAACATTGAAAATTTTAAAAAAGAAAATCGTAAATGTCATGATGTGATTGGGTGTTGTCATGTCAAAAATGACTAATCACTAGGTACTTTTATGACAACTATCAAGTTGTACTATGACAACTATTGGGTGTTGTGTATTCAAGACACTATATCCACAATTGGACCCTACTTAACTATTGGTGTCTCTCCTCTTTCTTTTTTTATTTAATTTAGAGAGTAAAAACCCTACTTTACCACTTTGTTAGCAAATAAGAGCTCGACTTTTGCATTCACCTGCAACTAACCAATTACTGCTATATTTTCAACATTAACTTGGGTTTCTTTGTGGTTAAGGCCTTTATATCTTAAATAAAGTTCTTATATTCTTATGGAAGGAAAATGACAGGTCTCGAAGGACATTATGGTTTCCCATGTTCCTTTCCAGGAAGGCCTATAACTTCACCGTGCTACACACCAACCTCCCGCAATACACCACCCCTATTCCTCTCTCCAACTCTGCATGTCTCATGCATTTCAATTGTTCTCTCTCTCTCTCTCTCTCTCTCTCTCTCTCTCTCTCTCTCTCTCTCTCTCTCTCTCTCTCTCTCTCTCTTGTGTGTGTGTGTGTGTGTGTGTGTTTCTATTTTAATTCTTTTTATTTTGTTTATTATTATTATTGTTTAAATTTTTTTATCTATCTTAGTATGTTATAATTATGGTCCTTAAAACGATTACTTACTCATGGAGAGGGGAAAGAAGGTAGGGACATTACACCCTTCTATTATGGACTTTCCTCTCGACCAACATCATTAATAGAATTTTTGTGTTCCTACCGGCACCACCATGATGGTCCACACTTATCATCTCCACGTCATATGATTCCATTTCATAAGAGTTTCACTCAAAGCTTAATTATAACTATTTATTTGATTGATCATGTCTCGAGAGTTAATATTCCTTATGTTCCCATTTCTCCGACGTATAATTTATTAGTAATATTTAATGTGATAGAATTTTATGCAACCCTTAGAATATGTGTCAAAATGTATTATAACATACCATGTTTTCCTAAATCGTATTCCTTATGTTTTTATTCTCGTTCAATGCTTATGTTATTAAAACATATAATAATGTGATTTCATTAATACTAGAAAGTTACAAATCCATTGAAAAATAAGGACTTTTAGATTGGTGGCCATTAAGACAAATTTAATACTAAATAAACATTGCACTAAATAGATTATATAATAATGGGTGGGCAATGTTAAAAATTAATTCTCTCACTTTTACCTAAGTTAAATCTATTTTCTATAGAGTTGGCACAAAACCAATTGGTTTGTCATGTTTTGTGGCTATCAAATTCAACAACTACACTAGATTGAAATGGGATTCCAAGTCCCCATGTTCCTATTTCTACAGATTTCACCCGAGAAGGAAAAATGAATTCCTGTCAACATGGTATGGCCTCTAACTATCCACAAAACACAAGAATTATTTTGTTAAAGACAATTTTATCTCTAAAGTATGTTACCTCAAGGATCTATGTGTTACACCCCAATTCTTCTCTTCTTTGAACAATTCACAAAATTAAAATGTGGTCCATATGTGACTTACTAGAGAAAAAGTATAAAATCACCTATATTTCTCCAATGAATTCCCGCTCTACAAATTCTACTCCCTCATTCCTCTTACACATTACCCCTCTTCACCTACAATGTTCTACCAACAGCTTCTTCATCACCTACCTAATGAGATTGTTAGCAAGTTTCCTTATAAAAGCAAATATTTATAAATTATGTTCAAATTAAAAAATAAAAAAGCACCCCACGAAAATTAATAGTTCTTCGGCTAGTTTTTAGTGGTTTTGAACTCCATTCATATTTTATCTTCTTTGATAATGTGTCACTTCCAAACACTAAGCCGTGCACTTTTTCACCGATCTCCTCTTCCACTAGTGAAAGCACATGTTTGTGTACTCAATCTTTTGTTATAGGTGTTATTGAAAATATAAAAATAGAACCAGAGGTTGTATTCCATGGTGCGACAAGAGTCTTTAATTATTAATTATTAATACTCGAGCTTGGAACTTGCAATGTGCTTATAATCGAAACTATGCCTCGTGTGTTTGTGACTTTTTAATTAGGTTTTGAGGGTGTGTTGTTGTAAGTCTTGAGGTTGTTGTTGTCTTTGTAAGCTTTGAGGTTTAAGGTTTCGAGGTTGTGTTGCTATAAGCTTTGAGGTATATTGTAAGTCAATTAATTAGCTTGTCAATTTTAATAGTATTTCACGTTTGAAATTAGTTTATAGTTTTTCTACTTGACGAAGGAAAAAAAAAGATGGCGAGAATAGCCGAGAGAAATCAGCGCCCAGATGAAACACTTGCAATGTGGTTATAAAGAGAATTATATTTTAGAAACGATGCTTTGTAGAAACTAGGCCTTGTGTGTCTATCCACTTGTTTCACATGTTTGGAACCAAGATAATTATATTTTAGAAATAAGGATTCTATGCTTTGTGTGTTTATGCACTTGTTTTGCATGTTTGGAACGACGCATTATTTTTGAGTGATACACTAGTTTAGAACCGCATGTTATTTTACTTTTCCGTAAAACAAGATGTTGGGAAATGATTTATTTATAAAATTCTCAATTGCATAATTAAGTGAATGTGCCATAAAAATAATTTGAATTTTCCTTTTGCTATTTAATGGACCTTTTTTGGGAAATGATTTATTTATAAAATTATGATGTGCATTATTAAGTGAACGTGACATAAAAATAATTTGAATTTTCTTTTGTTATCTAATGGACCTATTTTTCAAGAAATCAATTATGTACATTTTTTTCTCGGTTTGAGTAGGTGCTTAAAATTCATTTCCAAAATATGTAGAGCCCACTTCCCTTTGACACTTTTAGATACTGATCTTGATATCTTGTTGATCTTATTATAGACACTATTATGTTTTGTTTTAGTATGATGGATAGATGTTAGATCATGGATTATTATTGATCTGGATTCAGTTATTATGCATGATGATTACTAGAGAAATTTATTATATATATGTGGATGATGATATACTATTTGACATGGACATATTATAGATGTTGATTTGGACATGTGACATTGGATATTGTGAGTAGACCTAGTATGGAAGATTTCTGATGATGATATAGTTGATTAATTAAACTAAAAATGATAATGTTGATTTCTTGATGTTGTTGTGACTCACATGAATAGATGGTTTTGTTGGTATATTTATATCATTTGAATGTTCTGATATGGCCATGAGGCCGAAGCAGGTATTTTTGTTTTGTAAATTAAATATCACAATAATGTCGGGACTGGAGACTAACCATATTGAAATTCTGGGTGAATTCAACAAGGTCACCATGGCAATTGTTTTGTGTGTGTGTGTGTTGCTTTATGTTAGGGATTCCCATGGGGGGAATCACCTTTGAATGTGACCATGGGTTTGTGTAATTATTATGTGGTTTCTTTATTAATGTTGCATGTGTTTATTTTGTGATGTGTTACCTTTTTCTTTAGCATTATATGTTGTGTTAATGTTGTGGATAATCATGTGTAAAAATAAATAAATCAATATGTCATAAGAATGTAATTAATGAAGTTGTTGATCTTAAATGTAATGTTGTAAGAGTGTGTAAGAAATGTTGTAAGAAATGTGTAAGAAGGTGTAAGAGATATGTAAGAGAATGTAAGATAGATTTTGGAGTGAAAGACACTTCATCCTCTTAGGAATTCGAATTTGTCCTTAGAGGCTATATTTGGAGGCTTGTGGGACAAGTTAAACTTGTCCCACACCTCTTAAAATTATTCACCAACCATACCTATGGTTTGGAGGTTAAATTTAGGCCTTTTTAATGCATTTTGAATTGACTAATTGTAAGTTTTTATTGCACTTCTCTTACATATTTTAAATTCAGTCCTTTGGGGTATGGGTTATTTTGGAATGTGTAAGTTAATTTGTCATTTTATTTATTATGTTTAGGTGTATGATGTTGATTTTGTCTTGGGGTTGAGGTAGAATGAAGTGGCATCCCACTTGGATCCATGTCATCCTCTTCTCTTCCCTCTCCTTTAAAAATTGGAATTTCTTGCTTATTGTGGTTGTTGAAACTTTGTTTATTTCACTTTTTCCTCCGTCGGCTGCATCCAATCGGAGGGCGCTACGTGTCCTCTTGGGGCTACGATGGATGCGTGGTTCCCTTTTTGCCCTTGGCATTTTTAAAATTTTGGGGAAAATTTTTCATTTTAGTCCCACCAACCCGCAACCAATGAGAAGGTGCCACGTGGCACCTTGGGGTGGCAGCGGGGAGGGCGGACCCCTTTATTTCTTTTAGTTTTTGACTTTGGAAAATTTTCGCAAATGTCCCTGCAGCCCCACAACTCGCCTTTCCCCTCATATTTTCCTTCTTCCACGGCTGCGCGGACTCGTGCATCCCCTTTTTCCTTTTTGCCTCCTTTCGGCGTAATTCACCAACCTTCCGTGTCGCTCTACCAATCCCTTACCCCCTTTTTCCACTTGAACCTGGGCTTGACACGTGTCCACCGGGACCTGCAGAGGTGTGGGAGAAAATTGGATTTTTTCCTCATGTAATGGGAAAAATTCCTGGCTGCCCCACGACCCGTCAACCCACCAAAAAGGCCTTCCTCATCTCTTGACATGTGTCCCCCTAGGGAAAATTTGACCCTAGAACTCCGCCCGGCCATATCTTGAGTTCTATAAAGAGTTAGGAGGACTTCTTTATATCACCGAAAAGGTGAGAAAATTTCCTATCCATTAGGGATGGTTTAAGGAAATTTTGGAAGTAGTAAGTATGAGAAAATTACATTTGAAACTCAGATCCTGCTAGAGAGTGGGTACGGGGTAAATTACTCCCTGAACCTAACTAAAACATATAACCCTAAAGTTTGAACCTTGTGAACTTGATATTAGTTAATGAAGGAAAACATATGTTGTAGTACATTGGTCTGGTTCTAGAACCTATTAGTGAAAATTGATGTCTTACAACCTGGTTGTAGACACTTCAAAAAAATTATCCCATAATTTTTCTAGCTAACCCTAGGTTGTTTCTTGGGTCTCAAGTGGTTGTTTAAACGGGCATTACAGTTTTGTATTAGAGCCGAACTTGGTGACATGGGATGCAGCCATAGGATTTATGCAATGGTTGAGAACCGCTAGGAAAAGCACCAGAGCATAGTCATTGAGACCACAGGTAGCATTGGTGGTATTCCTACCTCTGTATTGTTTGATTCTAGTTCTTCTGATTCTTTCATTACACCATTTTTGGCAGAGAGATGCATGCTAGTGGCAGTTATGCAAGGTCTTAATTGGGATGTCAAGATGGCTTCTGGAGCCAAGATCTTTGTGGACTCCTTATTTAAGGAGTGTGTAGTGGATTTGGGACCTTTCACAACTACCTCAGATCTCCATATTCTTCCTTTGGGCTCATATGGAGTCATCTAAGATATGGTTTGGTTATCTACACATAGGGCCAGGATGGATTATTACCATAAGACTATATCTTGTGCAGATGATTTAGGAGTTGAATCGGTGATCTCGGGGGTCAAGAGACCCATTTCTATTTGCACCATCTCTGCTATGCAGCTTAAGCGATGTATGTAACAAGGTTTTCGGATGTATGTTGTTACATCGGATGATTAGAGGATGGGTCTAGTGGACCATCGCTAGATGATCATCCCATTTTGAGAGAGTTTTCTGATGTCTTTCCAGGGGAGTTACCGGGGATGCCACCCCACGTGAGATTGATTTTCATATAGATCTAGTTCCCGAGAAAATCCTATCTCACGAGGCACCTTATCGGATGACCACCCCAGAGCTCTGTGAGCTCAAGTTGAACTTGAGGGCCTTTTGGAGAAGGGCCTTATCCATCCTAGTGTATCCCCTTGGAGTGCACCGGTGATCTTTGTGAAGAAGAAGGATGGATCCTTGCGGTTGTGTATTGATTACCGTTAGTTGAACAAGGTAATGATCAAGAATCGTTATCCTCTTCCTCGTATTGATGACTTGTTTGATCAAATGAAGGGAGCCACGGTTTTCTCTAAGATTGATCTTAAGTCAGGGTACCATCAGCTAAGGATTTCGGAGGCGGAGACATTCATAATACTGCCTTCCGCACGAGATATGGGCACTATGAGTTCATAGTGGTGCCTTTTGGTTTGACTAATGCCCTCGCAATGTTCATGAGTTTGATGAATGGGGTATTTAGGACCTTTTTTCTGAGTCCGAGTAGGTGCTTAAACTTCATTTCCAAAATAAATGTCTTTAAATTCTATAAGAATTCACAACTCGAACTCTATATGAGTTATAAACACATATTACTCAGTTTGTGCGTGTTGTTTAAGCTCATGTCATATTACTGAATTCTATGTGAATTAGAAAAACATTCTTGTTTTTACTATCCTTAATAATTTTTATAGGAAAAATACTTTTTACTTTCATTCTCATTGGCTCAAACATTAAACTTCTTATGTGGCTTAGCAAAATTTTGGGGAAAAAAACACGGTTTTGCAAATGACAACATTTTCTTGTTTCATAGTGGCATTCCACTTAAACAAATTGTTGGTGATGATCCATCTAGCCATATGACATTTAAAGGCAAGATATATCCATGTTAACGATAAAAATATAGAAACAAACCAGTTAATTATATGACAAATCATGTAAAACTTACATGGATTTTACTTGATCAAAGTTAGAATAGGGTGAAAAGTGAATGGATTGGGAAAAAGTAAGTATCACACTTCTTTTTATGAAATATTAAGTGACACAAACCTAGGTTATTGGGATAGTATGAAGCCAAGCTCATTTCATGTCTTATTTGGAGAGGTTCTCCTTTATTTAAATCTAAACATTTTAAATAGAGGTATAATGGACATTTTAACTTATTTATGATATAGAATTAGAATGTAAGTCTTGTAAACAAGATGTGGATGATTTGGTAAAGAAAGTTTTTTTTTTTCAATTTATTTATGTTTAAAAATTATAAAGTCATTTTTATTACAATTGTTTTAGTAGTAGGTTGTGAAAAAATGAATGATTTATTTAATTCTATGAATAAATTTTTAACTACATAATTTCAAGTCAATATATATTTAACCTATATGTATATATTATTGTCAAAAGATCCAAAAACATGGAAGAAGCTATTGAGAGTTTGCATGCTCTCAAAATTGCTCAAAAGAACTTGTTCAAAGCTCAGGATACGACAATCAATTCTAATGTATTCATGAGAGAGTTTGAAAATTATAGGTTGGATACTGATATAAATAGACATAAGATAAGCATGGTGACCATTGATCTGAGGGAACTTCCAGAAATTTGAGAAACTCATGTCTATTGTTCTTAGTGAACAACTAAAGAATGCAAATGAGAGATGTCCGGCCATGGAGAATGATATTTTGAAAATGAAGGAGATCGTTTTATAGATCAGGGATGTTCACATCCTCAATATCGAAAGCACTATTCACTATCTTAAACTGTTGGTTGAGATGATTCATTCCATGGAGGTTGTGAAGAATAAAGAAAAGGATGGGTCTAGCCCAAAAGTGGAGATAGGCATCTGGATTACCAATTACGGAAATCCACTATTGTCATCTTGGTCAAGGAATGGAACGTGTGCATGCACACGGTGGGAGACTTGATAAAATAATGATGGCTTCTATGCCTTTCTAGATGTATGGCTTTACTTGTTTTAGTCTTACTCTTAGTTCCTTGGGTCTTATTGTTAGTTACTTTACTTGGGTTTTTAGGCTTGTTTTCTTGAGACTGGTTTTATAGTATTGTTTTTGGTATTTGTGGGGCTTTAATGGCTACACCCTTGGCCCTCTTCTCTTGATATTGCATACTTTGTATGGCGTAGGGTCCCCTCAACCCTCTTTTACCTCTAATCAAAAATTATTATTACTTTAATCGATTAACATTAATTTTTTAAAATTACAAATAAGCACATATTTATAATGTATATCTTAAAAACAATTATCATTTAATTTATCCGTGTGACATGTCACATTATTTAAAATAAGAGATTTTTTTTAAATATATATATAAATAAGTTTAATTTTCTTTAAAAATTGTTTCATTTATTTTATAAAATAATTTAATTAGTGTAAATCAAAACACCTTTTAAATATATTTATGTTTGGCATACAAAATAGTTTTTTTAATAGAAATAGCATATTTTATGATAATCGTGGATATAATAATGAAAATGGCAAATAAAACTCAATTAATAATATAGCAAAAATTGTTTTCACCTAATCTAATAAAAATGATATATCAAAGAATTTTGAAATTAAAAAGTGTTTAAAAGGAATCAACAATTTTACTTGTTGAATATAGGAAATACTCAATTTAGTTTGTTATAATGTTTTTATTGATTTTGGATCAAGTATAATAAAATAATATATTTATCTTCTATTCAATCAAAACATCCACATCATACAAAATGATTATATAGGAATTATATTTCCTATAATATAGGAAACCACTCACCTAAATTATACAAGTTGTTTTAACAACTTTTAAACTAATACAATACAAATAACATTACTCACACATTAATATAATGGAGCACTAATATAATTATTTCCTAACATTCCCCCCCTTAGTGCGAACATGGGAAAACCTGCTTTGTACTGCAACGTGCCGCTACGTAGCATGCTCATGATCTGGATGGTTTCAAGGACAATACCAACAACCTCTGGATGGTTTTCCAAGTGGTTAACCAACAACCACACAACATGATGGTTTTGAGGACAGTACCAACAACCTCTGGATAGTTTTTCTGGATAACTAACAACCACGATATCATGATGATGCAGTAGTATCAACAACTCTCATCACTATCTCACTGCAGGGAATAACATAGGAAATTCTACTGAAATCTGTTGCTCGTACATACATAGAAAAAGTCGACACATCTTTGAAATGGAACATTGGATCATGTTCCCCCCCTCAATGTGAAATTTCCACTTATTGAAAACAGGATCACTGCAAACTGAGGCACACCACACTGGAAGCACTAAAATCAAACTGCACACACACATGTCACCAAAGCTGATATGCGGCCCCATGTCGTTGGCAACTGACGAGAGGTCACTGAATGACCTCCAACCTCTGATGCCTCCCGCCTCCTCAGGTATCATGCTTTGCTAGATCAATGGATTTGGATATGAGGCTCTGTTTCCACATTGATATTATTCTTTTCTTCCTTCACGCAATGTGAAATACTTTATTTCCGGACGTGGGTAACACCGAAAATGCGTCTGAGAGATTTTTTTATTTTTTTCAAAATTTTGACCACGACACGAATATCCTAAATCACCTAATTGACAACTCACAATGACTATTAGTTTTGAGAATATACCATGTTAAACAACAAACGAATGATGAACTATGGACCCTTAAAAGAGATTATACTTCTCATGATGCAACTTTAATTGACTAATAAACATGACTTTATAAGTCGACTTAACACCAACAAAATGACTACTTTTATTTTTAATAAGACGACTCAACACTTGATAACAACTAAAAAATCCTAAAATAGAACTAAACTCACCACGTGGACAGAATTATGCCAGACCGTTCGGTGGAGGAGATGAGGTCGAAGCACCATGCAAGGCCAGATACAATAATAATAATTTTCCTATTGCCACGTGAATTCCTATACATACGGATCTGCAGAACTCAGAGCTTGATACTAGGAACAATGGGAAAACTTGTGTGCCCACCATAACATGAGTTTATACCAAAATCTTCTTGTGGCGAACAAACACGGGCATTTAAATCCACAACTACGGGAACAAAATTGAAGTCCATGACATCCAAATCCTCATAGCGAATGGGCAAGACAAAGTGGCACTAGAACTGATGGAGCAGAGGTGTTGTGATGGTTATTATTCCATTCGATTTGTAAATGTCTGCAGTAGTTCGCTAACACTTAATTTGTAGAATAGCCGTAAAAATCGAGAGCCGAATTTGATCAAAAACCTATAATCCTCGCTCCTCGATAGAATTTGTGAATAAATAGCCGAATGTCTGTGGTGATTGCCAAAACTCCAAACGGATCTTGAGCTATCCATGAATGGATCACGACCCACATAAGTATTTAAAACAATAAATTTATGTGCCAAAGAATGAAAACAACGGATCCGTGAGCCCAAATTTGCATATCAACAATTTTAGATGCATGGAAGATCTCCCAATAGATCATCAAAACGTGTTTTTTCAAATACAAATGTCTTGCAGATCAGGTCAGCAATCTTGAGAATCCTCGTTAAGTCTTTTACAAATGCATGCACCACAATTCACAAGTCACTGCAACTACACGACCACATACCCGAGTCACGACTGCACGGAAACATAAGCATGTGGCATCGAAAGGTCGACATCCTGACAAGAATGGATGGATGCTCATGCACTCCAAAATAACTGTTTCCAGGTCGATTGGATCAGCAGATCAAAATGTCAATTTATACATAAACCAGGGCCATATACAAATTGAATATGCCCCTCACAAAATTTCATTGATACGCCATGATGCTCTGATACCAAATATTGATTTTGGATCAGTATAATAAAATAATATATTTATCTTCTATTCAATCTGAAACATCCACATCATACAAATGATTATATAGGAATTATATTTCCTATAATATAGGAAACCACTCACCTAAATTATACAAGTTGTTTTAACAACTCGTAACAACTCTAAAACTAATACAATACAAATAACATTGCTCACACATTAATATAATGGAGCACTAATATAATTATTTCCTAACAGTTTTATTATTTTTTAATTTAAATGTGCTTAATTTTGAGATTACATTAATGAAATAAAAAATTGTATGCATTACGATAAATATTTAAAGAATAGAAGGTAATGGGCTACTAAGAGGTGACCCACAAGTAGAAAATGGAGGACTACCTAGGGTGGCCCAAGGTTAGAAGAAGTCGATGGGATGCTCAAAGCAGTGACCGAAGGAGAGATTTTGATTGAGGAATGGTGATAGATAAGGAATGATTTGGTAACGAGAAGATAGGTCATGGCTCAATGCTAGACCCCGACATCTCATCATGCTCAGAAGAAGGTGAAGATGGAATAGAAGAAGAATCAAGTTCCATGACCTTAGGATTTTCCTCTATGTTTTGTTGAAAAGGATCAACTTCTTTTCCCCAATACACGAGCGTATCAAGTTCTAGAAAGAATCCTTATTTGTAATCCTCTAGAGGGATATCATCGTGTAGTTTTATTGTTCCTTCATTCTGAGAGAAATCAATTAGTAGAGGTTGTTTTTCTTTAGTCATAGAAGGTTGAATAGAAGAAACAGTCCGATAAGGAGGGAAGATTGATTGACAAAAGAAGATGACTCAAGAGAGGAAGTAGGATTGGAGGAAAGCATCTCATGAATGGACAATTTAGATTTGGACCTATGTCATTTTCTAGAAGACGACATAATGTAGGTTGGAAAGTAGGATCACATAGCCATTCGTTAAGTTGCAACGTAGGAGTCGAGTTAGATGATTGACTAGAGGGAATCCGAGTCGTGGAACTCTTTGACAAAGGAAGAGGTCATTGAGACGACTGATGAAGGAGGTCCTACGAAGAAAGGGAGGACCGTGACTCAAAACCGAATTAGATGTTTGATTGATGGAACTTGGAGTCACACGAGTCTTCAAAGGAGGAAGACTTTGTTGAGGTGATTTGGAATAAAGGTCCTGCGAAGGAAGGGAGGACTGTGATTCAAGATTTGATCTAGGGGTATCCAAACAATAGTTGGGATCTGAATCTTCAGAAGAAGAGTGGGAATCCAAATGGTAGTTTGGATCTGAATCAAGAAGAAGAGTGGGGGGAACCCAAATAATAATTTGGATCAGAAGCATCTAAACCATACCACCGACTATGAGTTGAAGGTGGGGAACAGGGTACCCGAATGGGCTCTCTAACATGAAGAACCAAATGAGGTTTAGTTGTAATGGGAATCTTTTGATTTGAATTGCTAAACCTAGGTTCTGTATTATAGTAAGTATGAGAAACCACACAATAGTCAGTCATTGTTGGCATCGTTTAAGCACAAATGTGAATCTCTAGATAATGTGATGGAACTCCTTCAAAGTGAAGGAAGTGACATGTCAATTTGAGTAGCATAATGACATCCAACTAGACATTGCGTAAGTATGGAGATGCATGCATGATTTTCCAAAGAAGGTCTAAGGAAAATAGACATTGTGATGATGCAATCTTGATGAGATCAAAAATGATTGTCCTAGAAAACAATTTTTCCAAATGAATAATCATAAGGAACAATCATGTAAGTGTGAAACACAAATCCAATCAACAAGGAAGTACACCCTATGCTAATGTGTGTGCAAAGTAATATTTTGATGCAGAAGATGATCAACACAATGTCAATATTTACATCAAGCTCGAAATGAACAAGGTGTAAATATTAACAAAGGGATATCAAATGATGAATCAATCTGAACTATGATGATGATCCTGAAATCAAGATCAAGTGGCCATCAAAGATATAAGGATGCATCCATGCACTTTAGACATTTAACAACTTATCCGCAAACATGGATGAGCGTAAATGACAGGAAAAAAGTGGTGAACACTATCTATGACAACACTCTCGAAAGATGCCTTATGTTGCCCCAAATGGGAAACAAGAATGCAAAGGTGTAGATCAAAATATGGAAATGAACTAAGCGTTACTTGGGCAGAGCTTCACCTTGTCCAAAGGTGAGAAAGAAGCTAAGCTAAGTGAAAACGTCGTCTAATTTCCATGATGAAAGGCACTTAGATCCAACTTAAGTGGATTCTTTTCCTTGTTTGAAAAATAAGGTTCTGAATCCAAACAAGTTATCACTTCATGATGGCCAAGACGCAACAAAGGACTAGCAAAGTGGGCTCCAAGACAAAATGGATTTCCTAATAAGTTCTCTCAACTAGGTGTTACAAAGTTATCCACGAGCGGGTGATTTACCCAAAAAGTCGCAATGACTAGTTTGGGAGTATCTTGGCTTTGCCCCCTTCAAGCACAGTGGGCAGTAAATGCATCCATCATGTACTTTTAATAGGGTCGTGATAGGAAAACTTGTAACTCTATCTCACAAGGAAAACTAATAAAATGGGTAAGCGGAGCGCTTCTTGTTTTATCCATGAGGTTACTCAGTGGTGGATTACTTTAGGGTTCCTAGTACCACCCCTATTGTTATAGCTTAAGGCGTTATGCCAAAGGGCTTATGTTCTAGTTGAGCGGATAGGGATGTACCCTTTTCTGAAACCTGCAATACAATGTTTTGAATATGGTGTGTTTTTTTATCTTGCTTAACTTACTATGGTTTTAAGTAGCACAACGTTTGGCAACCTACAAGAACACGTGTATTAGTGGGTTTGTGTTTTTGTTTTTGGTTTTGACGTCTTTCTTTGACAAGTGATTTTGGTCCTACATACCAAGGTTAGTAATTTTCCAAAATGTCATATAAAGGAGATAAGATGTTGTTTTTGATTTCCCATATCATCCTAAGACGCAAGGAAAGAGCATACACAACAAGGTATCTCACTCAAATTTTCAATAAATGGA
Organism: Taxus wallichiana var. yunnanensis; assembly: GCA_018340775.1. Taxonomy (NCBI): domain Eukaryota; kingdom Viridiplantae; phylum Streptophyta; class Pinopsida; order Cupressales; family Taxaceae; genus Taxus; species Taxus wallichiana. The sequence goes on from CM031234.1 coordinate 536,811,610, forward strand.
AAAATCCTAAGTACAATGTGAAAATGAGTTCCTTTTAACCAACTTTGAAAGCTAAATAAACCATTTTGCAAATATGAAGAAAGTAGTGAAGTGTTTCTGATTCCCAAGATCACCTAGAAAGGCGCGAGGGAAGAGCATACACGCTCACAAATAAAGATGAAATTTTTTTTATTAAGTTAGTCTAAAAAAATTAATGCAAAGGAAACCTGTAAACCACTATTAGCACCTACAAGAGTTAGAAAACCAAGAAAATCAAAAATTCAAGAAATCCAATTTTTTGCACTTTTTAACAGTTTTTAGTAATTTGCATTTTTGGAGGTCTCCAGAGTACTTTGGGAGTTTTTTGATAGAATATAGTATAGAAAAGGTATATAGATTTTGGAAGCTCCTCGCAAAGTATGTTTCATTATCTTTCTAAAACCTGTTCAAACTCTAAAAACGGGTTACCGAGTCAAAAGATATGATCAAAACAAGTAGCACTAAAAATAAAATGTATGAATCTGGACTACACAGATACACCTGTGCGCCCAGAATGAAACATACGTGCCCTAGCCAATGGATACGCACCCAAGTAAATAGGTACGTGGGCAAGGAAAAATTCAAAGTCAATAGAGTGGAACAGACACCTTCACGTTCAAAGCGATGCATACGCGCCTGACCCAATGGATACGTGCCCTAGCAAAAAATAGAATTTTCAATTTTACAGAGAGTCAACCCATTTATGCATATGCATCCAGAGAGATAGATATGTGTGCCATATGACATAGACACTTGCGCGTCCTTGTAGAGGAAAAAATTTACAAAATTTTTACACAATCTAGTGCCTGACGTATACGCGGCCAGAGAGGTGGATACGCATCCTAGATAACAAATATGTGTGTGTGTCCTTGTAGAGGTAAAATTTTCAAAGAATGAGGACTGCTAGATAGGTACATGCCTGTTCTAACGAGGACGCTAAGGTTTTAACGTGTATGTGCCCCTTGTAAACATCTACGTGCACCCTGTGAAAAACCTGCAAAACTCGTGGATTTTCAAATTTTCAAGAGCAAACATGTTATTTTTTAGTCAAAGTGTCCTATTTCTATATCAAACCCACAAAATGTATATAAATTAAGGTCATTTATTTAGGGTTAGAAACAAAAATGAGGAAATAACAAGTGATTTAAGCAAAAAACTTGAAAATGAACTTTGAAAAACCTAAAAGACCTCCATTAATGGAGGGTGGACATAAGTGTCCCACCGGGCGTGCCAAATGTATGCAAAGGAAAGTTGCAAAAGCTATGGAATGAGGCTAAAGAGCCTCAAAGCTTTGCTAACTCATCCATGCACCATGAGATAAGAAATGAGCAAGGGTTTTCTACTTTGCATGCATTAGTTTGAAGTAAACAAACAAACTAAACAAATGAAACTAACCTCTATTCTTTGAAAGCTTGAAATAATGAACCTAAGAGGATCTAAGCAATCAGTTTTGTTGTTTTACTCCATGAGGGTGAATGAATCTCACTAAATGGCTACATGGCCAAGTTTATCTATTCCATTACTAACCTAACATGGGTGCAAGATGAAGCTATTTTAATGGTGGATGACCCAAGATCAAATGCCTTATTAGCTTAAAGCTAATACAAATGAGATTTTAAAGCTTTCTTAGGCTTGTTTTGGCTTTAGCTTATGTAAAGTTGTGTGTAAAGTTGTTTTTTTAATGGGTAGGCTTAGCCTTGTATTTATTGAAAGGAACAATAACTAGATCGTATTTCAAGCCAAGAACACAGATATAATCAAACACCATGATCAATAAGATGAAATTAATTCGCGAGAATAACTTTACATAAAAATTTTGCAAACAAATGAGAAACAATATCATATATTATTATGGAACTCAATGCAATACATTGAGAATGGGCCTTGTTTAAATAGGCAAGGAATAACAATCTAAGAACCAGTCAATGTCGTAGATCAAGCCATAAATCAAGGAAATAACTAGTCATCAAAGAACTAGTCAAGACCATAGATTTAGGAGAAAATCTGGACATCAAAGATCTAGTCAATACCATAGATCAAGGAAAGAACTATACCTAACAACTAGATAATATCTCCTAATATCAAAATAAGATAAAAGAAATATCCACACACATAAGTGGGTGAGGATAAATACAATAAAGGTAAATAAAGTACCTAGGTGAACATGAGATAAGGTAAATACCTACTCTAGCATTTATAGTTTTCCAAATGGAAGAGTTTCAAATTTGGATGCATGTGGGACTAAATCTCAAAAATCACTTTAGGATTAGATTAGGATAAACATGCTTTAGGCTTAGTTAAGCTTGGTTTAGGCTAGTTAAACTTGATTAGCAAGTAATTAGAGACTCACTGAGAGTTGGGAGGGGCCTAGATAACCAATTGTGACTGATATATAGCCTACGAAGCCAATACAAGTGGTCTAGAGAGAACTAGGGAGGTTTTGAATGGTCGAAAGGAGGAATGTTTAGCTAATAAGAGAGATATTAGCCAAATAAGATGATTATAGGAGGAATACGACCAAAAGAGTGTCGTGAATGGGCATCCAAGAGTGGAGCGAAGAAGGGTTGATTAACGAAGTGTCGTCAATCGGTTGAATGGGAGGAAATGCTAAGTGTAAGCATATTTTAGGTGTCTACAATTATTCTCTCAAATTAGGTGGCGAGAGTGCTAATTTTTTTTATTACATCAAATTAATATATTGTACATTATAAAGAAAAAATTATTTAAAATGTTTCATATTAAAAAGAAAACATAAGTTTTAGTACCATTGAGCATCAGATAGGTTTCAAACTTTTTATTCGATTGGGTAAAAATAGATTTTGAAGGGATCGAGAACCCTGTACAACCGAAAGATAAAATTCAAGGCCCAAAATAGAAACATCAACAAACAAGGCCCACGGGCCTAAAAAGGAATAACAAGACAAACCAAAACCCAAACAGGAAAGCACCAAAAAGAGACTAAGGTAGACGAGTCAAAGCATCTTTGCTTGCGAGACCAAGGAACTCTAAAATCATGGTCTTTCCCTTTATGAGATCTAAGGCTCATCTTGAGAGGAAAATTTCCATCTTTTCCTTTCTTTTTATAGTTCACCACCTTCCAACCCTCCCCCTATTGGGATCTTCATTCTCATCCGAGTGGATAGGGAGACAAATTTCAAGAGACTCGATGTTTTGACCTAGAGACTGATCATTATCGGGTAAAGTGGGTAGAGGGGTCCCACCCAACAACTGCCCATTCTTCTCTTCCATTATCTTTTCCTTCTCCTCTTCCTACTTCCCAGTGTGACTATCTGAAACTTTCGAGTGATCATTGTCCTCATCAACATAAACAATCAAATTATCTAGGTTAAAATCCTTCCACCACAATACCCACCCTTTAATCTACTTCTTGACGATGTGGCAATCAGAGGCGAGATGGCCAAGGAAAAAAAAATTCTACATTTGAAGGGGAGACCTTCATAATCTAGATTTTGAGTCCATATTATGTCCCTAACTTTGAGCTCCATCATGGCCTTGGGAAATCAGCCACCATATCCATATCCACCGAATACGGTGTATGTGGTATGATCAAAAGCTTCTATCCTAGGATCAACATCAAGGAATTTACCCAAAGCACCCCCATGGACCTGAAGCAATCCTCACTCCAGAAGTGCAAGGGTAGATAAGGCAACCTTATCCACATAGGTTTGACAGAAAATGTTTCAAAGAATCGTCGTTAAAGTTGGAAAACCAGGGCTTTATAAGGAGATGATGCGACTGAAAATCGCATATATTTCCAAAAATCTTGTCCTTATCGAGGAGCTACTACAATGAAAATTCCTCACGATGAGGGGTAGATGTTGACTTCACCATCTATAATGGGCCTCCAATGTTCATAAATCCATTTGTCGAGGGTTTGGAAGACTAGGGCAACAACTAGTGAATCTGCAAATCGGACCTCTGCTTTGGTAGATAGGTTTCAAAATAGATAAGGCCATGATGTGGAAAATCCTACCGAAGTTGATAATGACCAATAATTACGCTGTAAGGAATTTTTGCTATTGGATTAAGGGTGGCCAATGCTAACACAAGTTAGGAATTGAATGGAAAAGATTAATTTATTGTGGATGCATTCAAATCTAACGCTTCAAAGTAATCCATGTGGACTGAAAAGGGCTGACAATGCAATAGAGGAAAAAGACGAGTTTTGGAGCGTCTACGTGGTCATGGTTTGACCAATTGTGGGTGAAACAAGTCCCGGGGTGTTGTGTAAAAACTATTGGGCCACCGTGTTTTGCTTCAGTTCTGAAACCATGTTTTCGGACTGCAGGTTTCTGTCTTCGAGTAGACTTCAAAAATGATGAAAAGGATTACGAAAAATGGAAATTTGTGTGATCTTGATGACGGGTGGCCATGGTTTGAAAGCTTGAAGGGTTAAAATTGTGTTATTTAGTGCGAGTAAATAAAATTTGCAGCTTATTTGTAAGAGACTAGAAAAAGAGATGTGACCTGATCTACTCTAATTCAATATTATTAGTTTAAGAGATTAGAATTTGGACATTGTCTCTTAATATTGTTGTTAGAAAATCCCTTAAAATTTAATGTCATGGCCTCAACAACAATAAGCCTAAAAGTGTCGTGCAGGGGAAGACTAGAACATAACACATAAAAATAAGCATTACAACTCACCATTAGCCCTAATCCCATTCTATACAATTGGCACATAGATCATTCATCAAGAAATTAATTGATTCATATATACAAATATGTATTACAGAAATTCAAATCGAAACCTTGGGAGCAGTGGTCCTAACTCTGATTTAAGGTTAAAAGAAAGCAAAAGGATAACATGTATGAATGCACCCCTTGTGTCACAAATTTAGTGATACAATTCACCATTACAAGCACTTTTCTTTTGTGGAACTATCCACCGAAACTTCCCGCTCAAGTTATACTCCTTCATAAGCTTGTGCATTTTCTCAATTTCATCTATTTCTTCTATCTCGGGATTTTGATGGATCAATATCACCTGCAACAACTACAAGGTTGACCAGATCTCTTAAATGACTGTTCTATGCAAACCATTCAACCAGACCTGTCATGTTTTTCACCCGATCGAGCCTTGCCATAGAAAATATGATAGGTTTCTTCGGGTCTTTTAAAATTCCTCTCGAAGACAGAAAAAGTAACGTCTTAACACAAAATGTTGGATTGATCAGTTTCAGTTGCTTCTAATTAATCATATTATATCACAATCTCAGCTGGCTTTTATTCTTATGATGAAAACACATTGTAGGTATAATAGTGAATCTCATTTTACTTCTCAAACTAGGTATAATAGCTTAATCTCATTTTACTTCTCATTTTAATAGTTTATGGTTAGACATCTTAGAGTGTTAAATGACTTTAATCACCCAATTAATTTTTCTTAGCATAATAGTTTTAGGCTCATATGTCTATATAATTACATTGAAGGAGTGCACAATCGAATTTTTAGTGGATGGAGGCAAGCAAAGACTAACACATTTCCAAAACCAATGGTGCATATATGGGTTTCATACATGCATTAACATTTGGTGATGGAAACTGCTCCACATGAATGCATTATCTATGCTTCTAACAATCCTACTTTGCATAGAAATCATTGCGCCAATTTTAATTCATCACCGAAATGTCAACATGGTCTTCTTCGTGTATTTTTTTACTATGTTAATGCTCGGGACATAAAACTCGAATTTAATATGGTGAATGTATCTTGCTTGCATTTATGTATTAGTTTAAAAACTAACTTCTATTAATGTGGAAATATATACTCAATGTAATGATTTTATATTCATTTTATGTGGTCTTTTCTAATTATGGTGGCGCCAAAATGTTTGCATGGTTAGACATCTTAGATTTTTAAATGATTTCAATCACCCCATTGATTTTGCTTAACGTCTTATTTTTAGGTGATAGATCTATAAATTAATTATGTTGAAGGCGTGCACACTCAAATTGTTAGCGAGATGGAGGCAAGAAAAGACTAACACATTTCCAAAACCAATGGCACAAATATGGGTGTCATACATGCATTAACATCCGACAATGGAAACTGCTCCATGTGAATGAAGTTTCTCTCGCTTCTAACAATCCATACCACCAAAAAAATCATTGTGCCAACATTATTTCGTCACCAAAATGTCAACATAGTCTTCTTCAAGTATTTTTAACCGTATTAATGCTTGCATGACGTTAAAATCAAATTTATTATGGTGTGTTGGCTAGATTTTCTGCATAGCTGAAAACCTAGGCAATCATGAGATAAATCTCCCTCATTTACCAGTGAGGCTCCCATGTAAGATTTGTCAATTAAATATGCTAGTATCTATTTGTGGGTATTACTTTAACCATGCAGCTCATGAACCATAGTTGTATAGTTTTGCAGCAAGTAAGCAAGCTGTTAAAGAAAGGAAATATCTAATGAAGAAGAAAATAACAGAAAATAGGAAAGAAAGAGGGAAGATGTGCAACCCAATCAATAGATTACAGAGTTGATTGCATGCACATAGATAGAACAAATAGATATTAACATACAAAATTATAAGCAAAGGGAACTTTCAGATCTAGATCTAGAATAACACAAAGTTTATGAATAGATCTAAGACAGAAAGTTAGAAACAAAATGCACCGTCGACACAAAGTTCTCCGGAAATATGCTCCTTTCTATTCCTTTGCTTCAAATAGCTATCAGGGGTTTCAGCACAAAGTTTGGAACACAAGAATGTTGCTTACAAATTCTAATCCTTTAACCCGTAGGTTCTTCCTCTACTTATAGCATGTAGAGGGGAAATTACAAATAGGAAGCCTTTAGTGAACTGGCACATGTGGAAGTCGGAAAGGAAACAACTGGCAATCTCCCTCCTCGAATTCCTCTTTGCATGACATGCATGATTTATAACTGAAAATAGAACCTTCTATTTTGCATGTATGCCACCTATTTCCAAGTAATTGACTTCTTCAAGTAATGGATTTTAAACCGATCACTTAAGTTTTATAATTTAATTGATCGCTCAATTACTTTGTCGGAGGAAATAAGAGAAAGAAGAAGAAAGAGGAAAGTTGCAGTCTTGTTCTTTTTTCATATTTTGCATGCAGTTGATTCTTTTGCCTTTGATTCTCACCAAACTGGATCTAGAAACAATTGACTATGATTTTTCTTACAGTGTTTCTCACTGACATGTCTTCCCTCTTATCCTTGAAGCTTTTGTAATTCTTCTCCGAAAGTATGCATCGGCTGAATGTTTGCCATAAATAACTCATCATTTTTATTTTTAATTGCATATGAGCAATTAAAAATTTTGGAAAGCACTCCGGGTGAATGCAAATTCAATGAAGGCTTCAATTGGAAGATTGGGAGCACATGCACAAGATCCTGGAAGGAATTCTCCATGCACTGACTTCTACATGGGCTGCATTAGAAACAAGAGGATGAATTTTTGTCGGAAGCCTTTGCAATTGGATCGATTTGTGCAGATCTGACAATTAAATCGGTGATAGGTGCATGGCATGTGTCTGTATCATTGACTTCAACAAATTTGGAAGCTATGCATGATTCTGCAGAGCCTACCCTTTCATCCCGCTTTGCCATGGCTGGAGCAATCTTTGTCTGAGCAACTCTTTTTCTTTTAATTATGTCGAATTCTTTGCAATTGGTGCAGATCTGGCAATTTCTTCAGATTCGGAGGACATATTCAATGTACCTGACATTGATTTGCACTCTCTTTCACTTATATGAGCACCTGTAATGAATACCTGCAATTAATTCAGACAAAGACGGATTCCAGAGCATGAACACTTGATTTTTATCATAAAAATCTGCATATAAAGCCCGCTGCCCTAAAATTTGAGGCTTTGCTTGCATGCAAAGCAAGCATAAATATTTTCAACTTCACCTGGGCACTTATACCAACATGCAGATAATTAACAAGGCTTAAATCAAGCTCCTCCAACCCTAGGCGCCAAACTTTGAAGCTTCCCAACAGTGGAAAATAAACTTCAATGCAAAAATCCTCCTTCCTTGGGCGCCAAAACTGTCCGGGCTGCAATCCTTTGCAAAAATAATTAATTACACCTTCACTTATGGTAGCCCATGCTTATATAACCCTCAGCATTCTATTTCTAATAATTGTCCATGTTATTCCTGACAATTAATTAATAAACAAACATGTTTATTCCTCCAACTTGGGCGCCCAAATTTGCATGCTCATGGTTGCCATTAAATAAATAAATTTAATTTATTTTTAGCCCTCATCTTCCAGTCTTCTTTGACTTCTCCACATGCGTTGACTCTTCCTCACCCTTGAGCGCCAAAATTAGGAATAAGAACTATTAATTAATGCAATTAAAATCATTCTTTAATTCCAAAAGGGGTCACATTTTTTAGCATGGCTGATTTCTTTGTTTAAAAGTCAATTTTTAATGGGATTATTCACCCTGCACTGCAGCTCCAAAAATCCCATCATCCACTTAAGTTGTTTGACTTCCATAATGGGAATTTTTACCCTACAAGGCAAGTAAGAAATTCCCATCAATGCCTTAAGTGATTTTTCTTTATTTTATAATGAGAATTTTCACCCTGCAGGCAAGGTAAGAAATTCCCGCCTGCCTGTTGCCTCTAATTTTCCCATCATAACTTAAGTGACTTTTCCTTCATGGGAAAAAGTACCCTGCAAGGCAGGTACAAAATTCTCACCTGCTTGTTGCGACCAAAAATCCCACTAGCACTTAAATCCATCCATTCCCAAAAATACAACTTGTCCAGAAGAGGATTTTTGTGCATGACTTCATCTTTTTAAAGAGAACTGACTTCCTGAGGTTGATTCCTTCTGGCATGGCAGCATAGATGATCTCCAGATACTCCAGGCAAGAAAACAGACTGTACTGGCGAAGGAATTGACCTAGGGGAATTTCACAGAGAAAAACACGCAAAAAATAATAAAAATGAAAAATGTTGCCAGAAGTCACAGACAAAGCCCAGGATCCATTCCTGGTGAAAACCCTACTGGTATATGTGAATATTGACATGCAAAACTTCAACAAGGTTAAACCGGAGCGCAATTTACTTCAAACGGGGCTTTAAATAATTAAATATAATTTTCCTACAGACAAAACTTGGCGAAAGGATAAAATCGACATCTAGGTATTTGTCGAAATTGGCTCATGTGATTCACTGGGAATATCTTAATGCAATACGGGCATCTTACGCAATAAAAACACAAAATGACCTCATGTTTTAAAAAGACCAATTTTTTTCAAATGGGTAGTCCCAAATTTCAGAGTGAAATATGGGGACACCATGGTGAATGTGTCCTGCTTTGACATTTATGTATTAGTTGACAAAACTAAGTTGTATTAATGTGGAAATATATACTCAATGCAAAGTGTTCTTATATTTGTTGTAAGTGGTTTTTTTAATTATATATATGATTTAAAAGTAATTATTTAACTCTTGAAATAATATTTATGTTGATATATTTATACATTTTATATATTTTACCACCTAAAACTATATACTATAAAATAAAAAAATTGATTAAAATTTTATGGAAACAATTTATATTACATTTTATCATGGATTGTCATCAAATTAGTTAGTTAATTTTAACCATTCATTTATGCTTCAACGGCTATTCATCTTCGTGGAAGCATTGAAAGTGACATGTATTGAGATTTAATTGATTAAAATAAATATTTTAAATTGAAATATATATATTATTTATTGATTTTTATATTTGCCCCTCTTTATGAGATCATTTGAATATTAAAATAGGGTAGATTGTTATTTGTATCAAAAAATTATTATTACTTATAAATAGAATTTTTTTAAAATGAATAAATAAAAAGTTATAGTCAATTCTTTATATATTGTTATTTGTACGATTTTTCTTTTCATAAAGAAAAGTTTCCTTAGTTTAAACTATATAATGGGAGAGGGGTGTATTTGTTGTGACACGTCGTACAGACGTAAAATCATCGCATAGTGTTTGTGAGACCAAACTTGGTAGCGACAGACAATCTGAAAAAAGTATTTTTTAAATGTTGTGAAAGGGCGACTCAAGGCCATCGAGGGTCATCTTAATAATGCCTTCCAATTCGATGGTGATGCCTAGTTTCTTGGTTGGGTGACATCATTAATAAAAAATTCTTGTTGTTTATGATCCATAGAGGCCAATTTTTTGGGAAAGAAGACCCATTTTTGCTTGAGATGATGTCCTACATGGCTCTACATCCAAATTTTGTTCTAATCCTTTTACCAAATTCAATTCTCAAATATAATAATTTTTTCAGGTTTAAGGAATCTATGTTGCGTGTAAGGAAGTAATCTTTCGCACTCAGTATTCACAATTAAACGATCACCGAATCGTTGAAGATTCAACGATGGCTATTGATCCAATATCACAACCAACTATATAGTTTTGTATGTTTTCTCAATATTACTATCCATCATTAAAATTATTTATTTTAACTGAGTTCAAGTATGTTACTAATTTAAGATAAGGTGTTTTGACATTATTTTAACGTTTTAAAAAAATATTTATATAGTTTTGCACTCATTCATATTTTAGTTGAACATGAGTTCCCAAGAACAAAAGCTCAAGCTTTGAGGCTTCAAAACTTGTAGGCCCAAATAATATGTGTATGTCTACCTAATGTTCAAATAACTCACCCTAAGAAATTAGGGACTTTATCATGACTTGGGGTCTTCTTAATCCATAATGCATTGTACACAACAATATTATCATTTGGTACGGGGTGTACGAAAATATTTGTGGTTAGACATCTTGGTGTGTTAAATGAATTCAATCACCCCATTGATTTTTCTTAGCATCTTCATTTTATGTTAATAGGTCTATATAATTGCGCTGAAGGTGTGCATGGTCAAATTGTTAGTGGATGGAGGCAATCCAAGACTAAAAATTTTCCAAAAATTAATGGCGCAAATGTGGGTATCGTACATGCGTAAGCATCCGGCGGTGAAACTGCTCCACGAATGCGCTATCTCTCGCTTATAACAATCCTTACCTCAAAGGAATCACCGCACCGACGTTAATTCACTTTTGAAATGTCAACATAGTCTTCTTTCTCGGTTTATTTACCTTGTTAATGCTAACGACGTAATACTCAAATTTATTATGTTGAATGTGTCTTCTTTGGCATTTATGTATTAGTTGACAAAACTAACTTGTATTAATGTGGAAATATATACTCAAAGCAGTGTTCTTTTATTCATTTTATGTGGTTTTGTTGAATTATATATATGATTTAAAAATAATTATTTAACTCTTGAAATAATATTTATGTTGATATATTTATACATTTTCAATATTTTATCACTTAATAGTATATAATATAAAATTAAATATTTTGATTAAAATTTTATGAAAACAATTTCTATTACATTTTATCATGCATTATCATCAAAGTTATTAATTAATTTCAACCATTCACACTTCAACGACTAGTCATCTCTTTGGAAACATTGAAATTGACATTTAATGAGATTTAATTTATTAAAATGAATATTTTAAATTGTAATGTATATATTGTTTATTGAGATTTATATTTTCCCCTCTTTATGAGATCCTTTGAATATTAAAATAGGGTAGATTTTTATTTGTATCAAAAAATTATTATTAATTATAAATAGATTTTTTTTAAAATTGAATATATAAAATGTTATAGTCAATTATTTATATATTATTATTTGTATAATATTTCTTTTCATAAAGAAAAGTGTCATTAGTTTAAATTATATAAGGGAAGAGGTAGGTCTTTGCTTTGACATGGTGTAGCAATGTAAAATAGTCACATAATTTCTGGAATACCAAACTTGGCAATGACAAATAATCTAGAAAAAGAATTTTTCAAATGTAATGAAAGGGAGACTCAAGGCTATCGAGTTTCATCTTCAAAATGCCTTCCATTTTGATGGTGATTCCTAGTTTCTTGGTTGGGTGACTACGTTAATAACAAAGTTTTTTTTTTTAAGACCCATAAAGACCATTGGAAAGAAAACCCCTTTATTTCTTGGAGATGATGTTTTACATGGCTCTACATCTAAATTTTGTTCTACTCCTTTTACCAAATTGTATTTTCAAAGCTCTTACTTTCTTGATTTCGCCAAGGAATCCATGTTATGTGCAGGAAGTAATATTTCCATGCTCTGTATTCACAATTGGAAGATCACCGAATCATTGAAGATTCACAGATAGTTATTTATGCACTATCACACCCAACTATATAGTTTTGTATATTTTCCTAATATTACTATCCATAATTAAAGTTATATATTTTAACTAACTTCAAGTGTGTTACTAATTTAAGATAAGATGTTTTGACATTATTTTAACATTTTTAAAAATGATTTATATAGTTTCGCATTCATTCATATTTATGTTGAACATGTGTTCACAGGAACAAAAGCTCAAGCTTTGAGGCTTCAAAAATTGTAGGCCCAAATAATCTAGGTATGACCACCTAATGTTCAAATAAAACCAAATTCTTCTCACAACATAATAACTCTAGCAGTTGCGCTTTGACATATTTTTCATGTTGTTCTTGGACAATAAATTTTTAAATAATTTCCCCTTTCCATTTTCCCACCATCTCACTTCTCCACTATCTAACCGCTTCTTCACCACTTTTCCTCTCCTATTGTCTCTCCCTCAAAATTGACTCCTTCAAAAATATGCTTCGATGTTTCCATTGTACATTTCACGTATGATTTCTAGTACATAAAATAACCAAAGAAATTAGGAAAAAATAATAAGTAAAATATAATAATAGACTAAGAAATATTATGTTTATATTGAGTGCATACAATAGTACATATGGATAGAAATAACAATAATATTACATTATTGGTTGCATACATGTGGTGTGGTACATGCATTGATAGAGGAAAAAGAGAAATTAAAATTTAGTAATGTTTGTTAGAACATTTTTTTTTGTTCGTAATCTTTATGCATATAATTTTTTTAGTGAGGATATTTTGTACGTCTTCAATTGCAATGAGAACTCTTTTTAGCATGCTTATAGTCTCATTAACTTTTTAGTGTAAGATGTAGAACATGGATATCATCTTCTTCTAATTTTTTTAGCTTGCACAACATGCATCGACCAATCCAAATATCAAATGGTGTAGGAGTGTTGCATTGTCTTCAATTCCCATACCTATTTTACAAAAAAATCACTACATCCTTTGAATAATTTTTTTTTTTTTCCATTACGTGTTTTTCTGTTTAGACATACAAATTCAAGAAATTTTTCAAGGTTTTTTTAGTGCCCACTCCTCTTCGACACCTATTTTTCTATGATCATGTTTCTTAGTTTCTTAGTGACATGGACATTATTATGTTATTTTGGATATCATGTTGTTAGACAATATAGACATTAACCATGATAATGATACAGTTATGTTGTATGATGAAGTTATTTGATAACCGATATATGTGTTTTAATTTCTTGACGTATTGATAAGGCCGAAGGTGGTATTTTCTTGGTTGTTTGTAGGAAAGGAAATCAAATTTTAAAAATAAGGGACTAGGATACTAACTATGGAAGAATATTGGATGTTTACAACAAGGTCACCTTGGCAGTCGTGTGTGTGTATGTGCTTTGTCATTTTTCTTGTCATGTTTTTGGAGGTCTCAAGGGGGCAACCTCACAAGTGACCATGGGTGTGAATGTTGTAATTTTTCTTCTATTTATTTTTCTTAGTTGAGTATGTGGTTTTATTGAATTCTAATGTTTTCTCATGTCCTTGTGTTTATTAGTGTCCTCTTGATTAATTTTATGAACTATGTTGTTTATGCAAATTGAGAGATGTGACAATGGGGCGATGAATGTGGTAGATAGTCCTTATTATTTTTCATGATTTTAGATGGATTTTATTTTATTTTGGTTTGTGTACCCATCCCCATCTCCAAAACTCGGATTTGGGCTTTGAGCCCATTTTTAGAGGCTTGTGGGACAAGTTTTACTTGTCCCATACCCATTAAACTCTCCCACCAACCCAACCTATGATATGAGGGGTAAAATTTAGCCCCTATTATGTGTTTTTGAAGGAGAATAGGAAATTAATTTCCACCTTTTTCCTAACTCTCTTAATTATGTCCTTGAAAGTGTGGAATGGTGGATTGTGTGTGAGAATAGAAGTGTCATACCCTCACCTTACTCATTTATGGAGTCTTAGTTTATGTGTTTGACTTGTGAGGTAGATTGGGGAAAAATGATGTGGCATCCTACATGGATCCACCTCACCATCCTCTCCACCATTTTCTATTTATTGGAGTTTCTTGGTTGTTTTGGGGTTACTTTCTTGGGGATTTTGGAGAGCTTGGATAGGAGTTGGCTTGCATTGTGGAAAGAAGTTAGAGCTTGGTTTCTTGAAGGATTGAAGGAGTTTTCAATGGCAAGGTAGGATCTTATACTTTGTATTTTTTTATTTCTTTTTTATGTTTTGTGTTGTGAATGTATGAATGCATGTGATTTTGTATGGATTGGGTAGAGTTGGCCTTAGGGATGGTGTAGGGAGAGATAAATGGAGCCATTTGTGGAGGTAAAAGGGAGTGTGTGAGGATTTTTTTGAGGGAGTGTGGGAAGGGTAATCCACCTATGTGGAGTTAAAAGGAAACTATATCATTTGCATATTTTAAAATGGAGAAATAATGAGTTGTATGTTTGTGATTTGTGTTAGTGCACTTGGAGACATTGGGTGGAACTCTATCCCACTTGGGAGGCATAAGGATATGGATGCCATATTATTTTCTCCTTTGGCTCAACTTGGAGCCTATGTGTATTTGCATTATCAAGGATTTAATTGTTGTCTTTCTCTTTGTGGTTGTGGATTTTGTTGTGTGTGAGTGTTGTATGTTGAAGCCATTTTTTGAGGGTTTCCATGGTTGTGAACACCCCTTATTCTTCCATTTTTGGGGCTTAGGGGCCAATGAGAAGGTAGGCTTCACCTTCTCATTAGATTAAGGTTGGGAGGTGAGTATTGCCTAGGTCCAACTTTCCTTGTTGTTGTGTTGAAGTTAGAGAAAAAGAAAGAGTTACAAGTTTTCTTTCATGGGATGGAGTTACCTGTGTATTTTTAAACCAAAAAAAGAGTAGATTGTTGTAAAATCTAGCATGTTGTCTCCACTTGTGCATGAAAGTATTTTTATACTTGAATTTTAAATTACGATTCTTGTAAGAGATATTATTCAAATCTGAAATAAGCTATAAAGTTGTAAAATGTATATTGTTGAAATAAGAGTATTTGGAAGTTGTATCTTGAAAGATCCCAAACCCCTTTACCTGAATTTTTTTTTAATTTTTTTTTATAGATTGTTCAGGATTGGAACTATATTCATAATGTAAAAGGAAACCATAGAACACCATTCTCATACTGCACCAACAAATTAAATAAAACAAACCCTGCAAGTTGGATAAATACAAAAATGTGCCTAGGGTTTAAACAAGCAGATTTCTTCACAAATAATTCAGCCGTGAATTTAATATTGATTTATAATGGCAAATATTTATGGAAAAACAACCAAAAGTCTGCAAATGGATTGATAACAAAATATTTCCCAAAACCGTGCCATAATTTATTCAAACCAAATCGATTTGATATATATTTGTGGTTGGAAGATACAATAATAAACTAGCATGGAAAATACCTCGATTCTTGCATAAAACAACTATAGAATAAGTCACCCCACTCTGGTAATTTGCCTAAATGCTCACTACTGCAATTTATTTCTCTTTCTAACACTCTTGGGAATGATAAATAACCTGTGAATATAATGAAGTTCCCTAAATAGAAACTCCTCTCACTTATCTTGGGTTTCAGTCCATAAGAGGAATAATTCAGAGGGTTTGCGTCCTTGGATTTTATTTGCAAAGCTTCTACCAACTGCTGGGAAGAAAAATAATAATAATCTAGAACGCCCTAGCACAAGTCACACTTTTCCCTTATAAGCCAAAAACCCTTCCAAAATGCAAGTCGCACTTTTCCCAAGGAATATAATTAATTTTCTCCATCCCCAAAGCAAGTCGCACTTTTTTCCTAGGAAAGCACATTAAATAATTTATTAATTTATTCCCATGTACTTTCCTAAGTCAAAGTCACTTATTAAGTCTATTAATTCATTATATGTACTTTTAATGATAATTTATTTTATTTTAAGCACGATATAATAAAATTAATAAACCTAAGTCACCCTTGAGCTCACCCCTTTGGCTGTTGGGTAGACAAAAGGGTCAAAGGTCTTCGATCAAACTATTCGAGAAAGAGGGACATTACAGTCCTCCCTTCCCGAGATTGCTTGTCCCCAAGCAACCGCAAGGTTGGATGCTTTGTAATATAGACTCACCTTCCCATGTAGCATCCTCTATTGGCAAATCTTTCCACCTCACCAGGAACTCCTGAATAACTCTATTCCTCAATCTCCTCTCTCGGCTATCCAAGATCTCCTCTGGCACTAAATCCAACCTCCCTTCCTCATCCAAAGGTGGTAACTCTACAGAAGAAACAATGTGCTGCCCCAAATCCTTTTTCAAGCAAGATACATGAAATACATTGTGTATCTTACTCTCAAAAGGTAATTCCAACTCATATGCTACCTCACCAACTCTCCTCAACACCCTGTATGGTCCATAGAATCGAGGCTTGAGCTTTTCAGCTCCACTCTTCTTGAGAGTGCTTTGTCTGTATGGCTGAAGACGAAGAAATACCATGTCTCCTACCTCAAATGCCCTCTCTACCCTGTGCCTATCTGCATACATCTTCTGTTGATTCTGGCCCACTGAATATTATCCTTAAGTACCTTAAGGATGTCTTGACTATCTTGTAAACTCTCCTGAGCCTTGGGAGCTCTACTGTCCCCAAAAGCCAAATCAACAAAATATCTTGCATCATATCCATACAATATTCGAAATGGAGTCATACCAATAGACATATGGTAAGTGGTGTTATAACAATACTCACATAAATATAGCCACTTTACCCATGCCTTCTGCTTCCTGCAACATAGTTACACAAATAACCCTCTATCCACTTGTTCACAATCTTCATCTACCCATCAGTTTGGGGGTGATAACTCGTACTCGAGTCAACTCAGTGTGAACCAAACAGAAAAGTTCCTGCCAAATATGCTCAAAAACCTACTATCCTAATCACTAACGATGTTCTTCAGAAGTCCATGCAACTTGAATACCTGATAGAAGAACAAATCAGCCACACGTGATTCCTTAAAGCTGGTAGGGATGGGAAAAAGTGTGCATATTTTTTCAACCATTCAACTACCACATAAATGTGATCATTCCCTTGCACTATGGGGAGACTTGTAATGAAATCCATCAAAATATTCTCCCACTTTTTCTCCGGAATCGGCAATGGCTGTAAGAATCCTGCTAGGAAAGTATGCTCTGACTTGTTATGCTAATAAGTCATACACTCGTGGACATGGCACAAGACATCATCCTTGAGACCCTTCCAAGATAATCTCTCTCTAATCTATTTTTATGTTTTAAAGTACCCTGGATGTTCTACAAGTGGTACATCATGGAAGGCATGCATAATCTTCTCCTTAAGTTCGATTTAGGAACTAGGTAAATTCTTCCCTTATACAAAATCAAATCAGATATTACCTTATATTGTTCATCCTGAATTTTTCCATCAATAATGTCACATGCCCACATATTTTTGGAATACTCAACTAACAGTTGATATTTCCAATCTGTTGAATTCTTGCTCAAAGAACACAGGGCAACGAGATAGGGTTTCCTAGAAAGTGCATCAGCCACTATATTCTTTGTCCCCTTGACATACTCATTTTCAAAATCATATGCCTAAATTCTATTGACCCATTTCTATTGCCTCTCATTGAGCTCCTTCTGTTCCAGGAAATATTTCAGGTTGTTGTGGTTAGTCCTCACCACAAATTTCCCACCTACTAAGTATTGTCTGAACTTTGCCAAAGCATGCATGATGGCAAGCATCTCCTTATCATAGGTGGAGTACAACCTCTCATTATCTCTCAACTTCCTACTCTCGTAAGCAATAGGATGGCGATCCTGCATAAGAACTGCACCAATCCCCAATCCCGAAGCATCACATTCCAAAATGAAGGGTCGTGAGAAATCTGGAAGAGCCAAAACTGGACATGTGCTCATAGTTACCTTGAGCCTCTCAAATATTACCTGTGCCTCATCTGTCCATCTGAATGCCCCCTTCCATGTAAGATCTGTCAATGGAGCTACCAGCTGAGAATAGCCCTTCACGAACCTCCTGTAATAACCACATAACCCCAAGAATCCACACAAATCAGAGATATTCCTGGGTGGTGGCCAATCCTGCATTGCCTGTATCTTCTCCTGATGAACCTTGACCCCATTGGCCCCAATGATGTGCCCAAGATACAATATCTCAGTAAGTCCAAATTCGCACTTGGACATCTTAGCAAATAAAGATTGAGTCTCCATTATGCTAAGTACCTCATCAAGATGCCTCAAATGCTCATCCCATGTCATGCTATATATCAAAATATCATCAAAGAAGACCAACACAAACTTCCTCAACTTCCTAATTGAAGAGATGGTTCATACATGACTGAAATATAGCAGGTGCATTGGTGAGTCCAAATGGCATCACCAAGAACTCATAGTGCCCGTAGTGACACCTAGAAGGTTGTCTTGTGAATGTCCTCATCCCGAATGTGAATCTGATGGTATCCTGATCAAAGATCAATCTTTGAAAAATAGATAGCTCCATGCAACTCATCTAAAATCTCATCTATGCGAGGAATATGATACATGTTCTTTATGGTTTTCTTGTTTAGTGCACGATAGTCAATGCACATCCTCATGGTCCCATCCTTCTTCTTCACCAAAATAACTAAAGAAGTAAAGGGACTAGAAAGAGCCCGAAGCACAATCTTCTTCCTATCCACCATAAACTCCAACTCCATCCTCCAGAAGTCTTGCACATATTTGCCAAGGGACAGCAACCACTAAATACCCAAGACTGTATCAATCTCACCAAGTCTAATAACATAGAATTCATTGGTCAATGTGTAGTCCCCCATCTGAATACTAAGCCGCAGAATCCTCTTAGTGCAACTAATAGCAAACCCATCTGCTACTCATTACATCGAACCCCTCAAAATCATCAACCTGTAATCCTCGCTTCGCAACCAACCCCTCATCAATGAATTTGTGTGTAGCTCCACTATCAACCAAACAAACAATTTTTGTCCCTTAAGCACTCCCTTCAGCCAAAAGGGATGGTACCTAGGAACTCCCGAGAGTGTACCAATAATGACATTGGATGAATATAATGTCTCACTCTCTCCAATATCTACTTGGGTATGCTTCCCCTATGCATCATTGCCATTTTCCTCACCCTCTCGCATCTGTATCTGGTGAGTGATCATCATCCTCATCTGAAATCACCTCAATGAGATGCACCTTTCCTTTACCAAGGCAATGATTTTCGGGCTCCCAATGATATTTGCAATGAAATAAAATATTCTTTCTCCTCAACTCATTACGAGTTTCTTGATCCACCTTAGGAGGTGGTACACTCTTTGTTGAATAGTAGAGCGTTGAAATGGCCTGGAGCTCGTGGGAAACTTCTTATTGGGCTAATAAGAAGTGGGGGATGTGTCCAAGTCTAATGTCATCTGGATGGCATCATGCAGCTTCCTAGGCTTAAGATACTTGACCAATCCTCTCATCCTATCATGAAGGCCCTCTATGAATAACATCACTACCCTCTTCTCAGGCATCTCTAGAACCATAACTGCTATACACTGAAATTCGTTGATGTAGGAATCAACGTGTCCACTCTGTTGGAGCTGTGTCAAGTCCTTGTAATAAAGCTCCACATCCTTGTGATCAAATATCACAATCAATCTCTCACTGAAGTACCTGTATGACCGCAAAAGATCGTGAATCTATGTAACTAACCCATGGTGCCACCAATCATAAGCCACCCCCTCAAGGTGCAAAGTAGCCAACTGTATAGCATCATGTTCCCTCATTGGTTTGAGGGTAATATTTTTGTTGAGCTTGTGAATCCAAGCCCCGGCACTAATCTTTCTGCTACCATCAAAAGTGGATAGGGTTACCTTATTAGTAACTCCGCTTTGTAATTCCATGTTCTTGTTGCACTCTAGGCCTCCCCGTCCTATCCATCCCTCATGTTATCTCTCCACCGAGAAAAATACTATGGGAGGGGAAAGACATCCCTCACATATTGCGGAAAACTCCTCCACTCATCACTGACTGCCATAATAGTATCTGGAAAATATACTTCTTCCGACCACACCTCAATCTCTAGTGGGTCATTTCTAGGCAGGAAGTTAGGCTGCATAGGCCTATATGCATCCATGTAGTCCTTCTCTCATCTGTATGGGTTTTACTACTCTTGCGGTGTGGTAATCCCTAACACTTCCAATTTCCGAAGGTGATCTGTTGTCATCCTTGTAACCATTGGCAACTGATACGGATCTATCCCTTCTGCCATGTTTGTCCTGTAGCCTATCCAATTCCAACCTATCCAAGGTAGAGCCCATGCACTCCATAGTCTGTAACAACTTCCTCTGAGTGGCTTCCATATCCCTAATGAAGTCTCTATCTGGATCTGCATGCTCATCCCGAGGAGGACTCTCCTGTCTATCACCCATAAAATCCATTTTGTCACCTCCTACAATACCGGCTCAGTCATGCCCACTGTGGGTGTAGTATCTCGTGTGAAATGACCTCTCTATCCGCATTCAAAGCTGATTTTTTTGTTTAATTACTCTCTGCTTCCTTCCCACACAGTGGGAGGATACACTGCTCTGATACCACTGAAAGATCCCAAACCCCTTTACCTGAATTTTTTTATAGATTGTTCAGGCTTGGAACTATATTGATAATGTCAAAAGAAACCATAGAACACCATTCTCATACTGCACCGACAAATTAAATCAAACAAACCCTACAAGCCGAGATAAATGCAAAAATGTGCCTAGGGTTTAAACAGGTAGATTTCTTCACAAATAATTCAGCCGTGAATTTAATATTGATTTAGTCTGCAAATGGTTTGATAACAAAATATTTCCCAAAATCATGTTGTAATTTATTCAAACCAAATTGATTTGATATATATTTTTGGCTGGAAGATACAATAATAAACTAGCATGGAAAATACCTCAATTACTTCATAAAATAACTGTAGAATAAGTCGCCCCACTCTAGAAGTTTCTGAATGCTCACTACTTGCAATTTATTTCTCTTTCTGATATTGTTGGAATGATAAATAACCCGTGAATACAATTAAGATCCGTAAATATAAAATCCTCTCACTTCTCTTGTGGTTTCGTCCATAAGAGGAATAATCTACCTCCGTACATTAGCAATTACCAAATATTTCAGGCTTTACTGCTTTAGAAATTGGAGGATGGTGAGCAGAGGAAGATTTTCCTTTATACTCTCAAGGTACTTTGGTTTGTTATTACTTTTATTATCTATGTGGCATATTTTTGGTTGGCTCTATGAAGAAGGCTACTCACTTGTTTGCATTCGATATGCTTTGGCCGGTAACATTCTTAATTGCAATCTTATATAGGCTACAACAATAACAATACATTCGGTGGTAGCATGCGTATGCTTTACTAGCCGCAGCATATTATATGCTACCGAATCAGGTTGTATTCTCGATTTTTATCGACCGACAACACGCATGCGGGCTACTAGTGTTCTCAGTTAGTAGCATACGATGCTACCGCCAAGAGCATCGTACATGCTACTGCAGGTAGGTAGCATTCTCGCATGCTACTAACCGAGATACATCGCATGCTACCATTTGGAAGCATACTACATGCAATTGGTGTAACTCCCACAAATGTCCACATTTAAAATGACATCAACTTTAATAATTTACTAGGAAAAAATGATGGTAAATTTTGGTTTTTTTAGAGGGTCACAAACATTACTTGCAGTCAATTAAAATTCTCTTAGTTGTTTTCCGCATCTTTGTAATGTAATCAATTTCAAATTAATAATTTATTTCCCAAAATATTTTACCATTTAAAACCCCCATTAAATTTCCTTACTTTATTAGGGTATTTCCTAAACGTTTAATAACCATGATCCATTCAATTATTTAATGTAAATTTAATATTAATTATTTACAAACCCCCTTTTATTTCATTAACAAAACCTATACACGATTTCTTAATTAATCCATATCACAAAAAGGTCAACAACTTGACCTAGCCACTAAGTGGCCCCATTCAACCAATTACCCTTTTAATTTAATGTAATTCCCACAAAAATTCTCATCACTTAAAGTTGTAGGGTGAAATCTCATCCACTATATTAAGTCATTTTCGGCCATTGGATTAATGATTCCCTAAAATCCTTATGAGGTCTTCTTATTCTTTCTTTTACCCTAAACTCGTTCATTTTCACTTTTGCATGTTTGGGAGCATGGAGGCCATGGAGACCATGGAAGGTTGATCATTATTCTTAGATGGATACACACATTTAGAGGGTTATTTTGCATCATGCTTCTAGGTTTTTCTTTCTATTTGCCTTATTATTATTTTATTTATTTTTCTCTCTTTTTTCCCATCTAGGTATGGGCATTTTGCCCCATTTTTATTTCTATTTCAACTAGAATTATATACACAGATCTAGGTTTCACACACACACACACACACACACACACACACACACACACACATTGCATTTGTTTGAAAATGTATTTTGCACATACTTGTTTAAAATGACAATTTTATAAATAAAGCAGTTAAATTTTTTTGTGTGTGTGCATATACATATGAGTGAAATGATATAATGTGTATTTGGTCACACAAGGATAAAGAATAGCGCATAGTTTATTAAGGGGCCGTGACCCAAACAAAGGGCATAGAGTTTTAAGGAGGGGGTGTCGACCCCACCCCACTCCACATTTATTAAAATGTGGGTTGGGGTGGGTTCAACAACCCCACCCCAACTCTACTCAAACATTTAAACAGCCACAGGCCGCGGCTTCAGCCCAATAATTTTTAATAGTTTACTTTTTTAATCAATAAACTTTACTTTATATAAAACCATTCCCTCATATTAACATAGATTTAAATATTAAATAGTATTTAACATAATATATAATAATATATAAACATGATAATATATTATATTATAATATCTAATATAATATAAATATTGCATTCAAAATAAATATTTTTGTAGTTTATATAATTATATAAATTCATATTATTAAATTAACATCACGATATATGATTATAAAGTATTATTATTATATTTTTCTTCTTCTTAATTTCCTAATATAAGTTTAGGTTAGTGTATTTATTTGATCCAATGAAGAATATAAATAACCATGTATACAAACTCTTTATAAATCAACTACGTTTATATAAAAGATAGTTAGACCACTATGTGTGTGTGTGTGTGTCACACACATGAGCAACAAAATGTAAAATTTTGATCATAAGATGTACTCAAACCATTCCTTTTACATATATACAACTTGGAGAGAAAATAAGATATCACATACTTAAATAAAGTTCCTTTTCAATCTTAAGCTTGGCAACAATACAACGAAGATTTCAACCACACTTCCTTTCAATAACATCTTTCCTTTCCAAATTATATATATATATATATATATATATATATATATATATATATATATAGCAACTTTGAATGGCATACAATTTTAGGAGATTTTCATTTCCAAAAACTATACAACTTAAGATTTCTCCTTTCACTAGAACATTTCAAATTTAAACAAGGCCATGATATGGCAAATCCTGCCAAAGCTAATGTATTTTTGTGAAATATAGGTGACGTGAAATACTAGGTGAGGAGAAAGTATATGGAGTAAAATATTACCTTTGAGTTGAATGTTATTGCAAACTAGGCCTTTCAAAGGAGTTTTTAATGTTTGTGAGATACTTCTATTTTAATATCTTTTGAAACAATGGAGTTTGAACTAAAGAGGAAAGAATAATCAACTAATATAGTCATTGTAAATGAATCAATAAAATGTTGCATAGAAAAATTGAATTGATATTTATAAGACAATAACATATCACTAGTAGAAAATGGCTTTCATGTTGAAGGTAAGTCAAACCATTATTAAAGTGGATATTGTTTTGTTGTACATTCTTTGTCCACGTATGTAGATGGGCGTAGTTGATAAACAACCATAGAGAGAGAGTTAGAAGGCTTATTGAAAGCGTTACCAGATCAATCACTCGAATGAAAAAAAATCTTGTTTTCTTGTCTGACAGTTCAAAGTACAAGGCATGTGCTCATTACGTTGTATCAATCCTGTGTACTACTAACACTAATAATATCACCGCCATTTGAACAATCAAGTAAATTCTCCTTTTTGTGTGTTCAAGTATGCCATGGCCATAGCTTATTAGTGGAGGCATATACTTGTAGAGTAAAATGTAAAATATTGTGAATGCCTTTGCAGTTTGGACAAATTTTACCTCAAATATCACTTATAGAAAAATAAAAACAAATTATACAAGTATCATAATTAGTAGACGTGAGATGTTGTCAAAACATTGTCAGAAATAAATAGTACTTCATGTGTATGGACAAACTTAAAATAATGTATGATAACTAGCTGTAAATCTTAGCCAAATATCTACTGCTAGACACTTCTAATTTTGAAATAGATGGTTTAAAAAATAATGTCCCTGCCATTGTTGAATCCTGTGTGTAGCGGTCTTGAATCCTGCATAGTGCTCCAATCAACAGATGCTAGAAGAAAAATCTTTCTGCCTATGAGAATTGTGTCTGTATAGGCCGCATATTTGAACTTGCATACTTTTGAATTATTCTTTCTTTTGTCCACACAGAAATCCGTGAGGGTTACTATTTCCAAAGTCCAGCAAGCAGTAAGAAAGTTACAGAAATTTATTGAAAGTTATTTGAAATAGGTTAGTATCTTGATTGATAGCAGCTCTACTCGTACACTACAATTTGCAGAATTTTAAACCTTAGAATTAAACATGTCGAACTTGCCTGATGAGTTTCTTGAATTCTATCTCTGAACTGAAATTTGTTTTAAGTTGGAGTACAGGAAGCATAAACCACAACTTTTCAATGAATGAATTAGTGCCTAGGTAAGCTTCCTATAATCCTGTACTCTCTATCTCATCAATCACAAATCCCATATTTGTGATATTTGTATTAATGGAACATTTCAGCTTCCATACTTCTGTATGAAGGAAATTCAAAATAGATACTACTGCAGTAGTAAAAAAACCAAAAATAAATAAATTAAATCTTTGCTCTGGTTTTTATCTAATTTGTAATTAGGTCAGTGCAAATGATAGCATCACATCTAGCAAAGTTTAGTAAGCTCCAGCTGCAATAGAAAAATTATATAAAATACTGAGAAAACCAATACCAGGCTGAAAATATGGTCATCCTAATGCTGGAAACTATGAAGGAAATATTGTTACTTTAACCATTTATTACCTGACATCGACCCAGATTATTGGGTTTCTTCATCACATTACCAAAGAAACTAAAATTAGTTTGATTGCATACACTAAGGTAGCAACTTTTGTATGAAGCATTTTAGATGGAGAACCCAACATATTAAAAAATGTAGTCGATTAGAAAAATAAGATATGTAGGGGAAAATTACAGTAAATTACATCTATAAAACTCAATTTTTTGATGACCTAGTGTAATTAAATATTCAAAGTTACCAGAAAAAAAATCAACACTTCCACCAAAGAGATACTAGTTCCATATTTTTATACAGTGGATTGAGAAATACAAAAATATAAAGTAAATTTTATTGAGATCACCATATTTGGTGATAATGGCATATACTATGAACAGTTTCCCAATGATATGACGCGAGATCCGTGTATGAGAACATTCTTGATTTGTCATTTCTTTGCCATTCCATGCAACCAGACAAAGTAATTCAAAAAGAATGAACATTATCTTTTGTTTTCTTCCACTTTACAAGTGTATTATAGGACACAACATCAGGAACAATCCCTTCCTCTTTCATCTCCTACATCAAATCTTTTTTATTTGCATTCTTTGCAACCTACAATAGCCACACAACATACTATTACAAGTAATCACATTAGCAAGCACTTTGTTGGCAGCCATCTCTCTAAGGACTGCATAGGCTTCATCCATTGAACCCATCTTAACAAAAGCAAAAATTGCAGTTGTGTAGGTGAATTCATTTGGGAGGCAGTTGGGGTCATCCTCATCCTGCATTGCCCTTAGCATCTTTATGACATCTCTCAATCTTCTACTCTGCATATAGCCTCTCATAAGAGTGGTGTATATCCAATGATCTAGTCTGTAACTTTTAGGAAACAAAACATTCTTGTGCACTATATCCCCATAAATTTTCTTCAAGATACTGCATATGTTTCACCTGCCCTCTCTTATAGCTTGAACCGGAATTTCAGCCTTCTCAAAATCCCCAAAACTCACATATCCTCGCCACGAGAATAGAATGTAGAAATACAGGCTCCGTACTTTCTTGTAACATTTTCTTTAAAGCACCCACCATTGAATCCTTCTTTCTCACTTTCCCTACGCTTTAATCATGATGTTATGAGTAGAACATCATGCCATACCCCAAAACAACCCATTTCCTTAATCAAATCTTCTGCTCGGGCCATGTTACTATTCGTTGCACAAACAGTGAGGATGGCATTAAAAGCCCCTATACCAGCCTCATATGGCAAAATTTCCCCCTGCTCTAACATGCCAACAAACGTCAAGAAATAACTAAAATGCAAGATGAGAGTGTTATGGGTACTTACTAAGTGGGTTACCACTGCGCTCCATGCCTTGACATGAGAAAAAAGATCCACTTCCAGGCTTCCAGCATTAATTGAATAATGTGTTCCCCATAGCAAGGTGAGCCTATTTTAGCAGAAGCAATGGCTAAGTGTCCCAGTGAGTTGCTATCCAGGAGACCCAATTTGCCTTTGTTTTGAAGCCTGTGAAGGATAGTGCGTGCATGAAAAAGGCTAGAGGGTGTTGCTTAATCGGATGATTGAACATGCTGCTCGATTAAAATATGTAGAATTTTGTGCACTGTGATTATATTCATTTTTTTATGCTAAGTTTTATGTAAATTAACTTACACAAGACAACACAAGGATAATACAAGACGAGAGAGTCACGCACGGTACTCTTTGATTTATTTCATTCTCAAAGCAATAAACATTCATCTTGAGCCACACAAACCGACAGAAAAGCCTCGAGCCACACAAAATCGCAGTGAACTCCGCATTAAATGAATATGAGTCCATCCATTCAACAAGCCAAATAAAGGGAATAACCAATAAAATTCTGCCACAACACAAAAATTAAAGCATCAAACTTTATTTTAACCCATTTAAATACAGATGGCAAAATTTAATTGAACAAAATGCAAATAACTAATTTCTAAGGTGAAGACAATATCCTTGCCTTCGGCAGATAAAAAAAGGGATAAGTAGTGTCTTCCCCCAATTAATTATTACCAACATTGGGATCGAAGAATATTCCCCATTTCCGGGGGAAGCGCGGAGTGAAAAACCTGCGAATCCCACTCGTACACTTTCTAGCAAGGACATCTTCAAAGTGGATGCCTACTTAAAAATTATAAGGACTTTTTAAAATTGGTATAATATTATCTACTTTAAAATAATTTAATGCTAATTATATTAAAACAATAAATTGCTATTTACTTTCAAACAATTCAATATTACAACACTATTGCATACTCTTGTTACATCGATGAACATTCTACAATAATAATCGTGAATGGAGATAAAAGTAAAATAATGTTTAAGATACACTTAACCATCACTAAAACATTTTTCAATCTTGTAACTTTAATAATCAAATATCTTGGCCACATTAATAACCAAATTATAAAGCTAGATATAAATTCCATACTCATCTCTACAACCATCATGCACATCATAACCTTCCTCTCATCTCTAGACTTTATTTCATTATTTAAAAGAATTAAATAATACAAGATAGGGTGGTACCCGAACACATAATTTAGGCCATTATTGAAAAGACAAGAAAAACAAGGCCATGATATGGCAAATCCTACCGAAGCTAATGTATTTTTTGTGAAATATAGGTGATGTGAAATATTGGATGAGGAGAAAGTATATGGAGTAAAATATTACCTTTGAGTTGAATGTTATTGCAAACTAGGCCTTTCAAAGGCGTTTTTAATGTTTGTGAGATACTTCTATTTTAATATCTTTAAAAACAATGGAGTTTGAACTAAAGAGGAAAGAATAATCAACTAGTATAGTCATTGTAAATGAATCAATAATAGGCTAAACATTTGACCCATAGAAAAATTGAATTGAAATTTATAAGACAATAACATATCACTTGTAGAAAATGGCTTTCATGTTGAAGGTAAGTCAAACCATTATTAAAGTGGATTTTTTTTGTTGTACATTCTTTGTCCATGTATGTAGATGTAGATGGGCGTAGTTGATAAACAACCATAGAGAGAGAGTTAGAAGGCTTATTGAAAGCGTTTCCCAATGATCAATCACTTTGAATGAAAAATAATTCTTGCATTCTTGTCTCGACAGTTCAAAGTACAAGGCATGTGCTCATTATTTTGTATCAAGCATGTGTACTACTAACACTAATAATATCACCGCCATTTGAACAATCAGGTAAATTCTTCTTTTTGTGTGCTCAAGTATGCCATGGCCATAACTTCTTAGTGTAGGCATTTACTTGTAGAGTAAAATGTAAAATATTGTGAATGGCTTTGCAGTTTGGACAAATTTTACCTCAAATATCACTTATAGGAAAATAAAAACTAATTTTACAAGTATCATAATTAGTAGACATGAGATGTTGTAAAACATTGTCAGAAATAAATAGTACTTCATGTGTATGGAAAGACTTAAAATAATGTACGATAACTAGATGTATATCTTAGCCAAATATCTATTGCTAGACACTTCTAATTTAGAAATAGATGGTTTAAAAAATAATGTCCCTGCCATTGTTGAATCCTGTGTGTAGCGGCCTCGAATCCTGCATAGTGCTGCAATCAACAGATGCTGGAAGAAAATCTTTCTGCCTATGAGAATTGCATCTGTATAGGCTGCATATTTGAACTTGCGTACTTCTGAATTATTCTTTCTTTTGTCCACACAAAAATCCGCGAGGGTTATTGTTTCCAAAGTCCAGCATGCAGTAAGAAAGTTACTAAAAGTTATTGAAAGTTATTTGAAATAGGTTAGTATCTTGATTGATAGCAGCTCTGCTCGTACACTACAATTTATAGAATTTTAAACCTCAGAATTAAACATGTCGAACTTGCCTGATGAGTTTCTTGAATTCTATCTCTGAACTGAAAGTTGTTTTAAGTTGGAGTACGGGAAGCATAAACCACAACTTCTCAATGCATGAATTGGTGCCTAGGTAAGTTTCCTATAATCCTGTACTCTCTATCTCATCAATCACAAATCTCGTATTTGTGATATTTGTATTAATGGAACATGTCAGCTTCCATACTTCCGTATGAAGGAAATTCAAAATAGATATTGCTGCAGTAGTAACAAAACCAAAAATAAATAAATAAAATCTTTGCTCTGGTTTTTATCTAATTTGCAATTAGGTCAGTGCAAATGATAACATCACATCTAGCAAAGTTTAGTAAGCTCCAGCTGCAATAGAAAAATTATATAAAATACTGAGAAAACCAATACCAGGCTGAAAATATGGTCATCCTAATGTTGGAAACTATGAAGGAAATATTGTTACTTTAACCATTTATTACCTGACATCGACCCAGATTATTGGGTTTCTTCATCACATTACCAAAGAAACTAAAATTAGTTTGATTGCATACACCAAGGTAACAACTTTTGTATGAAGCGTTTTAGATGGAGAACCCAACATATTAAACAATGTAGTCGATTAGAAAAATAAGATATGTAGGGGAAAATTACAGTAAATTACATCTATAAAACTCAATTTTTTGATGACCTAGTGCAATTAAATATTCAAAGTTACCAGAAAAAAATCAAACACTTCCACTAAAGAGATACTAGTTCCATATTTTTATACAGTGGATTGAGAAATAAAAAAATATAAAGTAAATTTTATTGAGACCACCATATTTGGTGATAATGGCATATACTATGAAAAATTTCCCAATGATATGATGCGATATCCGTCTATGAGAACATTCTTGATTTTCCATTTCTTTGCCATTCCATGTAACTAGACAAAGTAATTCGAAAAGAATGAACATTATATTTTGTTTTCTTCCACTTTACCAAAGTGTATTATAGGACACAACATCAAGAACAATCCCCGCCTCTTTCATCTCCCGCATCAAATATTTTTTTATTTGCATTCTTTGCAACCTACAATATCCACACAACATACTATTACAAGTAATCACATTAGCAAGCACTTTGTTGGCAGCCATCTCTCTAAGGACTCAAGCATAGGCTTCATCCATTGAACCCATCTTAACAAAAGCATAAATTGCGGTTGTGTAGGTGAATTCATATGGGAGACAGGTTGGGGTCATCCTCATCCCGCATTGCCCTTAGCATCTTTATGACATCTCTCAATCTTCTACTCGCATATAGCCTCTCATAAGAGTGGTGTATATCCGATGATCTGGTCTGTAACTTCTAGGAAACAAAACATTCTTGTGCACTGTATCCCCATAACTTTGCCTCAAGATACTACATATGTTTCACCTGCCCTCTCTTATAGCTTGAACCGGCATTTCAGCCTTCTCAAAATCCCCAAAACCCACATATCCTGCCACGAGAATAGAATGTAGAAATACAGGGCTCTATATTTTCTTGCAACATTTTCTTTAAAGCACCCACCATTGAATCCTTCTTTCTCACTTTCCCCTACAGTTTAATCATGATGTTATGAGTAGAACATTAGGCCTTACCCCAAAACAACCCATTTCCTTAATCAAATCTTCTGCTCAGGCCATGTTACTATTCGTTGCACAAACAGTGAGGATGGCATTAAAAGCCCCTGTATCAGGCCTCATATGGCAAAATTTCCCCCCTGCTCTAACATGCCAACAAATGTCAAGAAATAGCTGAAATGCAAGATGAGAGTGTTATGAGTACTTACTAAGTGGGTTACCACCGCGCTCCATGCCTTGACATGAGAAAAAAATCCACTTCTAGGCTTCCAAAGATTAATTGAATGATGTGTTCCCCATAGCAAGGTGAGCTGTTTTAGCATAAGCAATGGCTAAGTGTCCCAAATGTTTGCTATCCAGGAGACCCAATTTTCCTTTGTTTTGAAGCCTTTGAAGGATAGTGCGTGCATGAAAAAGGTTGGAGGGTGTTGCTTCATCGACGATTGAACACGCCGCCAATTAAAATATGTAGAATTCTCGTATTAATCGTGATTATCTTCATTTTTTTGTATGCTAGAGCTTTTTCTCGTAAATTAACTTACACAAGACAACACAGGGGACAATACAAGACGAGAGAGAGTCTACATGGTAATCTTTGATTTATTTCATTCTCAAAGCAATAAACATTCACTTGAGCCACACAAAACTGACAGAAAGCCTCGAGCCAAACAAAACT
Source organism: Taxus wallichiana var. yunnanensis (assembly GCA_018340775.1). Classification (NCBI taxonomy): domain Eukaryota; kingdom Viridiplantae; phylum Streptophyta; class Pinopsida; order Cupressales; family Taxaceae; genus Taxus; species Taxus wallichiana. The sequence continues at coordinate 536,843,274 of CM031234.1, forward strand.
GACAGAACATGCATTAAATGAATATGAGTCCATCCATTCAACAGTGCCAAATAAAGGGAATAACCAATAAAATTCTGCCACAACACAAAAATTAAAGCATCAAACTTTATTTTAACCCATTTAAATACAGATGGCAAAATTTAATTGAACAAAATGCAAATAACTAATTGCTAAGGTGAAGACAATATCCTTTCCTTCGGCAGGATAATAAATGAAATATACAAGCCTTCTTTTGATTTTACAAGATTTACGAAATTCCATTATAAGTGTGAACAATGTGGTCAAATTTCAACATAGACATTCTTCTAAAGGTTCAAACACAAATCTTCATTTTGTTAGGTTAATTATTATTCACCTATATTAATTATGCATTGCATATTAATTAGTGTATTTGTTTATTGTTTATATGGTTATATTTAATCATAACCATATTATTATTTGTATTCAAAACACTACATGAGTTGTTGTATTGTTTTAACAATACTATTATTTGTTTGTATTTAGTATTTGTTATGCTTCCCGGATGTATTTTTGGAAGCTTGTGTAAATTAGTTTGTTGTTGCACATGTGCAACATATTTCCTTGTATGTATTCAGCTGTACAATTCCTATAAGAATTGCAGCACTCCATTGTATTTTTGATTCGATTGATTAATATAATTTACTGAGCTTTTGTCCTTGTTCTACATTTGGTACCACGTATTGAATTATTTCACGTATGTTAACGCCTCTTTCATGTATTTTTGGGTATATAGAAAGGGAATCTTCTTCCACGTACCACCGAGTATATTGGAAGGGCATGTATATAGAAAGGTTTGGTATATCAAACTGATGGTATATAGATTGGGAGACCTTATACCTGGAGTGATAAGAGCCAAACCCTATCAATGATTTCTACAAAATGGGCACCAATGCCCCCAATATTTTTCTTCCAGATTCACAACTACTCAGAGGAAACAACTATGCTTTGCATGGAAGACTAAAATCAAGACACAACTTGAGTTTGAAGAGATCTGGACTGTTGTGAATGGTACTCTAACCAGATTAACTACTGATACAACACAACAATGGTAGTTTGATAAAGCAGATCAGAAGGCCAAACTCATCATCTTGTTTGGATTTTCTGATGATGTGCAACCCCACATTTGAGATTCCAAAATATCTAAAGAAGCATGAGATAAATTTTGCATAATATATGAGGCCAAAAACAAGAATGTCATACTAAATTTGTAGAGTCACTTACATACACTGAAGTTCAAGCAGAATGAGAAAATTGAAGCTTTCTTAATAAGAGTTGCAAAGTTTAGGGATTCACTTCTATCCCTAGGAGAAGCGATCACAAATGATACTCTCATTTCCATTTTTCTAAGAGCACTTCCCTCTTCTCGCCGCAACGTGTCGAATCGAGAGCTTAGTTTTGACAAGCTAGTAAACCTGCCGCAACAAGAGGAAGCCATGCATAATAATGATGATGAAGAGGAGTAGGAACTTTATTAACATCAAAAATGGAAAGGAAAAGGTAAAGGAAAACCTAATTCCTATCAAAAGTCCCAACATTAGAATCAATATCAACATCAAGGGGACAAACAATAGAAGAAACAATATCCAATCTGCAAAAGAGGACATGACTTAAAATATTGTTGGTATAATACTTACAAGAAAGGTTCATCAAGCAACTCTAGACCTCAACACTAGCAATCTCATAAAGGACATACAAACTATAATCAAGGGCAGAAAAATGGGAACTAGAAACGAATACCCTATCAACAAGGAAATATGTTGAGCAAGAAGAACATTCATATAATGAAGACTTCTTGTACACCGATCGATCAAGTGAAATGTCCACGTCATCTATTAATGTCTAGTATCTTGATTCAAGAGCCACTCGACACATGACCGACCACACAGAGACTAGTTTACCTTAATAAGGGACATGCCTTCAAAAACCATGTTTCGTTGGGTGATGATTCTTCATATACAGTTAAGGGGATTGGGAACATTTCTCTACCCTTGGTTCATGCAACTACGAATATCGATGTCTTATATGTCCCTAGGTTAACAAATAATCTTCTTTCAGTTAGTCAACTCCTAGATCAAAACCTAAAAAATGACTTTGATACTCATTCTAGCAAGAAAACATGTTTGATTCAAGATAAATCACAAGGCTCGAAAATAGTTACAAAATCCTCCAATGTGGGACATGTTCCAGCTTGATTTTGTCCATAGAGAAGATCAGGAACTTATGGTTAAGAACTCTACCTCAGCACGGTTGTGGCATCAGAGACTTGGTCATGTTATTTTCAAGTATCTTGAGACACTACGCCAGTGCAATATGGTACATGGGATACCATCTCTTCGTAAGGATAAAAATTAGTGTCCTCACTACATAGCAAGAAAACAACACAAATATTCATTCCAAAGAGAACATATCAAGCTCATGGTAAGCTTGATCTGGTTCATACCGATCTTTGCAATCTGATGTAACCAAGTCATTCTAGATTTCAATACTTCATGTTATGTGTTGATGACTATTCAAGAAAAATGTGGATTTTTTGTCTTCGCAATAAAAGTGAAGCTTTTGAAACTTTCAAGAAGTTCAAAGTAGTAGTTGAGAATGAAACTGGTCATCACATCATAACTCTCTGCTCAAATCGAGGGGGAGAATTCACTAGTAATGAGTTCAAAGAATACCTACAAACTCATGGGGTTCATTAACAAATGCCTCCTCCACATACACCACAGGAGAGTGGTTTTGTTGAGAGAAGAAATTATACTATCATGGAAATGGTGTGATTCATGATCAATGAATCTAGAATTGCAAAGACATTATGGGAAAAAGTAGCAAAGACAACAGTGTATTTGTTGAACAGAGTGCCCACAGCTGTTGCTCTTGACAAAGTAACATCACAAAAATCATGGTCAAAGCAGAAACCATCTATCAGCACACCTTAGAGTATTTAGGTGCAAAGCAAGTATGCACATACCCAAGAAGAACGGAAATAAATTGGACATGAAGTCACAAAAACTCAACTTCATTGGGTATAGTGAAGAAAATATTGGGTACAGATTAATGGATCCAAAGACCGAGAAAAGTCTACACCAAAGAGAGAAGTTGAGTTTTTTTAGAAGTAAGCGAGTCTCTCCTCCGCACTCACTTGATGTAGATTATTCACCATTGTAAAAATTAAAGTTGATGTTCCCATAGATGAGGAAAGTGATGATGGGGATGATGGTGTTGATTTTATAGAACTTTGACCCACGAGAACAGCTTGGCGTATGCCCAAGTGGTCTACTAGAACATTACAAGATGTAATAATGGATGCTTCACTGATACATCCACCCATAGACCACATTCTCGTAGTAAAGCAAGAGAAGAATTCAACTTTGTGTGGATGAGTAGATTTATTGATTCGATGAGCCCTTTATAGTCCAAGAAGCCCTACATCAAAATATTGGAAAGATGCCATGGACTCTGAATATCAGTTAGTAATGAAAAATAACACTTGGCACTTATCAATCTTCCACCAAGGAAGAAACATATTGATGCGAGATGGATATTCAAAATGAAGTACAAAGAAAATGGGACAAAGGGACAAGTACAAAATGATACTAGTAGCAAATGGGTATGCTCAAAAATAAGGCATTGACTACGAGGAGACATTTTCTCCCACAACTAAGATCAAGACGATCAGGATAATATTTTCTCTAGCTGCATAGTTTGGTTGGAAAGTCCATCAGATGGACGTAAAAAGTGTCTTCCTGAATGGAGATTTACAAGAAGAAGTCTATATGACTCAACCTGAGGGATATGTAGTACCTGGTCAAGAAGCAAAGGTATGCAGACTCAGGAAATCTCTATATGGCCTTAAACAATCACCCTGGGCATGGTACATCAAAATTGATGAGCATCTCATACAACATGGATTTGTTAGAAATCTATACGATCCCAATCTTTACCTCAAAATGCAAGGGGGGAGATTGTGATTTTCTTTGTCTATGTCAACGATCTATTCATCACTTGCAGTTCAGTGAGGATGATCGATGCAACGAAGAAATATCTTAATCGATCATTCGACATGACATATCTCGGGCTAATGCATTATTGTCTTGGATTAGAAGTATGGCAGAAAGAGAATCACATCTTTGTTTCTCAGATGAAATATACCAAGACAATACTTGATAAATTCAAGATTATGGATTTCACTCTAATTGCTACACCTATGGAGAACAACTTGTAGTTATCTCGTTCAAATCCATCTCCCGAGGTAAATTTCACTCTCTATCAAAGCATTTGATTGGGAGTCTCATTTACCTTACCTACACTAGACCGATATCATCTTTTCATTAAGCTATCTATCCAGTTCATGCAGGAACCCAAAGTTTTTCATTAGAAAGTAGCAAGGCACGTCTTGAGATATCTCAAAGGATCAGTGGATCTTTGTCTAGAATACAAGAATAATGAAAAATTCTTCTTGTAAGGATATTCAGATTCAAATCATACAAGTAATATTGATGACATAAAATTCACTTTAGGATTTGTATTATTTATGGTATATAGACCAGTATCATGGGGAAGCAAGAAACAACACTTTGTTTCTTGTTCTTCCATAGAAGCCGATTATCGTTCTGTAGGAGAAGCTATTTGTGAAGTGATTTGGCTATGTCGCATACTCAAAGGACTTGGAATACCATAGGAAAACCGAACACCATGTATGTTGACAATGAATGTGTTCTCAAACTTGTTCGTAATCTAGTGTTTTATGAAAGAATAAAACATATTGAATTATAGGTTCATTTCATACGCAAACATGTGTTGAATCACAACAAATAGCTTCATTTTTTCCCAATAGCTGAGCAACGGGTATATATCTTCACAAATTCACTTTCTCATGATATGCTCAAGTTGTTCAAAGAGTTCCTCTCCTCATCCCTTGAGACAATGCACAATTAAGGGGGGGAATGTTAGGTTAATTATTATTTACCTATATTAATTATGCATTGCATATTAATTAGTGTATTTATTTATTGTTTATATGGTTATATTTAATCATAACCATCTTATTATTTGTATTCAAAACACTACGTGTGTTGTTATATTGTTTTAACAATACTATTATTTTTTTTATTTAATATTTGTTATGCTTCGCGATGTCTTTTTGAAAGCTTGTGTAAATTAGTTTTTTGTTGCACATGTGTAACATATTTCCTTGTATGTATTCAACTATACAAATCCTATAAGAATTACAACACTCCATTGTATTTTTGATTCGGTTGATTAATTTAATTTACAAAGCTTCCATCCTTGTTCTACACATTTTAATGTCTTACGCCAACTTCATAGCTTCAATCTTGCACCTCTTCAACTCTTCAAATATTGAATCACAATACAAAGAAAAGGGAATAGGCGATGCTCTTTTCCCAACCTATAATCCAATAAGAGGAGAAGCCATCCTCCTTATTGGCCCCTGAGCCCCAACCAAAGAACCATGAAGTGTGTAGGAAACTTGACAACTTTCACAACAATGGCTTCCACAAAACAACTCAACACTCATACAATCAACACAAGGAAGACATTTAAACACTAAACACAAAAACCCAACACATATGCTTACATTCAAAGCCAAGGGAGAATAGAACAATGAAACCACCTCCTTATAGCTCCCAAATGAGTTAGGGGTTCCACCCAAAATACCTCCATGTGCACATCCAAACTACACAATATAACCCTTTTCCCTCCCAATGCATAATACACAAAGTATAGCAATTTACCCTTTTCACTCCCCATAGGTTGAACTCCCTACTATTACTCCCTCCAAAATCCTATAATTTCCCTTTTCCCTCCCAAAGTGGTTCCATTTTCTATCTCCCACACATCTTAGGTCCATACTACACTAATACCACACAATACATACAAACATGCATTTACAAAACATACAACAAGCAATAAAGAACAAGGTGTAGGCCATACCTTTCCATATTAGCTTCCACAATCTTGAATCCATAAATTTAATCCTTTCCAAAACCAAGCAAGCACCGAGCAATCCTTTAAGCTCCAAGCAAGAATTCTCTAGAGGAAATTCTTCAAATGCAAATCAAGAAAATGAGACAAGTAACCCCCATTCCTCCAAATTCACACCAATAAATAGAAAAGAGGTGAGGATGATGAGGTGGCTCCATGTAGGATGCCACTTCATCATTCCTCCACTCCAACACAACAAGTCAAACCCCAAAACCAAGGAAATTAAATGAAAAAGGGTAAGGTTATGACATTCCTACATGCACACTCCACATGCACCCCATACCTTTCAAGGACAAAATAAATGTGATAAGAAGAGAAGTGACTTTATTTTCCTTTTTCACTCAACAAAGCATTAAAATGGTCAAAATTATCCCCATACTTCATAAGTATGGTTGGTAGATGATTATGAGAGACAAGGGACAAGGTTTACTTGTCCCACAAGTCTCAAAAAGTTCCCTCCAAGTCAAATTTCGGGTTTGGAGAGGGAGAAAGAGTGCACACAACACAAATGCAATAAATTTCATTCATCATCATGCACAAATCAAGAACTAACTACCCCATTTATTACCCACATGTCACCTCTTATTTTTAGTTTAAAATTTAAGTTAAATTAGCTAATTAAGACACATTAACAAGTGTTAATAAAGTGACTAAATTTTCCCAATTATTAAAAACATGCACCACAAAATAAAGGAAAGGAAAACATCACCACCCTAGGCCACATATATGAGGTCACCCCCATGGGGAAACCTCCTAACCTAGAAAATAAATAACACAACACTCACACAAGTTTTCAATTGGCCCTTGTTGCAAACACACAACATCCTTCTAGGGTTGGTCCCCTATCCCCTTTCAATGTATAGTGATATAATTTTCCTATAATCACAAATAGAAATACCTCTTTGGCCTCAAGGCCATATCAATATGTCATGGAAATCAATGCATATAAAACATCCATCATACAATCCTCAACATACATCAAGAAATACAACACACACATATATCTATCAATTAACATTGTCGTATAATGTGGCTAAATCATTATCATCAAATTTACAAGTTTTTTTATCAATTATTTGCAATTCACTTAACACTTCAATTCTACTCTAGTAAATAATTTACAATCATCAATAATCCAATTTCACATTCTACAAAATCATGAAATTCCCTATATCTATTGTGACTCCTAACTACTAGATACACTCAACAACATATTACCAATCCCTAATACCATCATATTGTTAGAAATTCACAAAATCAATGAGACCACGTGGTTATTCCAATACTCTGAATATACTCAATACGTCAAGAATCCAATGTCAGTATATAACAAAGTGACCATTCTAGATTATCATCATATCCTTAAATGTCCATCAAGGTCCACAATACACCCATACAAATCAGTAACAATTAGAACACAATAGTAATCATGATGTCCCTCGTATCTTATTAACATGCTAACTAAAATATAACAATAAGGTCCATGTCTCTAATCAACCGAAATTAAAATCATAGTACAATCAGTGTCGAAGAGGAGTGGGCATTACATCCCCCTCCCCTTAGATTTGAATTCCTCCTGGAAGTCACGAAAAGAGGTAGGAAACCAATGCATATGAATAGAAGTCACGCCTTTTGCGGGATTTCTTTATTTCAAGAAAAATTGGGTTCCTAGAACCCAAGTTTGGTCCAACGCTATTCAACAAAGAGAAGGGAGATTATTAGGCACAAATACTAAACCTCTTCCTCCAACATGTTGCAAGCATTCAACTCTACATAGTAAACTCTATTAGGTTAACCAAGTTACAATAGAGAGCATCTAAATAGGAAATTACTAATGGAATCCCAAAGAACAACAACCAAGGCCAAAGAACAGAATGGGTTACACACATACGGTGCCCATGTAGTCACACTTGGGTGCAACACATGATAAAAGGGAAGGATAAAACCTCCATTCAACTTGAATTATACTTCAATGTTAGTTATTTTGACAAAAATCAACAATTACCAACCAAGAACCTCAATTTTACCTTAGAGAACACACGTACTCATAGGTTTGACAATTTTAGGACCACAAAGGGATGAGGTTTAACAATAAGGAAAACACCTAAAATTAGTAAAAATTTTACAAGGATGAAGACTATTTATTAGAAGTACTTTATATAATTACAAAGAACTCACTTAATTTTCATGGTAATACTAAGCATAATCTTGGCCACAAGGTTTTCTATAACTTGAATTTGTATTCAAATATCAAACACACAAACACTAATCCTACTTTAGAAGCCCTAAACACTTAGAAAACATTTCCACTTTGATGATAAGTAATATTTACCCAAACTAACAAATAAACATGAGATACTAATAACATTATATAACAAAATGGTATTTATTTATCTTAAATCCTACCCTAACCCAAAAGAATCATAAAATGATCACACGCTTAAAATCGTAACACATCATCAAAACACTCAAGGGAGTTAGGAGAAAATAGGCAATAAGAGGGTTCCAATTAACATTTTACAAGGGCATCACACCAACATTATTGTAAAAACTTATGAAAATAGCCTACAATTTCTCTTCTCAAGAACAAGGGCGACAACATCAAGGTTTTCCGAGAAGGAAGGAGAATTTCGACAATTCCTTCATATCCTTAACATATGTTGCCTAATTTGGCCACTAAGCCTAGGTCATTAGACCTATTACAAACACAAGGAGTGTTCCTTTCTTAAAACTAGAGATATAGACTCACTCCTAGACCGCAAATCATACACTTGTTGAGCTGAGAGGAAATAAGGGTATGACGACCTGAAAGGCTCAAACGATGGAAAATCACACACATTTATGTTTAAGGGGGTAAGGCATGGCTATAACATATCACTATCAACAAGGTGTTTCATTAATCAAGGTAGGAGGACAAACCTAAAGGTTCAAATAGTTTCCACCTTTGGTATGATGGGACATAGGGTCCATCAATAAGAACATAACAATTAATCCATTCTATAAAGGAAAATAAAATTCTTATGCATACTTCCAAGATATTCCATATTAATTAGTGAGAGGTCTCAAAGGATGGCATAACATGCTACTTGTGTTAGGAACATTATACTTATGTTTGTTGTTTGATATAAAAAGGGAGGTATGGAAATTACTCCACCATATCACAACCCAAAATCTTAGGCCGCAAATGAGATTATATATTCTCACAGTAGTTCAAGGGGAACTTTTAATTGGTTCAACTTTCTAATTTTTCTCTTTATAAATTTTATGGCATGCAAAATCCATTTATACAATCATCCTCGCCGCCATTTGTATCTATTTCGAGGTTGGGTACGCTGAAGGCCCCCGGAGAGATGGGTGCAGTGGAGTGAACCAACCCTCTCTCTATATATAGATATATGTCCCCTCTATATATATGGCTTGGCCGACCGGTTTCTTATTTACACATTCTACTTGTGTTCAATCTCATCAAATTACTCATTCCATAATCCAAATTATAAGACACAAGTTATAGTTACATTCTCTAAGCATATCTCTTATAAGTTTTCTTAATTAATGCATTCTTTTTATTATGATATCCCATATCTTGTGTCATTGAAGGTCATTACCAATGTTGACATGATACCTCACCACTTTAATTAGGCAACAAAACTATTTATTTTTCTTTTATGGAGGGTAAGGGAGGATTCTATGCAATTTTCACATAGTTTTTCTTCTTCTTTTCGTTTATTTCTCCTATTGAGCTACAAAGCTAGAGTAAGGAACCATTTTTTCCTTAATGTTCCAGCTTACTTATTAAGTTTCTAAAGTCCAAGCCCCTCAATTAGAGTTCTAATATGTTTAGGTTTATTACATTACTAATTGAATTTTAATGAGTAGGAAGAGTCAAACATATCACATTATTAATAAAGAAACGAGAGATCATTAACCAAACAGAACACACCAAGTTTACACAATTTAAACAAAATACATAGATACAAAAGTATCAATAAGGGATATGATAAAGGTGTAATTAGAGATATAATTGTATTTTATGAGTTTAAGAGGTTTAATAGGTATGAGGGAGAAACAATGTTTGTGGTTTAAACTCAAAATAGGTTCACTATAAGAAATATGGTTTCTAGAAAAAACTTATACCTACACAAGACACCATAAACTAATAAATCAAGATGACAAGGGGAGATTATCTCATGGAAACTAGACTTCCTCATCAAGAGGACATCAAAAACAAGGAGGACAGTCAAATGGCTTACTAAAAATGGCCTCTAAAGCCAAGGATTATAGCCTTAGAAGAAAGATTATGACATAAACACAACTAGGATTGGAAACTTAAGACCTATAAAACCTAATTCTCTAAGAAAAAGTTCTAAAATAACCCCAATGTATCCATATGTTTCTCAACATAATTGTATAGATTATAGTGTGGTATACTTAAACAATTTAAGAGGTTAAGACAAGGGTAGTTTATCTATGGGTCATTGAGAGCAAAACAAGCACACTTATTTAAGCACAATGCCCGAAAGGCTTAAGTATAACCATATTTACCCAAGATACATACAGTCCAATTGCGATCTTTTCTAAAATAAAACAAGGGAACCATGTTAGAACTTAGTATGCCCATCGGTGGACCATCACGTCCAAACAATACACTATCCACTAAAACCTATAATCATCTAAGAGTTAATCCATCCCTAACATAATCCATAATTCCATAGAAAATAACACATATATTTTAACGAGAAACAAAGCTCCTACTAGGGTGTAAAATAAACATAACCAACATCAAAACTACCAACAATATCACAGACACGAGAATATTTCTCCCTAGAAAGGTTGAGTAACGAAATAATTACTACAAGGTCCTAGGCACACAAATTTCTATCACTCCAAAATGTAATGCATGACTTGAAGTACCTAATTAGACAATCAAGACACCTAGGGTGTACCACCATGCAATAAGAGATTGCAATATAACATTGTATAACCTACTCATTAATCGAGAAGAAGAGGATCACATGACATTATTAACAATATTTAGCCAAGTGGCCATCAAGACAAATGAGCTTTGAGTCACCAATCAAAGGTAAAATCCAATAAATATTGACAATCAAAGGAAATGGCTAAGTAGCTGCATTGCAATCCTTGAAAATTTTGCAATAAAATAGAAAATAACAAGATCATGAGAACTTATCAAGCATAAAATAAAATCATGGTCCTTGATAAAAGAACTTAAATTTACGAATATAAACACATGAAATTTCCACATCACATTCACTTCACAACCTTTATGGGCCACCGATATGGGTACTATACATCGAGCTCAGATCTAAAAACACACATACAAAAATAGATCAAATGAGACATCATGTCCTGATATATACTCTTCCATATGGGAATTAATTCCACAAGTGACAATCGAAACAAACTCATCTAACCACCGAATAAGAGGGAAGCTCTAAAAAAAAATCAACCTTTAAAACTAATTCACAAGAGTTGCACCACAAAAAAAACACTCCAAATAAGGGAGGGTCTCTACGGGGTCAACGCATATAACGTCTTAGGAGCCCAATAACTAACATCTATGTAAGGAGACCCATTTCTATTACATAATAAGTTCACAAGAATATCAAACTAAATAGCATTTCCGTTAATCGGGTTCGTCACGATGCTCACTGGTGAGTACAAAAATCGAACATATTTTTTATTATTGTTATTATTTTAATTTCGTGAGGCTCAATTGTTCTAGGTTTAATTTTTGCTAACTAGTTGTCATGTTCCCAAATTTTCCCGGTGGTCCAAGCATTGAACCCACGTCTCTTATACCATGTGTAAATCCCACAATTGTTGATGTTCAAAACCACATCAAGTCTAATAATTTATTAGGAAAATATTATGGTAAACTTTTTGTTTTGTTTTAGAGGTTCACAAACATTACTTGCAGCTTGATTAATGTTCTCATAGTTGTTTTCTCGCATCTTCATAATGTAATTGATTTCAAATTAATAATTAATATTATTAATTTATTTCCCAAAATATTTTATGGTTTAAAACCCCCATTAAATTTCCTTACTTCGTTAGGGTATTTCTCAAACGTTTAATAACCATGATCCATTCAATTATTTAATTAAACTTTATTATTAATTATTTACAAACCCCTTTTATTTCATTAACAAAATCTATACACAATTCCTTAATTAATTCTTACCACAAAAAGGTCAACAACTTGACCTAGCTTTTACTAAGTGGCCCCATTCTACCAATTACCCACACCCTTTTAATTTAATTTCATTCCCACAAAATTTTCCATCACTTAAAGTTTTAGGGTGAAATCTCATCTATTAGATTAAGTCATTTTGGACCATTGAAGTAATGATGCCCTAAAAATTTTATGAGGTTTTCTTATTCTTTCTTTTACCCTAAACTCATACATTTTTAGTTTTACAGGTTGGGAGAATGGAGACCATGGATTTTTCTCATTTTTCTTGGTTGGATTCACACATTTGGAGGGTTGTTTTGCATCCATCTTCTAGGGTTTTCTTTTCTATTTTCCTTATTATTTTATTTATTTTTCTCTCTTTTTCCCCATCTAGGTATGGACAATTTTTCCCCATTTTATTTCTGGTTCAACTAGAATTATATACATAGATTTATGTTATATATATATATATGAATGAAATGATAAACTCGTGTATTCGACCACACAAGGACAAAGCACAACGCATAGTTTATTACGGGGTCACGGCCCAAACAAATGGCACAATGTTTAAAGGAGGGGGTGTCAACCCCACACCAATCAACATTTATTAAAATATGGATTAGGTGGGGTTGCAACCCCCCAAACTCCACTCAAACATTTAAACAACCGTAGTTCGCAGCTTTCACCCAATAACTTTTAATAGTTTCCTTATATATATATAATTTACTTTATATAAAACCATTCCACCATATTAACATAGTTTTAATATATTAAATTTTATTTAATATAATATAATATATATTGTAATATATAATAATGTATAAATAGTATAACATATAATATAATATAAATATTGTATTTAGAATATATATTTTTGTATTTTATATAATCATATAAATTCGTATGATTAAATTAACATCACTAAATATGATTATAATTATAATTTCTTTTCTTCTTAATTTCAAAATATAAGTTTACATTGGTTTATTTATTTGATCAAAATTACGAATATAAATAACCATGTATACAACCTCTTTATAAATCAACTACATTTATATAAAAGATAATTGGGCCAATATATTTTTTTATTTGCAACAAAGCGTAAATTTTTTTATTATAGTATGTACTCACACCATTCCTTTCACATATATAGAACTTGGAGAGATAAAAAGATATCATACACTTAAATAAAGCTCCATTTCAATCTTAAGTTTGGCAACAATTCAACAGAGATCTCAACCACACTTCCTTTCAATAATATCTTTCCTTTCCATATATATATAATGCAACTTTGAATAGCATACAATTTTAGGAGATTTTTATTTCCATCAAACTATACAACTTAAGGTTTTTCCTTTCACTATAACATTACAAATTTGAATAAATGAAATATACAAATCCTTCTTTTGATAATATAAGATTTACAAACTTCCACTCTGAGTTGGAACAATGTGGTCGAATTTAAATAAAGAGATTCTTCCAAAGCTTTAAACATAAATTTTTCAGTTCAATGTCTTCTCCTAACTTCATAGTTTCAATCTTATACCTCTTCAAATCTTGAATCACAATATAAAGAAGAGTGAATAGGAAACACTCTCTCGCCCAACCTATAATCCAATAAGAGGATAATTCATCCTCCTTCTTAGCCCCCAAGCCCTAACCAAAGAACCATGAAGTGTGTAGGAAACGTGACAACTTTCACAACAATGTCTTAAACAAAACAACTCAACACTCATACAATCAACACAAGCAAGACTTTTAAACACCAAATACAACAGACAAGCCACCAAAACCCAACACATAGGCTTACATTAAAATCCAAGGGAGAATAGAACAATGAGAGAAACTCCCAAATGAGTTAGGGCTTCCACTTGAAATACCTGGATGTGCACATCCAAACAAAAATATAACCCTTTTCCCTCCCAATACATAATACACAAAGTATAGCAATTTACCCTTTTCACTCCCCATAGGTGGAACTCCCTACTCATGCTCCCTCCACAAGCCTACAAATTTCCCTTTTCCCTCCCAAAGTGGTTCCATTTTCTATCTCCCACACATATTAGGGCCATACTACACCAATCTCACAAAATACATACACACATGCATTTACAAAACATACAAAAATAATAAAGAACAAGGTGTAGGCCCTACCTTTCCATACTAGCTTTCACAATCTTGAATGAACAATATTTAATCCTTCCCAAAACCATGAAAGCACAAAATCAATCCTTCAATATCTAATCAAGAATTCTCAAGACCAAATTTTTCATATGCAAATCAAGAAAATGAGACCAGTAATCCCCATTCCTCCAAATTCACACCAATAAGTTTCCATAATTCTTGGTTCTAATTTGCTTGTTTTAGGTTAGTCCTTGTTATTACCTTGTTCATTTCCCCTGGTATTAGTCAGCTTTTAGGTCATTGGTGTCGAAATTTGAACAATATATCCCTATATAAACATAGCATACTCACTACATTACATGTGGACTATCATTTATCAAGGGTAGTTATCTACTAAGGCAAGGGACTACATTTGGACATCTTCTACATCTGCATCACACAAGCATAGGGGAAAGGGTTTTATTCATTCTATTCCATCTACCATTTGCATCTTTACATATAGTTATTTCCCCTACTTCTACGTCATTGGCACTAGAGAACCCTAGGCACATAATTGCACACAAAACTCCATTAGGTCCGGAATGTAGTGCAAAGTGCTTAGTTATAAGTCCACCATTGTAGCGAGTTAAGGTTATTCGACCCCTTCATTTTCATCTTTATTTTTTTAGGAATTGATACTTTATATGGGGTTTTGCATGTAGATTTTCATATCATATTATTGGAAACATAAGAAAAGATATTGTGACAGATGCATGTGACGAGATGAAGACATTGTGAAGACCTAATGACACTTGTCAGACCAGATCTTAAGTTTTCTCGAGATCATATCACCCAAACTAAAAACCAAGGCACCCATAGGAGCCCCAATTTTCTACCAAGTGCCCCACTTCAAATATATCTCCAACTTCGTAGTTTCCGAACAACATCTCCACATCGATTCTAGCCTATATATAATCCTATATTCAAGTACATAACATAGTGAGTTAAGTTATATTTAGGTTATTATCTTATCCCTTCTATTTCATTTATTTTATTTTATTTAATATCAAATAAAAAGTATTTAGCATTAGCATTTCAATTCATTACGCTTTCTATTTAGATTAACTTATTAAAAATATCATATTTTAATTAATTAATCCACCTCCTCGCATATATCTCTAGCCTATCCCACTCTCCTCGTGGACCTCCAACTAGTCTCAACACGGCTATATGCTCATAATCCCACATGTAATAGTGTAGTGGCTCCTATCCCACCACCATGCTCATCGTGAGTAAATTAGTATAGATCTCTGTATAGGTGGGCCAACACACACCGTGCCCACACGTATCTAGTACCCTCCTCCTCTATCTGCCGACATATATCATGCATCTTATACAAGATTCCTACACCTCCCCTCTACTATTATAGATGAAGCAATCACAACAACTTTGAAATTCCGCAAGCGTGGAATCCTGCACCAAGTAAAATAACATCCAAAATGATATGGGCCTTGGTAGGTACTCGAGTCCCCACAAAATACCATCTCACAGCACACTTTTGTCTCTCCATATCCTCTAATGGCATCACATGTACTCTCTCTCCAATGACTAGAAACCACAATATATAATACACATCCTCCAAAGTAACAGTCATCTCCCCCGTAGGAAACCAAAATGTACATGTGTCCATGCACCACCTCTTGCACAATTCCGTCAACATGGGCATATTATGGGGCACATCCCCATCCATTTTATGTGATGTAGATAGGCACGGTCCATCACATCTCAATCATCATCTGATAGGCCCAATCCAAGAAAATTATTCATGTGATGCCTACTACAAGACTCCCTTGAGTGAATGTCTCTCTCCTCAACACAAACATACAAAAACCTAGCATTATAATTCTTTATACATACACAACACACTCACTCATCACATTATTATACATTGAAAATCACACTTATACCATCCCAAACCAAATTCACACATTTTGGACTAAGGCACCTAGATGCAGGACTGGGGCGCCCAGCAGCAGGACTCTGGTTTCCAAATCTGGGTGCTCTTTTCCCAGAGGTCACTAGCACCCTCACCACTCTTGTCCAGTCTAAAATTATGAGAAACTTAAAATTGAAAAAAATCAACAAATATGACTAGTACATTGTACAATTTTCTAAAAACAACACACTTACCAACTCCGCGGTCATAAGTGACGCTACAAAGGTTGCCACCATCTGAAACCGACTAGGACGTCCTGCTCTCACTTTCATCATTTTCACTCACTTCATGCTCAATATCAAAATCATGCAAACAAAAATTAAGTGATTAAATACTCTTTTACTTCACTACTTGTACTTACTTTTTCATCACCTTCTTTACTATAGTCATTATTTTGCGTTTATTGACAAAACTAATACACACCACATTGTTTTTGTCATTTCTTGAGTGTTTCTACCCCCGATTTACACCTCGTTTGTGGAATACTTTTAGAATCCCGCATACTACCATACTAAAAACATCCCATGCTCATTGTCTCTATTTGATGTTGTTTTCTACCAACTTATCCACATTTTCATGATTTTTACCATTTTTAATCTATATCATGCTTATTTTCAGCTTAGCATTTGTTCTTCTCATCACTTCCCCTTTTGTCAACAAAGGGGGTCATATCATTGGGGTCATCCTATAATCCCCTTATATTACCATGCAATTAATCAACACTACCAATTTGATAATTTCAAACATTTACTAAGTCACCACGCGACATCTCACTATTAATTCCCCCTAATGAGCTAATTTTGGGGAAACAAACATATGATTCTTATATGCAGAATTTTTTTGCCCCCCTAATGACCTAACATGGGGGGAAAAGCATTTAAATATTTTCCATACAATCATTCACCAATTTTTATTGATTCCCGTAATGACCTAACCTGGGGGAAACTAGCATAAAATCTCTCTACAAGTAATAAATCAAATTGAATCAATCAATCAATCAATGTGTTCAAATTTCTAACAATTGAAATCATATCATCAACACAAATTCAATACAATCAACCTCCCAGATGACCTAACTTGGGAGATTACATTTGTTACTTTCCCAGATGACCTAACTTGGGAAGTTATTCTACATTTTGCGCTTGATTCCAGATGACCTAACTTGGAAGCTATCACATATTTTTGTGTTTTCTTCGAGATGACCTAAGTTGCAATCCATCATCCATTTTGTGCTTACTTCCGATGACCTAACTTGGAAGCCATCATATTGCAGTGACACCCACAGATTGGGCGAAATATTTCCTTTCCTATACCACTCCTATATGGGTCAACTGTTTGATCAAAATTATTTAGATCCAAAAACCACAAATCTTTGATCTGAGTCCATCTACAATGGCTAGATCTTGAGGATGTAGTTAGATATTAGATAATAACACACTTTTCTCCATACACTCTTCCTCCGGTGGTAATAGTTCTAAATTCTCTCGATCGCTTATTCATATACACATGTTCGTGTTAGGAATTGATCACTTACTTCCCCATCTTATTTTCATCATATGCATTTGAAATCATCATACATAGCAATCATCACTCTCATTTAGTGCACTTCATCATACTAGTATGATTTTTGTTATGTTGCATGGATCAACCCATTGATCCATGGTTTGGCATGCTTTTATAAATATTTCAACGCACTTTTACTACCATGTTTGTGCGTTCTATTATAAGTACGGGCTTCTCCATATTTTTCTTGTGTCTCTCTACTTTATATTACCTAAATTTCCCTCACCAACATAAAGTGAGAAAAAATGTAGTCACAAAATCATGCCCTTGTTATTACACATATACTTCTAAATATGTTATTTTATATATGGATCTCACGTAAATAAAGTATTCACTAATGACCCATCCCCTAGTTCTATCATCAATTAGTTGGTCATTGTCTTCATTTGTATTACATATTCGTCGCTTATCTAAACAGCTTTTGGTCATCTTTCACATTATCGTGTGTCATTATTTGGTCATTTTTCGTCTCTAGTATTTAACTAGGGTGCCTAGGGCAAGATCTTGACACACTCAAGGGCACCCCAATCCTTAATTTTTAGCACCTGGTCCCCACAACACTTAGATCTAATTTATCTATTTGAGGTCAATCTCTATCATTTTCCTTTTCATTCCCCTAAGTACAAGTCGGCATGTCATGTCATTAGTGTTGAAATTTGAACAAAATATCCCTATATAAACATAGAAAACACATTATTTTATGGGCGTACTATCTACTATCAAGGGATATCAATATACTAAGCTAAGAGATTTCATTTGGGAATTATTGCATCACACACACTACATAGGAAGGGTTGTATTCATTTTATTCCATCCACCATTTGCATTTTACATCTAGTTATTGCCCTTATCTTTGTGTCATTAGTGATAGGGAACATTAGGCACACAACAACACATAGAACTACATTGGTTAGGGAATGTAGTGTAACACTTAGTTTTAATTCCACCATTGTGGTAGCTAGGGTCAATCCGACCCCTTCGTATGCATCTTTAGTTTTTAGGGATTTAATGTTTTGTATAGGTTTTGCGGTAGATCTTCATCACAGTTCACAAAGTGAAAATAGTGAAGGTACTACGATAACCATGTGACAAGGGTAAAGATATTGAGAAGATATAGTAATACTATCGATTAATATTTTGAGATTTTTTGCGACTACCATAGCACCCATATCAGATTAGGGCACCCATAGGTGCCTTAGTCCTCTTCCAGAACCCCAGTCCCAATTGGATCTTCACCGCTGCAATTTCTTGGGTCATGTCATCATTCTCTTATCCGTCTACACATCATCTATTTCAGTAAAAAATCACAATGAGGTAAGTAATGCTCGGGTTAGTACCCTATCACTCCTATTTCCATTATTTCATTTCATTTAGATATCAAAATAAAATATTTAACATTAGTATTTCAGCTTAAATAATTTATTACATTTTATACCTAATTATTTTAACTTAAAATATAGATCTAAAATTCATATTTTAGTTAATCACTTAGTTTAGCTCTGGATGCAAAATTCAAAAGTTTACGAAATTGGCTTTGAGAACTCGATCGTGTGGTCTCGATGCAAATGAGATAGGATAGAATATTACAAACATATATATGGAAAATGAGCTCATGGATCATGTAGAGGGGTTTTTTTAGTGCTTTAGGAAAAGTTTCATCAAGTTTTGAGAAGTTATGTGAAAGTTATGCTATTGTTTTCTAAAATAGGATTTTTGAAAAGTGCATAATAAGCGCCTCTAGCTTCTTAACACCCAAGAAAATAAATAGTGCCTCCTTCGGATAAATCATAGAAATAATTTTTGTATAGGATTCTGAGCTTGAGGTATGGAAAAATGTTTCAAGAAAAAAGGTTAAGTATTAGAAAAATTATAAGTGTTTTTCTAATAGGTTCTCTCTCCTTCCAAACTATCCTTTTGAAGCAAGAAGCATAATTTGAGTTTCTTTGATCTAAATTTACTTGTGCAACATATTACATCATCTTAGGACTATATAAGAATCTATCTAAGCTATTTTTTAACATAGTTGTGCTATTCAACTAAGCCATTGTGAAGGTATAGGACGAATTTGTACTCTATTTTTGTAAAGTTGAGTGGATTTCAAGGTGTTTAAAGGATAACTAGGTGCGGTTGAAGTTGGAAATGGTTGCAATAACCTTATACAGGTATAATGTGAGTTGTTGGAGCTCCTTGTATGCATTTGAAATTGGTTTCTGATATTTAAATCACATTGCTTCAAATTTTCCTAGTGGTATCTTGATTAGAAGGCTATGAACTATGTTGTGTTTGAAGGTTCTCCTGACCAAATTTTTACTCAAGTTTTGAAGAGTATGTATAGTTCTATCCTTGAATATAGTAAACAAATGTGATGGTATAGAAAGTCCTCAAGTTTCTTCTTTCCTCAAATTTTAGTGTTGAAAGTCCTCATAATGGATTGTGCTCCATGTTAAACCTTTTCAAATGATAAGTGTAGTCACAAAATCATGCAATTTAGATATTATTTATCCCGATTTCATACTACTATTTATAAAGTTCTTGAGTGAAGAAATTACTAATTAACCATCATCTTTTGACTATCTTATTTTATTTCATTTCATCATTACGAACCTTTTACATCCACATGCCTAGTCACTTCTATCATCTCATATTATTTTAGCCATAATTGGGGTGCCCATGGGTGCCCTGGTCCCTTCTGCACTTCCCAACCAATTTTTGGGATCTTTCTAGCCATTTTAGATATTTATCTTTTTATGGTTGGCCATTTTGGGGTTAATTACGAAATTAGATAAAAAAACCCTATAAATAAAAAGTTATGAGACCATAATGAGGTACCTAGCATCATTAACTATTATCATCCATCTAAAGTTGTATCCATCTATTGTATTAGAGATCATTTTCATCCACATAGCTCCATCACAAGGCACAAGGCGAGGACATCTGCATCACACTTTATAGGGGGATTATATTATATTCCATGCACACATACTATTACATTTTCTACATTTAGTTATTGCTCACTACTTCACAAAGTGCGACTGACATGAGAGCATCTAGGGAACATTATGCACACGCTCACCAAAACTACATTTGGGTCTGAAATGTACTGCAATGCTCAATTAGTAAGCCCATTATTATGGTAGCTGAGGTCAATCTAACCCATTCATTTACATTATTTTTTTAGGGTTTTGATACTCCTTGGTCTTTTACATGTTTGTTCGTCATCTTGGAATATCAGTGACATCCAGAGCAGTGTAGTGAAGTTAATGTGACATTTAGTGATGGTTTTGGACCATATGCTGAACCTATGAAGATCGGTTTGAGATTTTGTAAATACCAGGGGCACCCAGTTTTATAGACTAGAGTTCCCGCAAGCACCCCAGTTCCTCTCTAGGAGCTCTATTCTTGCTAGATACTCCGTATCAATCCTTTCTGCTATTTTTTGATACTCATTCTTACTTCAAGAGTTTCCAATCACCTCTGTGACATCGTCCTTTGAGCATCTTCTATTCATCTGAGTTCTTTCCTCTTCCCTCTTGCACATAAGGGTTAGCATTTTCCTTTTACATAGTTTTTGGATCATTTACATACTTTAGGTGTGTACTACATTTATTTAGTTTATTTACATCTATTCATAGCTTAGATTCACTATCCCCACATATTAGTTATTTTTAGTTAATCATTTTGGTGAACCCTACTTGATCATTTATGCTTTTAGATTCTTCATTCATTTCTTGTCACCCTAGGGTTTGATCATCATGAGTTTCTCAATAAACGATTATTTACTTACCAATCTTGATTTACTACATAGATTCCAACACTTTCTTGCTACTACTTGCATTCGTGTTGACATGTATCCCGACTGCTTATCGTGATTTTGTTGATACATTTTCTTCACATATAGTATTCAAGTCTAACCTTCATGCCGACGTCCACACTTTTGATAATGACTCATGGCTACATATCATCTCTCACATTCATAATGTCACTGCTAAGCGTAATTTTATTGATAATGGATCTAAACTTAACTTGTGTCCTATGTCATTCCTTGAAGCTTTAGGTATTTCCGCTCATGATGTTAGTCTATCTTCTATATCATTGCATTCTTATGATGGTTATGTCTACCCATGTCTCATTCACATTACATAACCTATTACTATTGGTCCAAAAACTATCCACACTTCCTTTATTCATTGTTGATTTCCTAGTGTCCTAAAACTATTTACTTGGTAGGTCATGGCTTCATCTCATGCATGTTATTTCTTCTACTATCCATAATTGTGTCAAATTATTACATGAGAGAATTGAGTATTCCGTAGTTTTTTTACCATGACCCCTTTTAGTATTGCAATAGGGCTCCAAATAGCAGCCTTCCTACTCCACACACGTATATTATATATGAGCCTCAATCTCAAGAATAACCACCTCACTTACCACCGCTTTATGGTACCATTTTTGTGATAGATGTAGTTTCCTTTGTGTCACCTACTACTAATACTCTTATGATTCCTTATCAGGTGCCTATCTATTCCATGGATGTCACTCTATCATATACACCTTCACATGTACCATCTCCCTTAGTGTGCCCACCATTTACTTACACACTCTTCATGAATAATTCATACTGGGAACATATTCCATTTGATCCTACATGCGATGACACTATATGTACACATGATAGTTTGGCTTGCTTAGGATTTTATTTTGAGGACCTTTTTCCTACACCATATGCTCATCATCTTTATTATGGGTATGTCACCATCATTGCCGCTTATGGTCTGCGTATCTTTCACCTCACGATCTTTCTTACATGCACTCCTCGATCTTCACCACTTACATTAGGGAAATCATGGCTTGATTATATTAGGGGCACTCTAGATCCTGATCATATAGACATATCATTTCCTATTCCCTTTGGACGTGTTTTCATTTGCAATAGCTCTTTCCTAGGATACACTCAAAATATCACTCATTGGTATGCACACGGTTGTCCACTTCCTCCATTCACCGATGAGGAATATTTTATGGGAATGTACAACTTATGCCTTAATGGATCACTACGTGATTAACCAAACACTATTTCTTATCAAGATTTCGTTAAATATGGACATTTTACTAAAAATCTAGATTTATAGTATTATTATTTCTGATTGTTTATATTAGATTTCTAAATTTCCATTATTGGTTTTTATCTAGTGTGATATTGGATTCCAATATGTTTATTATTGGAATTTAATTAGTGTAATATTGGATTCCAATATTTACACTATGTCATACAAGTATGTTCCTAATTCTATATTGAGTTTATGAGAATGTGAATATGCCCATTCTCAACACACTTATAGTACAACTATGTTCTAATTCCTTTTTATGTATTTGCTTTATCTCAATTCTTTTTCTATGATTCCTATATGAGGCATTTTGATCCCTTTTGAAAATTAAACCAATGTGATATGGGTACATGTTGTATGAAATAAGAAGCAACTATTGAGTCTATGAGAATGGACATATGCCCATTCTCATCACACTCATGGTACAAGTATGTTCCTAATTTTTTTATGTGTATCAACTTTATATTTATTTTTCTTCTATAATTCATATATAGGGATTTTTTACCTCTTTTGAAAATTTATATCTTGCAAATAGTAGGTTAAGTCATGGAGCATTTCAGACACTCTTATTGAGATCATTAAATAATATATCTTGGCACTCTAAATACTATAGTTTTGCATTCAAGAATTAGGGGATTCTAGGAATATAATTTAGTATCTAGACTTCAAAAAGGTTTTCATTTTATAAATTTATTAGAATAATTAAAAAATAAGTTATCTAGACTTATGCACATAGCCTTAGGAAAAGACCATATAATTTTGTGGTTGTAATGAATGCATAAATCAATTCATTACATAACATGAATTTTTTAAATGAGTTCCTTGTAAATCACATCCATGTCCCTTTAAATCACAAGATCCAACTCCTTGTAAACTTAGAGCATAATTAAGGATTTTTTTCAAATTAAATTAATTGCATGGTGGAAATCATATTATTAATAATACATTAATAAGATTCAAGAGTTCCATAAGCAATACAATGTTTTATAGAATTATATTATGGAAAAATCTTCCAAAGTAATATAATACTCAGTCTTTCATTTAATTATCAAATAATAGTACAATTGTAAAGTTTATAGGACCAAGGTTTGGAATATTTTTTTAAAAAAACCACATCCATGCCAAGATGATTTCACATATAAATTTATAAACTTCAATAGTTTCTCCAAGTCAACATTCCTTATCATGTTCAAGTAGTTCAAGGTATGATTTAATGGCCACGTGTCCTTTATCGGGTATCTTTATGTATCCACTTTTCCTTTTTTTGTTGGTGTCCATGCCCAGATGATATTATCCACATCGATATCTACTTTAGGTTCATTTGAGATGGTCCATGTTTTATTTAGCTTTAAACAATCCCAATACAATGTTGTACCTTCTCCTCTCCTTATAGGTTTCCAATATTGAACTCTCAACTTTTTATTTACATCATTTCCTTCTTGTTGAAGGAAAATATCCCCATCTGCTCTCTCCCCATCCATATATTTTCATTATCATTTCTTAGTCGTATAAGTAGCATGTTTCCCTTGAACACATCCTTCAATGATTGAATTCTTTGTTAGATATTACACAAACAGGCCCATCGTAAATATCTACTTGATCACTATGTACAAGGTGAAAATCAATCATTTGACCAACCATTTAAGCACCCCTTGCTTAATCATAAGGGAACTTCTTGTTTCATTGAAAATCAAATGTTTTATTGGCCAAACAATTGTTTTATTAGGTTCTAGCGAGTCTGAGCATTCTAAACACATATTTACCACAATCTCTATGCATACACCAAAATTCAAAGGACCCAACCTCTCTCCATCAATTTCATGAACTTCTAGCACATGAGTTATATAACCCATGGCTATGTCATCATCTCTGCTACAAGATTTTGTTTGAGAATGACATTTTCTATGAAAAAATATTTTCTATATTTAGGACTTGTATTGATGGTGCTTTCACTATCATCACTAGAATCTCCATCACTCTCTACATTGTAATCCTCTAAACCACTACAAATGTTTTCACTTCCCAAATTGGGGGAATGAATGAATCTGCATGCTTTGAAAATTCACTCTCTTCCCAAGCAATGTAGTATCCTTTATTCCCAACATCTGCCAAGGTTTCAAATTCATCAACTGAGAAAGGAAATTTTACTCTTCCATCCAATACTATGTTAACACTGACAACCAAAAATCCTCTTCCCACATATTTGCAATGTAGTGTCTTCCTACTTGGATATACTCTTCCCTCCACAAATTTGGTTCCCTTTGAAAACAAGTCCACATGATCATCCTCTACAAATGTAAAAGACTCCATTGTTGTAACAACATAAAATACAAAGTTTGTGAGATGATGGAAAATATCTTAAAGCATTGCATAAAATAAATTAAAAATTATCATGTATGTACAACCATAAGTATATTGAATACACATAGCACATGAGCTACAAACTTCTATAATTCAAGTAAGGTTTGGAAATACTTCAAAATTATGCATATAATTTGAAATATTTATAACACAATTTCTAAACTATAATTGAACTTGACTCAATTGAATTTAAATGATGAGAAATAAATAGAGGTTACATTTCCATTTGCTAACCACTTCATCCAAATAGAGGTTAAATAGATGAGGTTGAATTTAAACGATGATAAATAAATAAATAAATAGTGGTTAAATAGAAGTTAATTAGAAACTTGATTGCTAACCGCTTCATCCAAATATCTTCATCATTTTAACATAGCATGTATTACTTTTGCAAGAATTCCTCATACTTCCCATATTCCCTGTCTATGAGAATGACATCTATCATTTTAAACATTCTCATAAAAGGATGTAATTGTCATTCATTCTTTATGTTTCACGTAGGAGAATTTTTATTTCTTTCTATATTGAGTTTATGAGAATGGGCATACATCCATTCTCATTACAATGATAAAAATCTTGTTTATATGAGAAATGACATATGCCCATTCTCATCACAATCATAAAACTCTTTATTTGTATGAGAATGGGCATATGCCTATTCTAACCATTCTACCTCATTGAAGCAATAATGAACTTAATCATTTTTATATCACTATAAAGGATGTGGGAATGGGCAACTGTCCATTCTAAAAAAATTATATATTACCTCTATTTCTCTTCTATGATTCTTATATGAGAATGGGCATATGCCCATTCAATACAAGATAAAAATGTTTGTTTGTATGAGAATGAACATATGCCCATTTTATATATGTGTATTTTTCTTCTATGATTCTTATATGGGAATGGGCATATGCCCTTTTAATACAAGATAAAAATGTTTGTTTGTATGAGAATGGACATATGCCCATTATGTCCATGTGTATTACAACAAACATTTTATTTTTAATAATGTAAAATATTAATTGAAATTTATAGGTATTATTAAATGATACAATATTATTTCTTGTATTTAATTATTAGTATTATTAATTAATGTTGTTTATTAATTAATTTTGATTAGCCCTAATATGATATGTTAAATACATATTCTTTGATTTCTATTTTTTTGTGATTAAAGTTTAAATATTTTTACTGGCCCATTCTAAGCATTATAATTAATGAAGCATTATAAGTAATCAAGCATTATAAATATTAATGGAGTTTATGTGGTTAATTAGTTTTATAAAGTTTTACTATATTTTTTATAATTATTGTAAAAATGCACAATAATTAATTAAGCATTAAAAATAATGGCGATTAAGTTGTTAATTACGTTTATAAAGTTTAATTATATTTTTTATAATATTATTTAATTATTGTAAAATTATTTCTTATTCATTTGATAATATATATAGATGTCATTTTTAATATAATAATTGAAGTTTATTAGTAATATTAATTCTTGTAGTTAATATTAATTGATAGGATATTTTTTTGAAATTAATTATAATATTATTGAGTAATTATATAAATTAGCACTAATACTATTTAATTATAATATTATTAATTAATGTTATTTTTAATTTGTTAATGTATTAATATTAGTTTATTAATTTATTAATTAATATTATTACTATTAATTTGGTAGACAGAGACCATTAATTGTTTACCACCTTTTATTAAATGAAGGTACTTCTTTGTCAAACACGTCTTCGAGCACCCGTTGGAGGGAAATTGGTGAAATTAATAAATTAATTCTTCTGTGGCATGGTAGAGAGAATGACAGTGGTTACTATTTTTGATGATGGTAGAGATATTGGGAATTACAAGGTTAATTGCGGTCAACGAAGCTATCTCTTTCTTGTTCATCCTTTCCGCTTTCTTTTTCATCCAGTTTCACTTTTTTCGTCCTTCCACTTTGGGCTTGCTTGTATTTCGGTTATATTGTTTCTTCCTTTGAAGCAGAAGATTTGAATATTATTTCAAAGATATTGTTTGTTCTCTCCACTAAATTTTTGTTTATCATTTCTACTTTGGGTTCCCTCTATTTCGTAAGACCGTTTGGGATTTCAAAGCACAATATTTGAAGAAAATTTCAAGCATGAATTATTCTAACTCTTCTCTGTTGAATTATTATGAGATGAAGAATATGATTTGGTTTTCTTTCCTTCTATTTTGTTTTGTGTTTAATGATAATGCCCTATTTTTTATCTTCTTGTATTTTTTGATCTGGGTATTAAGAATATTACTTCAATGTTTTGAAAGACAAGTTTTTAACCTAAGCGTAGTTGATAATACGAGGAGTATATTTCTTTCTATTTTGTTCTATGTTTAATGATAATGCCCTATTTTTTATCTTCTATATTTTTTGATCTGGGTATTAAGAATATCACTTCAATGTTTTGAAAGACATGTAGTTGTTAACCTAAGCATAGTTGATAATACGGGATTTTCTTTCCCTTCTATTTTGTTATGTGTTTAATGATAATGCCCTATTTTTGATCTTCTATATTTTTTTATCTGGGTATTAATTTCATATCACTTCAATGTTTTGAAATACATGCATAGTTGTTAAACTAAGCATAGATGATAAGACGAGGAGTTGTATGTTATGATTTTACCAAAGTGAGAGTGGTCTTACCACCTCGGTGGTATAATAAGAATTGTTTATTTTCCAAGTTGTGCGGTCTATTGTATTCTGAATTTTTGGGTATAAAATAATGTCGTATTTTAGATTTTTTGTATTTTTGATATGGGTTTTAAGAATATCACTTCAATATTTTCATTATAAGACTTGCATAGTTGTTATCTTCCATAGTTATAAAAGGATGCATCTAAAAATGATTGTTTCATGCATGTTTCAAACTCCTCTCTGTTGTATTCTAAATTTTGGGTATAAAATAATGTCGTATTTTAGATTTTTTGTATTTTTGATATGGGTTTTAAGAATATCACTTCAATATTTTCATTTTAAGACTTACATAGTTTTTATCCTCCATAATTATAAAAGGATGCATCTAAAAATGACCATCAAGTTGGAATGTCGAGTTAACCACTCGAAAATGGCTTTTCCTAGATCGGCAGAATATCAGCTGGCCGGATGAGATGGGCTAGCAAGATGACCTCCATCAAACTAAGCGACCATCGGTTGAACTATCAAGTTGGGCTAGCCAGTTGACCTGTTGAGGTGGAGACTTGAAGCAGTTCACCTATTGAGCTAAGCAATATTGAGCCTAATTTTTGTCATATATGAATTAAAATGATTAAGTTCAAAATTTATCTAATGATTGTAAAATGATAAAATTGGTCTCATAATTGGAATCATGAAAAGAAGAACAAAGATAAAATCTAGCTTGTTTTATAATTCATAGTTTCCCATTCTCACATCCTTCATAGAGTTATTGAAAAGAAAAGTTCAATATTTCTTGTATTACAATGATTAGAATTGGCATACGCCCATTCTCATACAAAAAAACTATTTTTCTTCCATTGAATGGTTAAGTTAAATATTTCTTGTATTAGATTGACAATTCCTTTTCACTCTTATATCCTATTACTTTTCCCATAGTAATGATCAAGTTCAATATTGCTTGTATTGCAATGATAAGAATGGGCATACGTCCTTTCTCATACAAACAAACATTTTTATCTTGAATGGGAAGATGCCTAGTCTCTTATAGGAATCATAGAAGAAGAATTTAGGTTGAATTTATAAGATGAGAAATCAATAAATAGAATTTAAATAGAAGTTAATTAGAAACTTGATTGATAACCATGTCATCCAAATATCTTCATCATATTAACATAACATAGCATATATTATTATTACAAGAATTTATCATACTTCTAATATTCCCGACTATTAGAATGGGCATCTATCCATTTTAAAATTCTCATAAAAGGATGAAATTATCATTCATTCTTTATGTTTCACGTAGGAGAATTTTTCTTTCTTTCTAGATTGAGTTTTGAGATTGGGAATATGCCCATTCTAATCACAATGATAAAAAAATTATATGAGAAGTTGTATATGCCCATTATCATCAATATAATATAACTCTTTATTTGTATGAGAATGGGCATATACCTATTCTGAACCATTATACATCATTGAAGCAATATTTAACTTAATCATTTTAATATCACTACAAAGGATGGGGGAATGGGAAAATGTCCATTCTAAAAAAATTAAATATTACCGTTATTTTTCTTCTATGATTCTTATATGAGAATGGGCGAATGCCCATTCAATATAAGATAAAAAAATAAAATATATGGAGAAGGTGCAAAATGTAATAAACATTTAAATATATTCATAAACCTTATATCCAATCGTAATAGTAAAGTAAATAATAATATTCATAACATATATGACATGTCAATAATAATCTAATACTATTAAAATTTGAAACAAGTTTTCTAATTATCCATGATTGAAAATCTCCCTCTCTCTAGTGTATCAATTAATTTTATTGATTCTCTGCACTAGGTTTTTTTGTTGATTCTCAACACTATCATGGCGATCCCTCCACTACCGGGACTATTTCTTTAGGGGGAATCGAGGGAGATGGCCTTCTATGGCCCTATCTCCTCTAACAGATTCAAACAATCTTCAAGATTGATTCTGACTCCATGGATAAATCCATAGAAAATATTCTCGAGGAGGACTACATCCAAGGTTGTGGCTAAGCTCAGTGTCAATGCCAAGGTCACTTATTTTTTGTCACCCACCTACTGCTCCTTGGAGGATATAAAGTATCATGCATATTTCTCGGCATTTTATTCAACCTAGAAAAATCATTGGTCTTACGTATGGTGAATATTTTTGGTTTGCCCACAGCTCTTTCAAAAATTTCAATGGTAGTTGATGGGGATTTGGTTGCTCGGGGCTATGTTGAAGAATTAGAAAGGAGGTATAAGACTCTTTTGGATTTTTTTTTTTTAATTCATCATAAATATGGATTAAAGGAGGAAGGTCCTGCCTACTTATCCTCCCCAGACTCTACCATAATTTTCCATGAGCCAACTCGAATTGAAAAATTCGAGGAAGGTCTTGCCATAGAGCCCCCTAGACTTGGAAGCTTTATCCTTCCCAATTGGCCATGTTCCATCTTGAATTTTCAAACTTAGGAGGGACAAGATGGCTTCATATACTTCTCTTCTAAGGGTTGCATAGGTTATCTCTCAAGAACCTTGTAGTAGCTCTAACTAAAGCTTATAAGGTCAAAATGAATGTTAAATTTTCTGAATTATCAAAATGATAATGCTCTTACGTATATTTTTTTTGGTTTTGTTTTTTTTTTTTCAAGGCATCCATGCTTAAACTTCTTTCCTACTTTTGGAATGCCTTGCTTCTTCTCATAGATATTGTATATAATGTTATGTAAGGGAGGGGACCCAAGAACCCCCTAGTTCAAAGCTTCGATGAAAAGTGTTTATCATAAAAAAACCTCAAACATGGCTATGAATTTTTTTTTTAAATTAAATTTTATTTTAAGTGCAATAATTAAACCTCAAACATGGCTACAATATTATTTAATATTTACATTTGTTTTTATCCATGACATAGTGAGACCATTAATTTGCAAATAAATTGTTTACCACCTTTTATTATTTGAAGGTACTTTTTGTGAAACACGTCTTCAAACACCCATTGGAGGGAAATTGGCAAAATTAATGGTAATTAATTCTTCCGTGGCATGGTAGAGAGAATTATGATGGTTACTATTTTTGATGATGGTAGATATCTTAGGAATTGTAAGGTTAACCATTGTTAGTAAAAGCTATCTCTTTCTTGTTCATCCTTTCCACTTTCTTTTTCATCCAGTTTTATGCTTTTTTGTTTTTCCTTCGGCTTTGGGCTGCCCATATTTCATTAGAACGTTTCGTCCTTTGAAGAAAAATATTTGAAGAATATTTCTAAGATATTGCTTTTTCTCCACTAAATTTTTGTTAACCCTTTTAAGTTTCTCGCTTTTGGGCTCCTCTATTTTGTAAGACCATTTTGGGTTGTGAAGCACAAT
The DNA here is from genome assembly GCA_018340775.1 of Taxus wallichiana var. yunnanensis. NCBI lineage: Eukaryota > Viridiplantae > Streptophyta > Pinopsida > Cupressales > Taxaceae > Taxus > Taxus wallichiana. Next base: position 536,874,678 of record CM031234.1, read on the forward strand.
ATTTGAAGAAACTTTCAGGCATGAATTATTCTAAATATTCTTTGTTGAATTATTATTAGATAAAGAAGGGGAGATGCCCATTTTCATATGATAAATGTTATACGTCCATTCTCATCACAATCATAAAAATCTTTGTTTGTATGAGAATGGGCATATGCCTATTCTAACCATTCTACATCATTGAAGCAATATTGAACTTAATCATTTTTATATCACTATAGAGGATGTGGGAATGGGCAACTGTCCATTCTAAAAATATATATATTACCTCTATTTCTCTTCTATGATTCCTATATGAGAATGGGCATATGCCCATTCAATACCAGATAAAAATGTTTGTTTGTATGAGAATGAACATATGCCCATTTTTCTATGTGTATTTTTCTTCTATGATTCTTATATGAGAATGGGAATATGCCCTTTCAATACAAGATAAAAAAAAATTGTTTGTATGAGAATGGACATATGCCCATTCTATCTATGTGTATTGAAACAATCATTTTATTTGATCCCTATATGAGAATGGTCACATGCCCATTCTATATGCCCATTCTCACATAGGAATCATAGCAGAATAATAGAAAATTAAATTTCATCTATATTATTGAATTCAATCATTTTTAGATCTATATAAAGGTTGTGATAATGGGGAATTGTCCATTCTGAAACAAATTAAATTTTATCTCTATTAATTCATGTGATGATGTATGACTTTGATTATGTAAAATATTTATTATGAAATGATCTTATTTAATGTTGACGTTTGAATCATTATTAGGCGCTATTATTACCTTGTTTTATATATTGATTATTGTGATGATGAATAAATTTTGTTTCTTGCTTATAAGATTTGAAGTTTTCTATATGATTATAAAATTAGTTAGCAAATGTTGTTTTCCAACAGAGATTACATTATTACCTTGTTAATTGATAATATGTACTATGTAGATATAAAGGATAGTTAATCATTTTGTAATCTTCATTTTATAATAATTCAACATGATTATAAGTTGAAAATTCATGCCAGTTCTTTGAACTGACATGCATATAGTTTCAGGAACAGAGTAATCATTACCAAGTGACACATTGGATTTGATACACCTACAAAGGTGGCGAGATTGGGTAAGTGCCACTCTAAACAAAGTAAAAAAATTATTATACTTATTCACATATCTCCATGAACAATAATGAAGTTTCTATTATGATTGAAATTAAAGAGAATAGGCATATGCCCATTCTACTTTTTTAATCTTAGCGATATTGTTTGCATCTATCCATTTAATAAAAAACAAAACAAGCATTTTGTTTTCATTAGAATCGGCATATGCCCATTCTAAATGATGTAATACAAGAAATACCAATGTTATGAGATTGCTTTTATTATTCCTATTTAAAATTTTAAAAACTAAAAGAGGGTTCAAAACCCGAAATGCAAGGATCACGAGGGACGATGTGCACATCAATGGACATGTGAACTGCAATGTGAAGAAATCTCGGGAGGAGCGAGCATCAACCAAATGTGCATGAAAATATTCGAAACACGGTAAAAACCTCGTTACAATCCACAAACTCTCTCTCCATCTCATATATCTAAAGGGTTGTACATATAGAAGGTGTTGAGTAACCCCGGTGTTGCAATCATGACAACTCGAGTGGAGAGGGGAGTTACATTCCCATAATATAAGTGTAACTCTGAATGACACATATGATGCACTTGACGTGAAAGAGAATATCATAATGACCCCTAAATGACACGTGGATCTAAAATATCACCTAAGTGAGACCCGCACCTAAAACCAACCTCATAATGACTTGACCAAGCCCACAACTAATCCCTCGGGAGAAAAGGAGGGAAAGTTGGCTATTTTACTAAAAATAGCCCACTTTGACCTGACCGATACCGGTTCCTACTCGACCGCCGTCGGTTACGTAACCGCCATCGGTTCCCTGTAAATGACCTCTCCCAACCAAAAACAAGGGGTTGGATTTTCATTGATCCGAATCAGAAGTCATTGGAAGGATCCGAATTTACTTGGCTGAACAGAGACAAGTGAAGGAAAGAGAGGAGTTTGCAGAGAAGGACATCAAGCCCAAGACTGCAACTGAATAACCAGAGCCCAGTGACACTCATCCAAGCATCAGGAGAGGAGATAGCTCATCTCGGATTGTCAGACCATCCTACCTGAACCCTGCCTTCGTCATCACAGTCCTTGAACCTAGCATTTTTCATCAGGAACTAGTAAGTAAGTCTTATACGTTCTTTTAATAATATTTCTTGGATTTCTGAATCACAGTAATTACAAGTCTACTCCCAGATCCACTACCCGGTAACACCCCCCATCTAACTATCATTCCTCTACCCCTACACTGCCCCAAGAACAGCTCCCATACCCTCTGAGCCTTCTCTATCACCCCGTTACCCATCCCCAATCATTTACTAGCCTTATAAACACCATAGTCATCTTATAGCCAACCTTTTACCAAACCCCTTAAATCACTACCCCTACCGATATCGGTTATCATCAACCGGCACCGGTGACACTGACCGACATCGGTCACTGTGATTCAAAACCAAGACCAACCTTTTCTCTATTGTTCTAACAAGGTAAACAAATTGTAATTGGACAATAGCTTATTTGTTAGAATTTGTGTTAATTCATATTAGCAGGGGAACTGACTACCTTCGAAAGGAAGTCTCATATTTCCTGGGCCCAAGGCAGTTCCCTCACTTATTATCTAATTAGAATCTGGTGGTCTTGTATTCTTACTTGCAGGTAGTCCTTCCCAGACAAAAAGGAGTTCTTTGCAATCGATCTGATCTCTCTCTACGGTACGCACACACCCTCTCAACATTCAATAGGTATTCCTCCTAGCCCTAACCCTTATCTATTTCTCAAAGGAATGAAAGGATAGAAGCAACTCTATCCCGAACGGAAGCATTTCTGTGCGAAACATTTTGGCACGCCCGGTGGGACCCATTTCGGGTTTCTTTCTTTCTTGCTTGCTTTCATATAGGGAGCATACATGTTGTTTTCTTCTTCTAAAAATTTCACACGATATTTTGTTATATTTGGTAAAAGAATTTGTCTTGCTTTCCCAGCTTTGCATTAGTGAAAGTCATCTTCTTTGCTTCATCGAATAACATTTTCAATTTGGGTTTAAAACACGTGCATCCCATTTTTGCGTGTTGTTTTCAATTCTAGTGAACGTAGATTAAGTAACAGGTCATACACGTGGGGGTGATTTCCACGGTATTGACAAGAAATTAATCTTACTTTCACTGCACAACACATACCGAATCACTTCACAATTAACACAACAGCTCAAAACATCCCCCTTTTTCCGCGGTATTCCTCCGCCCGATTGAGGTAACCTTATAAGCCAAAACAAACTTGACATTTCCCCTAAGTCTTTTGTTTAGGATTCTGACATCATTCTGCGTCTAAGGGCATAAGCCCAAATTGATTAAAACTAATCCTAGGGTTAGTCTGTTAATTTGCTTGTGTATCTTGCTTGTTTTCAGTTTGTTTCTCTGTCATACACTGTTTTCTGTGATCACTTCAGAACAGTTTGGTAGGCATACTAAGCACTGTTAACCCCAAATCAGCAGCTTCTTACAGTTTCTTATACCAGTCCTATTATACCGACATCGGTTAAGTGACCGACGCCGGCTACAGTATAACCGACATCGGTTAGCAGACCGATATCGGTTACAGTCTTTTACAGTCCCTGACAAACCAGCAACCTACCAATTTCAACATTCTGGGGTTGTTTCTATTCCTGATAGATTGAAACCCTACTGTACTCTTGCCCATGGTTGTTATCACTTGGAAGCAAGCCGCCACCATGGTTTCACATGCCTGCTCTGTGCCTTTGCCTGAATCGCCCCCTTCACATTCTATGGGGAACCCTACGGACACCAGTGAGGTTCCCAAAATCCCTGTAGGAGATAAAGAATTTGTGAAATTTTTGGACGCTAATCCTAGCGCTGTACAATACTATTTGTCTCATGCCCCTGACCGTACGCCCGATGGTCAACTCCTTGTTGGCATGCCTATTAGTATAGCTGCTCATTTAGCTCCTTCTCCGCCTGATAACTCCACTTTTCCTTCTGCATCCTTAGCCCGTTTCCCAATCCAACTGGCTTTAGGGGTTCATACGGCATAGATTGGCTTTCCTTTGGTTAATCTTGGGCCCCACATATCATTACCGCCGACCACTCCTACCTCGTCTCTCTTGCAGACTGCTCCTTTCATGACTTGCTCTCTGCCACCTATCCACACGAGCTTTCCTTCTCAAGCTCCGCCCACCTTTTCATTTCCACACACGTATCCGGTGACCTCAACATCTTATATAGGACATCCCTATTCGGTCACCTCAACACATTCGTCCTCCATACCTTATCAACATTTAACCCCACCATTGTCTAGTGGTGGCCCTTGGCCCAATCTAGCCTCCGTTTACCGCAACCGCACCATCATCTCATCCAACTACTGATTTAATCAAACAAATGATGGACAAAATGCAAAATCTGGAGGCTTCTGTTTCAGAAGTCGTAGCACCCTCGACATACGAGCAAGTTTGTCGGGAGCCTATCCACCCTTCTGTCCCCCTTCATTCATATCCTCCTCAATGGGAATTACCAAAATTTACTCGTTTTAATAGTAAGGAGGATCCTCAACAACACTTGCGCTCATTTAGACATGCCTGCTATCTAATTGCTCATGACGATGCCTTACTACTCCGCACCTTTCCCATGTCCTTATCAGACCCGCCTTGAGTGGTACAAAGGCTTTTTAACCCAAAGCACTCAATCTTCTCTTTTAACCAACTAGCCCAATCTTTCTTGGATCATTTCTCCATTAACATTGCCAAGAAAGTATCTATCACCGACCTCTATGCCATCCGACAATTTGAAGACGAATCTATCGCAGATTTCGTTGGACGATGGCGGGGCCTTATCAACCAACTTACGTATGCCTTGCCTCAGGCCGAACTTATCAAACTTTTTACGCGGGCCTGCGCTAAGCACATCTCTCCTACCCTCCAAATTCAAACTTTCCGCACATTTGACGAGGCCTTTACTATGGCTCAAAACTAGAGATTCGAGCCTTAGAGGAAGAGAAATTGCGGTTGCACAACAAAAACCCCAATTTCCGAACCCAAGATTCCACCAACAAACCTAACACCACCAATCCTCACCCATCGACTGCTTCGAAATCAAAAGGAGCTGTGCACGCGGTGATGGTCAAATCCCAACCACCGTCTAATACCCCGCCAAAAACCACCTATAAGTATAAAGCTGAGCCCATCAATTACACTCCCTTGGGAGAAACTTATGGTGTGATATTGGAAAAATTGCTTAAAGCAGGAGCCATTACCTTACCTCCTGTTAAACCTCACTCCGGGTTTGATTCCACCCGCGCCATACCTTCTTGGTACAAAGAAAATGACTTCTGTAACTTCCACCGCGTGAAGGGACACAGTCATGAAAACTGCAAGATGTTGAAAAACATAGTGCAGGAAATGGTTGATGCAGGAGATATAGCCCTCGATAATCCTAACGCTCCTGCTAACCGAAATTTGAAAATTTTCAACAAACCATTCCCGAATCACTCTTCTAACAGTAACATAAACCAAGATATCTTAGCCGAGGAGAGTGTTCATGAGATCCATGCAGTCTTCGACTCCCAGCCAAAAGCCTCTATCGAAAAAATTCTGAATCAAGCCTCTTCACTAACGCAGGAACCCGAACCCCCTTCATCACCATCAAGACAAGACGAAATCCTTGCCATTCCTTTACCCATCGAGGAATTAACCGCCCAGAGGTCTCTTCTCACAGATGAGCCTTCTTACACCACATCCTTGCAAGACTGTGAGCGGATGTTATCTAACTTATCTATTTCCCAAACATCTCCTTCTACCATTCTTGTTGTACAAGAGGAAGGCTCGCCACTTCTTTTGTCATCCTTAGACGAGAAACCTCTTGCACCGACATCACCAAATTCTTTAATTATGACGGATCCTCTCAAACATGCCCTCCTACCTATTAGTTCTTCATCGCCTAAATCTTTTCAGCTGACCGGTTGACCTCTTAACGCCCATTGATACAAAGGCCTCATCTACCCCCGTATCACACCCACAAAGGGACCGGAATCACAACCCACCTTTCTTCCATACAAAAGTTCCTATTCACACGTGAGGATTGTCATCCTCAAAAGATAGACGAGTCCTATGGGAACGTTTGAGTACCCCATATTCTACTCAAATGCAGATGACCGATCCAGACGCCTCTACCATATACCCAAAGTGTTTACGTAAGCTTAAAATGCCTATGTCCTCATCTTCACCCCCCTCATCTCTACCAAATACCTCATCCACCTCTATTAGCCTAACCAAATCTTCCCCTACGCTTGGGACCTCACCAATACCCAGTCTAACACACCCACCTAAGCGGCTAGATTTATCTAAAAATAAAGCCGTCCATCCACTTAGGAGATAGACTCAATCTCCTCAACCTATGCCTCTATCACAACTAAAACCATCGTCATCACACCTACCTTCCATATTGGGACCTCATCCCTCCACCTTGCATCAATATATCATACCTCCTGCGTTTTCTTTAAAACGACCTACGCCTTCTACACCCATACAGAGATCCAAGGGTATATCAACACCGTCACCCCGTATCCTGTCCGCCTATCAACCCTAAACAAATTCCATCATCAAAAGATTTGTTTGTTGTCACTCCTATTTCTCCGTGGTTGTTTTCTGATACCACATCATCTGTGGCCTCATCATCTAACCAGCTAAACATAGCTTCTGCGCCAAAGAAGCCACGTTTAGTTAAATCCCATTATCAAAACCCCTTGGCTAAACCGCCACCCATACAAATCAACCATACCCCATCATTACCAGAAACTACCCACTCAATAGCCTCATCTTCCTCTGACTTTGACCCACTCAAAGGGTCTTATGCCAAAATCCTTGCTATATTGGTGGAGAATGCGACCATTTCCCTACCCCCACTTAGACCTTATGATCCATCTAAACCTCGACCTATAGGTTATGATGAGTCTAAAATCTGCGCTTACCACCGCACACCAGGACATGATGTAGAGGGATGCAAAGCGTTGAAAGCCATACTTCATCAGTCACCTCTCTCAGATAGAAAAGTTAAGAAAGACAACTTACGAAGGGAGAAACCTTTAGCTTCAATCTCCTCTCCTATACCACCTGTCCTCGCCTCACCAAGATCTATCATTATTACAACCCCACCTCTCGAAGACCATGACTTATCCCTACCATCCTCCTCCTCTCGTGTTCACGAGATCAACATGATTAGTGTTGCCACTCGAGGGCAGAAAAACAACGAGAAAGCTAAAGGAAGCACACCTGCGGCCTCTCTTTCTCCGTCCACCATCCCGATCGCACCACCACCTAAAGTGGTTATTCATGGACCTGCCTACCCCATCTCTGATGGAGTTTCCCACCGTACCATGATCAAACAGCTTCACCAATCACCTATAAAAATGACACTGTATGATCTCATTCAAACTTCTGAATCTCATCGACAAGCTCTCGTTGAAATCCTTCAAGGGATAGAGGTCTTACCTAATGAAACCTTTCCTGTTACCTCCATTCTAACACCCAATCACGTTGCTTCACTCACCAAACAACCTATCTCCCCAACCACTTCTGTCTCTGTACAGCAAGCCGCTGTCAGTTTCTCCGAAGATGAAATTGTCGACTTTGGTGCAGAAGATCCTGACCCCGCTCTGTTTCATCTCAGCTTATGTCCGGGACATTCGGTACGTCGTGTTATGATTGACGGGGCGCTAGCCTAAACATCATCTCTTCAAAAGCCTTCCAACAAATGAATATCCCTTCTAGCTCATATGTGTGCCAACCCCATTATGTTGCGGTCATTCAATGATGCTATTACTTCTACCTTAGGCACCGTGATCCTTAACATTCGTGTAGGACCACGTACTTTACCCGAACTCTTCTATGTCCTTGAGGGAGAGTTCCAATACAATATGTTGTTAGGCGCCCTGATCCGGCTATGGGATGCGTTCCTCCACCTTACATAGATGCATAAAATTTGAGTACGAGGGAAGTCCTACACCGTAAAAGCTGATCCTCCCCCTTCAAAACCTGCAATATGTTATATCGCCCTAATGATGTGCTTGTACCAGTCAAGACACCCATTCATCCAACCCAACCATCCACTTTAACCGCACCTCAACCATCCACCTCAACCGCACCTACGCCTTCAACCAATGAAACCACCGTTGCAAATACCACTTCCTTTCCCGCAGACAAAATCCCAACCTCAGACCCCTAGTAGATGTTTTTCAATGCCTTACGCTGGGGGAGTATCGCCTATATAACGTTAGCTCTTTCCATACCCCGCAGGAGTACGGATAGTTACATGCGCATCCTACCTACGACCATCGCGTGGGGGAGGTAATCTCTTACGGACCACCTAATTGCCGCACCAACCTAACGTATGGGGGTGTCGACGCATCCTCCGTTACCCCTGAACCTCCTCTTGGTGTGGTTCCCTTCCAATCCGATTTTCAATACTTGACAAATCGTCGTTTCGCCCTCACCTTCTTGACTCGCTGTGCTTGGAAAGGCTTTGGTTTTGGTCTTTATGAACAAGGCCGACATACAATCATTCCCGTAACTACACGCAAGCACAATGATCGTAGTGGTCTCGATTTCCTGAAACACTTACACCGAAAGAACCTCGTGTCAGTTGTATTCTGGAAGATGAGGACGTCACCCCTACCGAACCATCATCACCCATTTTGCCATTGTCACCCACAGAGTCGATAGACCCTGAATCTATCCCTCCTAACTTTTTTTTTTCATAAATGCTATCTTCCTGGGTCCTCTCACTTATCAACGCGATAATGAGGACCCATCTTCTCTTCCCCTTCTGTATCCAGACATGATCAAGAGGATTCACCTTCAATCAATGTTGTTGAGTGCCAGGATGACGACTCCATCCTCACTTACCTTGGTGCGGATGACTCCTATATTCAACGCGCCTTACCGTCTGAAACTCAAACCATGTTGAATGAGTCGACTATAGAAATCAACATCCACACAGAGGAAGATCCTCACATTGTGAAGATCGGACAATCCCTTAACGCATCGGAACAAGCCGCCTTTACTACCTTTCTCCATACCCGCAACCAAGCTTTCGCTTGGTCCTACGCTGACATGCCAGGAATTGCTCCTGACATTGCGGTCCATAACATTACCCTAAAACCCGATTCCAAACCAGTTAAATAGAAACTGAGAAAAATGCATCCACGCATTGCCCTCTTGGTCAAAGAAGAACTTCAACGACTCCTTTCTGTTTCCTTCATTTTACCTATTGACTATCCTCAATGGATTTCTAATATCGTACCTGTCACTAAAGCAACGGGGGACTTCGGATATGTACGGATTTCCGGGACCTTAATCTCGCTTGCCCAAAGGATGACTTCCCCCTACCAAGTATTGATCAACTTGTTGATCTCACTGCCGGTCATGAGATGCTTTCTCTCATGGATGGCTTCTCGGGATACAATCAAATTTTGGTAGCCCCGGCCGATCAACATAAAACTACCTTCATCACTCCTTGGGGAACCTTCATTATCGTGTCATGCCGTTTGGCCTTAAGAATGCTGGTGCGACCTATCAGCGGGCTATGACTTACATTTTTCATGACATTATGCACACTATCCTCGAAGATTATGTCGATGATCTTCTTGGCAAATCTAAACATCGCAGCAGTGAACATCTCGATGTTTTAACCATTATTTTCGATCACTGTTACAATATGGTGTTCGTCTTCAACCAAAGAAATGTGTCTTTGGTGTTCTTTCGGGAAAACTCCTTGGTTTTATTGTCTCTTTGCATGGCATCGAGGTCGATCCAGCTAAAGTCAAAGCTATCCTAGAAATGCCCCCACCCACTAACCTCAAACAATTACGTAGTTTGCAGGGTAAACTCCAATCTATCCGGCGTTTCATCTCACAACTCTCGGATCGATGTCAACCTTTCCATCATCTCCTTAAAAAGGATATTGTCTTTCAATGGAGCGAGGAATGTCACCAAGCCTTTGAGGCTCTTAAAGCCTATCTCTTGCAGCCACCCGTGCTTATCCCACCTCAGGACGATCGCCCTTTCTACCTTTACCTTTCCGCCACCAACCATGCTATAGGAGCCATGCTCACACATCGTGACTCCGAGCATCGAGAACAAGCCATTTATTATATAAGTCGTACTCTCGTGGATTACGAGACTAGGTATACACATGTAGAAAAATTGTGCCTAGCCCTATCATTCGTAGCCACCAAACTCCGACACTACCTCCTGAATCACAAAACTTTTGTCATCACCAACACGGACCCCATTCATTATATGTACGCCAAACCACATCTAAACCAACGCATCGCCCGATGGCTTATGCTCCTCGCTGACCTCGACCTTGAATTTATACACCAGAAGTCAATCAAAGGACAAACTATTGCGACCAACTCGCGGAGGCCCCTTTACCTGGGGAACAATTTACCAATTTTAATTTCCCCGACGAACTCATCGCCACTCTTTCACTCAGGGAGGAGTCCTATCCAATGACCCTCTTCTTCGATGGATCCAAATGCCAGCGCGGCGGAGGAGCCGGCGTTGTTCTCATTCCTCTTGACGCTGAGCCTATGCCTCTTTCATTCCGGCTCGATTTCCCCTGCACTAATAATACAACGGAATACGAGGCCCTTGTTTTGGGTCTCCAGGTTGCGTTACACTTAGGTGTCAAATCTATCAACATTTTCGGTGACTCTCAATTGGTAGTCAACCAAGTTATGGGCATCTACCAATGTAAAAATGAGGAACTTCAAAAGTACAAACACTACGTAGATTCACTTTTGACCTTATTTACTCATTATTCTATCCAAACCATTCCCCGCTCCACTAACAAATTTGCGGATACTATGGCTTGCTTAGCCTCACAAATTCCTACCTCACCAACTGACTCTGACATATTCATCTTGGTCCAACAACTCTTTGCCCCATCTTACTCAGCCCCGGTTGTTTGTATGATAAATAATGTGTCTGCTAATTCACAGGATACCTGGTATCACCAATTTCACGACTACCTTACAACCTCTGTTCTCCCACCTGACCTAACGAGTACCGGCAAAACGTGCTTTTCTTAAAAGTGTTTCTCGTTATGTCATCATGGGGGGACTCCTTTATAAACGTGGCTTTGATGGCATCCTCCTTCGATGTCTAACCGGCGCGGAGGTCACCTATACCATCCGACAAGTCCATGACGGTATTTGTGGTGGACATTTTAGTGGCCTGGCCGTGGCCAAACGGATCCTTCGCCTAGGCTATTATTGGCCTACTCTTAATAACGACTGCTACGAATATGTTAAGCATTGTGTTATGTGTCAACAACATGCCAACCTTCAACATACTCCTAGCCATCCGCTACAGGTCGCACGAGATCTTTGGCCTTTCTCACAATGGGGTTTAGACCTTATTGGTGAGATTCATCCGCCCTCTTCGCAACGTCACCGATGGATAATCACAGCAACCGAATATTACACAAAATGGGTGGAGGCCATTCCACTCATTTCAACCAAAAAAGAAAAAATCGTCGAATTCGTTAACCATCACATTATCTGTCGTTTTGGTGTTCCTCATCGCCTGATAACAGATAATGGTAAATCTTTCAAAAATAAGTTGTTACAAGACCTTTGTAACAACTTCGGTATCAAACTTAGCTTCTCGTCACCGTACTATCCACAAGCAAATGGCCAAGCCGAATCTTCTAACAAAACCCTGACCAAAATTCTCATGAAAGTTGTTAATAATTCTGGGAACAATTGGCCTGATCACATTCCTTTTGCCCTTTGGGCTTATCGGACTAGCATTCGTACCTCCACTAATGCCACCCCATTTTCTTTGGTATATGGTACCGAGGCTTGTCTTGCCTCTCGAAATACAAATACCCTCCCTAAGAATATCTCTTCAGATATTCTCACCAATGATGATTTCCGCCAAGAGCGGTTAGCCCAATTAGAGCTTCTTGACGAGCGTCGTCTTACGGCTCTTGACCACCTTCAAATCTATCAAAAACGCATCAAGCGTGCTTATGATAAGTGACTTCATGAGCGTACCTTTAAGGTTGGTGATCTTGTCCTCAAAGAGAATCAACATGTAACCAAACTAGAAAAGAGCAAACGTGGAAAATTTGCTCCTAATTGGATTGGGCCTTACATTATCACGCATACTTACGGATCAGGCACTTACCGTTTAGCTTCGCTTAGTGGTAAACCTGAGCCTGAACCCCTTAATGCCTTGCATCTTCGACCATTCTACTATTGAATTTAGTGTTATATCACTTCTTATCTACCTTGCGCTCGTCCCTTGAGCTCATTTACTACCTCATACACTTTTGTTCCATCCATCTCAAAATAGAATCAAACTCACGTGGTCTGGTCATCACCTCCTCTTAAAGATGCCTTCCCCTTTTTAGTCTAGTCCATGACTTCAAAGTATCAAAATGACACATTCTTAATTAAACACTTATGGGATTTTCTTGAGTCAAACTTCCTACAAAACTAGATGCTTTATGCCCAACGGACATCTAGACCTCTAAATTATACATAGACTAGCTCCCTCGAAGGACAGCTATATGCCAAACTATTGCTGCTATTATATATAGACTGCTCCCCCGAAGGACAATATACACAAACGCCGCATCTCGCTACTATAAATAGATCGCTCCCTTCAAGGACAACTATACAAATCAGCCTTTATCGAAGCTTCTCACATTGATCAGCTTCGTGAAGACCTCAAGAACAACAAAATACATATCCCCATGTAGACTTCCCATCGATCGATCACTATGTCCAAAAAATAAAAGCCGTATTCAAAGCACTTTTGAGTCATGGACTTGTCTATTTAGGTTTGGTCCTCTTTCGTCGAATAATCACTTTATAACAAGTTCTCTCGACCCTCGCCCATATCTACCACCTCACCTCACCATTTGTTCAAAGCAACAAAACTCAAGGGATGTGACGTAATACCCGATATATTGTGATTATACAACTCTTTTCACCTATCGACTTCTCGTCTATGCAAGGTACCTAGGGGTTCAAGCTCATTCTATGTTAATATGTGGTTTGTTTAGCTCTTCTCAACTACGGACACTTTTGCCTCTTTTTCTCGACTCTAGGATTGTGTGTTGACCTTAATCAGGATACGGTTCCCTACCACTTGGGTAGGCTAACTTTCGCTTCACCTATACCTATACCAACATCGCCAATTCCTTACCAACACCAACAACATTACCCTACCAATATCAATATTTTTACCAACCAACAAATTGCCTAACCATACCTAAATTGCCTGAATTCACCTCTCCCTGGTCCTAAGGGAGAACTACATCGGTCTGAGGCCCCTCCTTGCTTTGTGCAATGGGCTATGTAGGCAGCACTTAGGAGACATGGGGTCTCCCAAGGTTAGCTCGACCATCCCCTACCATACCCTATCATGTGTTGTAAATATAAATATTTTTGTGTATTTCTATTTTGACAACATTCATCTTTATCCTTTTTCAAAACAAACAAAAACAACATCCAAAACACAACCATTCTTAGTACTATCATCACTCAAAACAACATACATATTTAGTTTTTAGATGTTAAACAAATACATCTTCTCTATCATCGACTCGCAGGTCGGCATCCTTATTTATTCTTATACTCCTATGAAATTCACTTAGACCCTTGCGCCTCCTCCCGAATCAGGTGGTGATCGTGATCGTCGACGCCACTCACTTGGCCTCTCCATCCTCAAAGGTGCCACACTACTAGTTCCTCCCACTGATCCGCCAACATCTCCTGTAACATACGAATACGTCCTCTAGCGTGGAGGAATCTTGCCTCCAGTCTCTCCACTCATAACTGTGAAACCTCTAACAATCCCGTTGTCTCATTCACTTGTGTTTGAAGTTGGTGAACCAAATCCTGTAGATGATCTCTCTCCGCTGTAATCACAGCTATGTCAGGGCGCTCACGTGCACCTCGCAGCTCTGCTACCCACCATACTCTATAGGCCTCTGTTGTTCCCATCCATTACCCTACGATCGGCTGCTATCTCTTCTGGCCCTTCTGGAGGTGTCGGGGGAGGTGAGAATGCTTGCCTCGGCGTCAATCCTCATGTATGGTCTATATGTCATAGGTATATCCTGAACGAACCCAAATTGTCACCGCACGCGATCTAGAGGAATCCTCTCGTACTCACCCGGCCTGTGCCCTGCGATCCACCTCAAGCGCTCTACACCCCTCAACTCCTCAGCTATGTTCTCTGTCACCATATAGTTCCCGTAAGGCCTCCAACAAATATCCGCAATCGTCACCATCTCCCATACCTATCTATAATACTCGATGTCATCTATCACGGCCTGGGATCTCGCCTCTTGTTCTGTCTGGACCCATCATCTGAATCCCAACCTCTGCACTCCTGTCTCTCCCGACTCGATGGGTCGGCCTATTGGGCACACACAAACTATGTGCTCATAGGCCCAACAATGTAATAAGTACGAACAATCCAGTGTCGTCCTGTGTTTTCACCTGCAGGCCCATAAACCCCTGTATAACTCTGCTAGATATGCGGGTGCCCATGCGAAAGTCACGCTCATTTCTATCATTTCCCAAATAACACTCATCAATGCTTTTGGAAATCTTCCGCCATCCGCCCTCGGTAATGCATAATACCCCACCGCTATCATTAATACTACTGCCAACCTTGTTGCCTCAGGGTGTGCTGCATACATTATACCATAAGTGAATGTCAAACCTCGCTGTGTCAAATCTCATGCGTATGGACCAAATACTATTGTTATCGCTCCCGCGCCCACACTAGCTAGGCAATGCCTGATATACTAGTCTTCCTGTAATTGGGAGTCTCAAAATACGGAACACATCTTCCAACGTCACTGTCATCTCCCCTGTTGGCAGATAGAAGGTATTCTTTTCTGGATTCCATCTCTCAATCAACGCCTGCAACATAGCATGGTTACGTGCGATTCGTGAATAATAGCGATTCCACTTAACCCCAAATGATTTATCAATGCCCATTCAGCTGGTGTTACATCCGCTCGGATTCGTGACAACAACGCTGGCACAGTATCATTCATCCTTAACCCTGCTTCCGCCTGCATACATCAAAACGACACATAATTATTCAATAAAACAAATCTCCACGGGTTTTTTCTCAAATTCTGGAAACTCCTACAGTAACCGATATCGGTTATAGATAACCGATACCGGTTTACTAACCGATACCGGTTATCTCTAAACGATACCGGTCACTGACAAAAATATACACCCTACTTAAAAACATACACCTACGATAATTATTTTGCCCGTTTACTCCTATCTATACCTAAAAACATACGTGAACACCCTGCTTACCTACCCCATAGCACTCACCCCATCCCAAACCCTTACCTATCACCTTTTCTTTCTCATCTTTACCCACTTACTCTCTCTCATCCTATTCATAAAACATGCAAGAATCAAATTACAACCAAACAGTTTACCTCTTGGGATGCAACAGCTTGAGGTGGAACCTGTCTTCCCTCTCGTCTCTGCCTGCTGGATGCTTCTCCTCGTTCAGCCATGTTCACCACCCTCTTCAAATATAACTTGTCTTTCTACCTTCTGAATCTCAGCCCACACTCACTTCACCTGTCTCTTTCCTCCTTATCACTCAATTCTTTCATGCAATTACCTGTATCAGTCGTCAAACAGCGTCGCATTCTCGTATTTAACTTGTTGCATGCTTCTAAAAATAAGAACTTAAGTTGCCAACCAAGCAGTTCTATTTTTAGGAAATATAATTTTGGCATAACCGATATCGGTTACATAACCGCTATCGGTCATATAGCTACCGACATCGGTTACATAACCGATATCGGTCATGTGCCCCGTTTTGCTTAAACCTAGGCCGTTTCTTCATTTTTGCAAATTTTTGTGGCGCCCGCCTCTTTTTCCTGCATCACAACACCATTACCAATATTTGTCATCAAAATCACATCAATATATTATCGCTATTTCATCAACATCATCTATCTACAATAAAACAAACCATCGACAAAACACATACAACATTTCATATACACCATGTGGATCAAACTCATCATACATTAAATTTCACAAACCATCGACAAAACACATAAAACATTTCATATACACCATGTGGGTCAAAATCATCATATATATATATATCAATGTTTCAAATATACAACTTGCCCTACATAGGGGCCTCTGTGATCTCAAAATAATACAAAGCCGGCACGCAGGCCGCAATAACTGTCAAAATCTCGACTCGGCTCGCAGGCCGGTCTCTCATATCAAAAATATACTCGGCTCGCAGACCGGTATCAACTATACAACCCGTACTCAGCTCGCAGGCCGGTATATACAACAAGATGAATAAATGAATGAAAGAATCATATGTGGGCACGCAGGCCTCTCTATACATAACCGGTTCGCAGACCGGTGTCTCTATCCAATATCCAAAAACACAAACTATCTCCTCTGCAAGGATACCTCAGCTCTCTCCACCGCCCTCGGCCTGTCTCCCTGCTGGTCCCTGTGCTGCCTCTCGCCTCCTCCCTGTAACGGACCCACCGGCTGTGGCTGCACCCCCTGGGATCTCTCCTCCGGTCTCAGCTCTGTGCGCCGCATATGGCCGATAGTCAGCCCCACATATCAAGGACGCCCGATAGTACCGGCCTCCGCTCGCGCTCTCCATATAACGGGCCCGTGCCACCATAGCTGCTGGGGCTGGTCCCCCGACTCCTAATAATAATGGCCCCTGTCCTACCGGTACACCCCCGTGCCTGTGCTGCTGCTGCGGCGGTGCTGTGGTGGCTGTGCTGCTGCGGTGCTGGTGCGTGCTGCATGCCATGCTGGTGTGCTCTGCTATGCGTGCTGCTACTGCGTGCCGTGCTGTACTGCTGTGTGTGCATGCACTGTGCTGCACATGCACTGCTCGCACTGCTCAAGCTAATACCCTCGTAATACCCCGATCTGTGTGCATGTGCAAAGCAGCAAGCCCCCTCGTAATAACCGCACTCCCCAAGAGCGGTCCTCTCTCTATAACAAACGCTAAATCTGGCTGTATGGGCTGTGCTCTCCTCGCTGCTCTCTCCCCTGCCCACCATACCAAAAATGACCTGTGCGCACTGGCCGCCGCCATCCACGGTATCATCCGCCGCCTCTCTACTACCCAATCTGGGTCCACGGGGTGTGGTGCAGGCAGTGGGGCCTCTACATCCTCCCTCCGGTACTGAGGGAAGGGAGGTGGCTCATCCTGTCGTAGCCCCAACTGCCGTCGTACCCTCTCCAGGGGTATCCGCTCATGCTCTCCCGGCCTCCGCCAGCTATCCAGAAAGTATACTGGATCCAGCCATCTCGTGATGATCGGCTCCTCCTCGGGGCTGATGACCTCTGTAAGGCCTCCATACAATATCCAATGCGGTCAGGCCCTCTAGCATATGACGGTAGTAAGCTACATCCCGTCCTGCAAGCACCACTCGTGGCTGGCCCACGACCCCCAACCACCTCTGAAAGCCATACCTGTATATCACCTGTGGCCCTGGCTGCTGGGGCAGCCCTACTGGTCGAATACATATGATGTGCTCATATGCCCAGCAGTGTAACAGAAATGTGGAACAAATCCCGAATCACCTCATCCGGATAACCCCACAACTCTCTCTAATAGCTACGCACTGTATACTGTGCCCAAGCATAACACGTATGCTCCTCCACCATCTCGTGCAGCACCCCCATCAACGCCCATGGAAAGCGGCCTCCCTCTGAGTCCGGGAGGGCGAAGCATGTGATGCCTATCATCATCAACACGGCAAGCCGTGTCTCATGTCTGTGGGCGCGATACATATCGCCATAAGCAATACTCGCACTGTGGTAGGTCAATAACGCGGCTGCATCCCCAAATACATGAAGAATGTTGTCCATAGCCGTCTCTGCATCTACCTGGAATACTGCCTCTCCTATGATCGGCAGTCTCAGGATGCGATATACATCCTCCAGGTAATAGTCATCTCCCCAGTCGGGAGATGGAAAACATTGGTTGCCGGATCCCATCTCTCGATGAGGGCAACCATAAGACTGTGGTCCCTCTCCACAGCCCTATACCGCTGGACTCCACCGAGTCCCACCTCGCGCATAATGGCCCAGTGCGCTGCGGACACATGTGGCCGCATCCGTCTCAATAACGGGGGCATCCGATCCCGCATAGTCAACTGCTGACGTGCCTGCATAAATAACCCACTTCATTAGACCTACCCTTTCAAACAACAACTACTTTAACCCTCTATACCCCCTTTTACCCACCCGACCACACCCCGACTCTATAACACACACCTACACCCACCTATTTTACCCTAACACATTTACGATATCCCCTTTCCTTATCTCGCACCCTACCAATCACCCAGATCTACTCTCACCATTTACCTATGCCCCTACCAATTTAACACCTCCCCATTCATGCCCAACACCTAATCTATCCTAACCGCACCAACCACACAACCGCCCCATTTCCCCCCCACCCACCAATCACCCTTCCTATCAACCTCTACCCCTTCCCTCTTCACCCCCAAAACACAAAACCCAACAATAAACACACAAAACAAAAACACCAAACAACCCAACCCAAACAACAAAACAACCCAAACAACAACCAAAACCCAAAACAACAACAAAACCAAACCAACAAAATAAATAATCCTAACTAAGGACCGGTACCGGTCACCCATGACCGCCACCGGTCCCCTCTCCAAAGATTTCTCCACCGCCGCCGGCCGATCGACATCGACCGACCGACACGGTCAACTAAAACCCACCTTGCCCGAAAAATTCGTGACCGATGCCGGTCGCTTAGTGACCGACATCGGTCACTGTAAAATCATGGAGCCGAACCCGACGCGGCCCCCCAAACCCATTTTTGGCCTATTACTCCCCTTTTACCCATTAAAAACCCTAAAAACCTACCCACCCTACCGTTTTAGCCTAACTAACCTACCTACCCTCTCCATTTTCCAAACAACTTCCATTTATTCATTCTTTTATTAAAAACATGGATTCCTACCCAAAACCCAAATCTAGCTTAAAAACATTAAATTCACATAATGAGAGGTTTCGAACCTACCGGTACGACACACACGTCGTGGTGGGATAGGTGGTGGTGGTCCACCGGTCCAAGACACCTCCTGCTCCTCCCGGCCGTGCCATGGCTATAAATCCCTCTCGCTGGGTCCTCCACCAATCAAATGCTACCTCCTACTCGCTTCGGGCCTACCAACCACTCACTTCTCCACTCAAATAGTGCCACCTCAGCCGACAAATTCAAACAATCTCACTAATACACCTCAGACAACTAAAATTGGTTTTCAAATTGACAATATGACAATGACAGGCCGTATTTTTTTTTTTATAGGTTTTTCGACCTATAACCGATATCGGTTATATTATGCCCTAAAGAACCGGTATCGGTCATATAACCGATACCGGTCATAGAGAATCGATATCGGTTTAATCCCACCTTTCCCCAATTTCTGCCCTTATTTACTAATCTCCCTTTCTCACCACATCGCCTATATCCTCCTTCGCTGAAAACCCTTTGTTGACTTCATCCCCACTTCACTTGCCAATAATTGCCCCCCAAGGCCGCACCAACCATTTGGCCCGACCCCAAGGCCACAACCAACCATTTGCCCGACCCAAGGCCGCAACCAACCATTTGGCCCGACCCAAGGCCGCAACCAACCATTCGCCCGACCCAAGGCCAGCAACCAACCATTTGGCCCGACCCAAGGCCGCCCAAACCAATGCCCGACCTGGCCGCAACCATTTGCCCGACCCAAGGCCGCAACCAACCATTTGCCCGACCCAAGGCCGCAACCAACCATTTGGCCCGACCCAAGGCCGCAACCAACCATTTGGCCCGACCCAAGGCCGCAACCAACCATTTGGCCCGACCCAAGGCTCATTTGGCCCGACCCAAGGCCGCAACCAACCAATTTGGCCCGACCCAAGGCCGCAACCAACCATCGCCCGACCCAAGGCCGCAACCAACCATTTGCCCGACCCAAGGCCGCAACCAACCAATCCATTTGGCCCGACCCAAGGCCGCAACCAACCAATCGGCCCGACCCAAGGCCGCAACCAACCATGCCCGACCTTCAGAACTAACCATTTGCCCGACCCAAGGCCGCAAACAACCAATCAGGCCCGACCCATGGCCCTCACTAATCAATCGGCCCGACCCAAGGCCGCACCACTCAAATACCTCACCCAAAACCAACAAATTACAATTTTATCCACCCATCATGTAGCTTTTGTTCAATCGAGCTCACCTGTTCGTGTTTTAGCATGATTAGGGTACTTGACTTGATCAGTCGACCAACTTTGCCTAGACCTAGACCGTGACGTTTATCTCAACCAAACCAACCATTTGGTACTGCCGAACATGCCTAAACGTTCCTGTACCTTACCCGTTATATCCCCTGGAGCTACTTCCTATGCCTTGGATACCAGGATTATATCACCCTTGTTTGGATAAACTATCGACCTTTGCCTATGAATTGCTTGTTTGCTCTTCAAATCATGTACCCTGGTCGCACTACTACATTTCAACGTGCGTCTGCTTCCTTGGACCTACCCCACCATCTTACCATCATCTCAACACCATTTACCCTTTATCAACCCTATCCCTGATTTCACGCTACCTCAATCTGTGATAGATTTGAGGGGGATTACCTATACCCTTAACAGGGGTAACCACTTCTTATTATTGTCCGTGCAGCTTTACAAGACAAGCTACACGACAACAAGGGGCTAATGTAGACACCAAATTTGTGTCTTACGACCCCCGTGCCCCCGCATCTCATTTCGCAACCTAACCTCATCACCTAAACCTTACACAATTATTTATTAATTACCTTATAATTAATAAATCCACATCGCCATACCTGCCACCTCATTTCGCCACCTCATCATGACCTAGTCCTAACCCTAAACTAACCTAATTAAGACCTATAACTTGGTCTACATCCACACCCATGACTAATTACTCCTCACCCGCACCTAAAACCAACCTCATAATGACTTGACCAAGCCCACAACTAATCCCTCGGGAGAAAAGGAGGGAAAGTTGGCTATTTTACTAAAAATAGCCCACTTTGACTCGACCGATACCGGTTCTACTCGACCGCCGTCGCACGTAACCGCCATCGGCCTCAGAAATGACCTCTCCCAACCAAAAACAAGGGGTTGGATTTTCATTGATCCGAATCGAAAGTCATTGGAAGGATCCGAATTTACTTGGAAACAGAGACAAGTGAAGGAAAGAGAGGAGTTTGCAGAGAAGGACATCAAGCCCAAGACTAGCAATGAATAACCAGAGCCTAGTGACACTCATCCAAGCATCAGGAGAGGAGATAGCTCATCTCGGATTGTCAGACCATCCTACTCGAACCCCGCTTCGTCATCACAAATCCTTGAACCTACATTTTTCATCAGGAACTAGTAAGTAAGTCTTATACGTTCTTTTAATAATATTTCTTGGATTTCTGAATCACAGTAATTACAAGTCTACTCCCGCATCCACTACCCGGTAACACCCCCATCTAACTATCATTCCTCTACCCCTACACTCGCCCCAAGAACAGCTCCCATACCCTCTCGAGCCTTCTCTATCACCCCATTACCCATCCCCAATCATTTACTAGCCTTATAAACACCATAGTCATCTTATAGCCAACCTTTACCAACCAAAACCCCTTAAATCACTACCCCCCTACCGATATCGGTTATCATCAACCGGCACGTGACACCGACCGCATCGGTCACTCATGATTCAAAACCAAGACCAGCCTTTTCTCTATTGTTCTAACAAGGTAAACAAATTGTAATTGGACAATAGCTTATTTGTTAGAATTTGTGTTAATTCATATTAGCAGGGGAACTGACTACCTTCGAAAGGAAGTCTCATATTTCCCGGCCCAAGGCAGCTTCCCTCACTTATTATCTAATTAGAATCTGTGGTCTTGTATTCTTACTTGCAGTAGTCCTTCCTGCACAAAAAGGAGTTCTTTGCAATCGATCTCGATCTCTCTCTACGGTACGCGCACACCCTCTCAACATTCAACAGTGAGTCTCAAAATGGGCACTCCCAACAATGGGGATGATTAACTCCTCCAAAACACCTATAGAATGATTTGGAACCTATAGTGCATCACAAGTGGACTATGCAAAGAGACAACCAAGGTCGGGAAGATACTCATCCCAATGAGTGGGCTTGACAAATAGAAGAGCGATGTCAGAAAAGTATAAGTCATCTAGTGAAGGTAGATGAGTGGAAGGGACCTCGTACACTAGAAGTGGAAAGGAGGTTGGTGTAATGATGGTTTGATTTTGAGAAGGATACTACTCGATATCCGATGAGATGTGGGAAGTGACAACACTCTCTAGAATAGTGAGAGAATGAGGAGATAATTCCTCCATAGTACTCTCAACATTAGAACTAGGTGCATAATCCTCTTCATCGAATAAGAACCAAGAGAGTATGTGTTAGTGGAACTACCATCACACAAAGAAGAAGATGAGATAACTCGATCAACAACAACAACAATGGCGAAAGTAGGTGAAGGGTCTCCATAGAGTAAGTAGCGAAAGATGCTCCAGATGTGGTGGGGAGGATCTCGAGACTTCCACATGAAGGCGAGAGAGGTGCAGGAGAAATGTGTCATCAAGTAACCACAAACATGTTCATAATTGTTGAGAAATTCCTCAAGATGACGATGATCGGTGGGTGCGATTAACTGCCCAAGTAAGAAGTGTGAAAGACCCTCATGGGAAAAGCAACATTCCATATAAACATGCCAAACTGAATAGTTCTAACTCCCAATAAGAAGTGGCAAAGGATGTAATGTGATCCTATGACACACAAGCATAGAAAGATCACCCTCCATGATGTAAAAGCAAGAAGTGTAAGGTGTAAAAATGCAAAACGTCGGACTCAAATTATAATGCATCTATGTGTAATACAAGACCCAAGAGTAATAGTGACCCCCTTGAATGTGGAAATTTATAAATTAGTGCATTTACACAATTAATAATTCCATCATGTAGTGTGAAAATTTCATGCAACTTTGACTAAATAAGCACTCAAAACCGAGCAGCGAGTCAAAAGTTATAGCAAAAAAATGATTCCCACAACTAATGGAAAAATCTAACAAACTAATTTAAAAAGTTCTTGTAACGTGTGCAAAGGGTGTCATATTTTTACTCATTGGAAATGACATCAAATTTTAGATAAGGATTTTGTTTCTTGCGAGGGGGGATTAGCCTCCTGCCAACCCCGTACCTTGCCCTTTGTCTTTGACACTCGTAGGAAGATCATTCATTACAACAAAAATGGAAACCAAAAATTGTTACAATGCCAAAAGTGACTATTTTTAACCTTAAAAAATTAAAAAGGAAATGAGCTCGGGTGGATCAATGTACCGATTTGGGAGCTAACTCTCTTGAAAACTGGGTGTTGGTTGGCTATGAACCGATTCGAGTGATTGTTGTTGAGTTGGGCTAATGAAAACACTACCAAGACAGCCCGAGTGCAGAGTTGGGTCGGTGCTAGCACGAGAAAAGAGTAGACAGCGAGCTGATCCGGTGTGGGATAATGCATGGAATTCGGTGCAAGACAAGTTGTGACATGCCTCTGTCGTTCAACGGTGAGTCGATCGAGCTGAAAATATTTTTCAAGAATCGAATTGTGGAAGCGAGGCACCACGAAGTAGTTACACTCCAATGGAATCATGATAGCTCCAGGTGATTGCAAGAAAAAATTGATCGGTAATGGAATAAATTGCTCAACGAAACAAAGCTTGCATATAGAGGAAAGACAATGGATTTTTTTGGCATGATCATAAAATAATAGTAAAGGGGTACATATAGGGTGCTAAGTAACCTAGTGCATGACACACATGAAACCCTAAACCTAACCCATGTGAGATGACCCTCCAATATGAGAGGAGGAGACATAGGATAACTCACACTAACACCCTCCCTTCATCAAATCTGGGTTAGCGGTTGTGATGAGTCGAAGGAAAGGAAGACACTCGAAACAACTAAGAAATATGTGTTAATGGGGCCCGACAACTAAAGGCCGAGAAGGTGCCCATATACAAACAAAATCTTCCTAGAAGAAGAAGAAGAACAGAAGGACTACATAGCCCAAAGAATATGAGTAGCTGTAGAAGACATCACCCCAAGAAGAGACCGTAAGTGAAGAAACATCATCTCATTAAAGGGCTTGGTGAATAAATCTACATTCTAATCAGCTTTACAATGATATCTTGAATGTCAATGATACCATCATGAATAAGCTCCCTTATGAAGTGCATATGGATCTCAATGTGCTTCATCTACGATGCTTGAACTAGATTTACGCAAATGGAGATAGTGCTCGTGTTATCATAGTAGCTAATAGTAGGCTGCCAAAAGTGGATGCCAAACTCTGTCATAATACCCTGTAGCCAAATGGCTTTTGTGGCAGTGTTAACTACTCCTTTGTATTCTACCTTTGTAGATGATATCGCAATTACATCTGCTTCTTGATAGACCGACTAATAGGACTGAACCAAGAGAGAAATCAGTGGCAGTAGATTTCCGATGATCTAAGTCACCAACCCAATCGAATCTTTGAACCCAATCAAGTCAATATCTACTCCTCCATGGTATTGAATGTCATCGGCATAGGTGCCATGAACATAATGAAGGATGCGTTTAGTTGCTTTCCAATGCAGCTCATGTGGCTCCTACATGAATCGAACACGATTCCAACGACATACGATAAATCCGATCAGTGTGAGTCAAGTAAATCAAGCTCCCCACCAATTTTCAATAAAGAGTATCATCAACCAAGGGAGTAGAGCAATCTGAAACCAACTTAACCCTGGAAAGAAAAGGAGTAGGAGAAGACTTGTAATCGGACATCTGAAAATGAGTTCACAAATCAAGAGCATACTTAGGTTGTGAAATCAAGATTCTGAATCGATTGTGAAATATGGATCCCAAGGAAGTAATGAAGCGAGACCTAAGTCACCATGGAAAACTTGTTAGCTAAGGCGATCTTCACAGAATCAATAATAGAGGAAGATCTTCCTGTGATCAACAAGTCATCAACATATAGAACAAGAATGAGTATGGATTCATCTTGCCGTAGAATGTAAACATTTGGATCAGAGTGACACCTAGTAAACCCTAATGTAAGTAAAAAGGAGTCCATCTTGGCATACCAAGCCCGAGGGGCTTATTTAAGGCCATAAAGAGACTTCTTTAACTTACAAACAAGGGAGGGATCTTGGACATAACCTAGAGGTTGTTCCATATAGATCTCTTCCTCTAGGTCACCATGAAGGAAGGCACTCTTAACGTCCATTTGATGGACTTTCCATCTGTTTGCTACGGAAATGGCTAGGGTCAATCAAATAGAAGTCATCTTCACAACCGGAGCAAAGGTTTCAGTATAATCAACCCCAGCTATCTAGGAGAAACCCTTAGCTTAATCGCGCTTTAAAATTTTTGATGTCCCCATCTACTCCATACTTTGTTCGAACACCCACTTACACCAAATGATTTTCTTCCTTTCGGAAGAGTGGTGAGATCCCAAGTATCATTCTTCATGAGGAATACTCCTCATCCATGGAAGAATCCCACTCAAGAATACCAAAAGCCTCCCAAAAAGACTGTGAATTAGAATCATAGGTGAAGAAAGAGTGGGGTCCAATGAAATCTGAGCGAGTACGTCTCATATTCGAAGTATCTCCAACTAAATCTCTAGCACTTTACAAATTTTCCAGCCCAAAGGGGACCAGAGGATCGGGCTCGAGTTAGAATATTCTTGACTTGAGTGAGAAGGGACATAGTCCTTGTCATCTCTACTGTCGGAATTGGAAGACTCAAAGGTCTGATGGTCGAGAGGATCTGGAAGAGGAGCACGCTCAACAGTATCATCATTTGATGAGTCAGAATCTGAATCAACAAGCTGAAGAACCTCAATAGGTGGAGAAGTAGAAGTCGAAGAAGACTCATCAAACTTAACACTTCTCTCAATATACAGACTCATGAGAAGTAGGATTCATCAATTGATATCCCTTCACGCCATCAGAATACCCTACAAAGATACAAGTTTTGGATTGTGGTTCCAAAGACTCGAAAGAGCTCAACATTAGGCTTGCATCCAAACTAGGCTTCAAAGGGTGTCATACCTCTTACTAACTTGTGTGGAACACGGTTCTGAATGTAATTTTCACAATTCACTGCTTGCCCAATACTACGGAGGAAGAGAATTCGAGTGAATCATACAAGTGGCCATCTCCTTAAGAGTACGATTCTTTCTTTCTATGAATCCATTCTGCGAAGGGCTATAAGCAATTGTATGCTGCAAAGAGATCCCTTCAGAAGTACAGAAATCCATGAACCTATTGTTTACATATTCACCTCCATTGTCGGTTCAAAGAACCTTGATAGATCGTTCCGCCTGTTTCTCAGCAAGAGCCTTAAAGTCCTGAAAATGTTCAAAGACTTCAAACTTAAGCTTAAGAAAATATACCCAAGTATATCGCAAATAGTCATCAATGAAGGTTAGCACATAAAGAGATCTAGTAAACAAAGGAGAAGGAAATGGACCAAAAACATCACTTTGTGAACAAGATCCAAAGGACGAGTGGCTCTCTAGGCTTTTCCTTTGTCAAATTTATTTTTCAGGATGCTTTCCAAGGGTACAACCCTCACAAAGACCCTTAGAAAACTTGACACAAGGCAACCCGTTGACCATTTTATTTTGGCTCAATTGTTCAAGGTAGCAATAATTTAGATGTCCAAAACGCTCATGCCATAGCTTACTAACCTCATTTGCATGAGTGAGCAAGGCAGTGGGCATAGAATCATAAGTAAAGTGGGAGAAGGTGTATAACCGTGAACGGTGATCTGCCTTTCCTTGAGCCACTGTAGTGTCATTGTTAAGCTCACGAATAATCATCAAGTTAGGACCAAATTCCACTCACATTCCTTTGAACCAAGGTGAGTAATTTGGTAAACCGATAGGAGATTGGTAGAGAGATCGGAACACTCAACACTTGGTTAAATGTTCCCCATCCATCTCTACCGATCCACTGCCGAAAACCAACACTTTGTTGTGTCATTACCCATCATGATTTAGGACATTCCACAAGGTTTGATGTTGTAAAACTCAACATGTGAAGAACCCATGTGGTGTGAGGCACCAAAATCTATAATCCATGTTAATGAAGGAGAAAATTTGGCTACAATGGCCTTTCCTTTCTTCTTATCATTTTTAGCACCTTTTATAGAAAAAGACTTAGCCTTCGGAGCACTTTATTTTATGGATTCATGAACACTTATTTTATTCTTCTCAAGTAAATTAGATAAGTGATCAATCATTTTCGAAAATAGGGTTGCTCATCATGACCAGACTTCTTACAATAGGAACACAAATACTTGCTTTTCTATGCCTTAAGCTTAGAAGTCAAAGTGTTTGTGTCATTTTTAGGTTTGGTCTTGGTTTCTTTCTAAGGTTGATCCTTTTTTATTTCTTTTTTCAGATCTTCTTTCCATTACTAGTACTTGCTACAAGAGCATGTGACTTGGACTTGAGAGACCCCATTTGAATGAGTTTGTCATGTTCTCGAATGAGTTGGGACGAAAAATAGTCAAAGGAGGGCATAGTCCAAGTATCACCCAAAGTAGCTTTTGTAGCGTAGAAAGTTGACACAAAGACAGAATATTCGGGACCTATCTTAGATAGAATTGACAAGATCAATTGTGAATCTTTCTTCTCTACTTGACATCCTTTTAACAATAATCTAATGTGGACAAATTTCGAGAAGAAAGCTTGTAGGTTTTCAAAGTCACTAAAATTTAACCCTAGTAGTTCATTTTCCAACTCATGCGTTAGTTTATCCAGTTCAGTCTTAGTTCCCATGGTGATGCGGAATAACCCTTTACCCCTTAGTTTCATTATTATTTTTGATCTCCATTCAAAACGTTTAATGGCATAAGTAAAGGAATTGAAAGTGCATCCATAGTGAGAGAGAGAGAAATAAATGCAGAAAAGAAACACAACCACCCATGACAATGATAACAACCCCGCTACTTTCAACACTTTATATTTTAGTGTGATGATTACAATCGGTCTGCATGCGTGCGGTTTGAAACACTTGGTAAATCATCTTGCAATCAGCGTAATAACGTGCAAGAGAGGAGACCACAATAGTGTTTCATGGAGTGCAACGAATAGGACACCGTAAACAAGCACAAGAAAAAAACAAGAAAGGAGGTGAAAGCCAACCCTAGTGGTGAGAAAAAATGTCTCACATCATAACAGGAAACCCCCTTGCTTGTAGACTTTTGCGACGCGCTCACTATTTGCAAGCAATAATAAGGGTGAAATACAAGGTTTTAAATAAGGAATCCTGATGATCTTCGAAGGGGAAAACACTCCTGGAAGATAAAAGAAGGCCCAGAATGGCGCTACACACTTGAACGTACAATTAGAAAAAGACAATAATGTGTAATAAATTAACATTCGGAAACGTCCAGGTTTGCTAAATGTGGAGCATTTGGAGTTTTCAAAAGAACGAGAAAACACGTTAGGTTTAAAAGACGATAATTTTAAATAATTGTTAATGTAATGAAATTAGATTTAAGTTAATTTAAATCTAATGAATTTATAAAAAAACTTTAATTAAGATCTAAAATTATTAAATCTTAAAATACTCCCCTAAGTATTAAATTTTGCCTTGAAGTATTTCAAAAAAATAAAAACGTGTTTGAAATTAAAATAAAATTTCTAAAAAAATAAAGATAGTGTTTTTGTTTAAAGCTTACGGTTGGTAAAAAGTAAATTTTAAAAAAACTTACTAAAAGAAATACTTAAAAGCTTACAGGTTTTAAAATGTTAAAACTTTAAAACTTTAAAAAGGCAAATTTTAAAACTTAAAAAAATAAAAATAGAAACTTAAGAAAAGCTTACCAAATAAACATTGATAAAACTTACCAAAAATATGCAAGTCATGCAATTTTGTTTGGAAAATGACAAGAACGGTCAAGTGTTGGAGGTGAAATAACCTTACGGCCACGCGGATAATGAATAAAGAACAACTGTTGGAGTCGATGGAGAGAAAAAATGCGCAACACGAGTCATAGAAAAAAACACAGTCATGAGGAGGTAGCGAGTCATGTAAAATGTTGTTTTGATGTTTGTTGCAAAGCACGCGAGCCGTGAGGAAAGAATGCCTTCCATGGGAAAAAGGAAGGTTTTGAGTAAAAAAATGCAAGTTTTTTTTTTTTTTGCTACAGGCGTACGTGGGAGGCAACAAATGCCGTGGGAGGGAGGAGGACGTGGCCATGGTTGGAGAACAGCTTGAAACTCCTCTTCAACAAAAAAAATGCCACAACAACAGCTCGAAACCATAAACTCAACAAACATGGCAAGTAGCAGAACAAACACAAACTCCTGAATCACGAAGGGACACGGCCAGGGAAGAACACGAGCTTGGGAGGTGGAAAAACCTTTCAAATGAACTCCAAGCCACTAGAAAAAAATTGTATTATGCAAAATACCAAAAACAGAGAGCCAAAAACCACAGAGATCTAAAAAATTCACTTCTATTTTAAAATTTAATTATTAAAAAAATGAAATAATCTCTATTTTGGCTGAAAAGCCAGATTTAGCTGTAGATAGCTAAATGTGGTTGTAAATACCCTAAAACCTCCAGGAATACCTACACAAGTATAGAAAACAGCACAAAACCAACAAAAATTTTGAGAAGGCTTGTTAGAGAGATTAGCAAAATAATTCCAGAAAATAGTGATCGAAAAACTTACATGCAGAGTAAAAGAACGAAACCAAGAAAGAGTAATCGCAACTAAAAATAATGAGTGCATGTTTACCCGATCTCATCTCTGATACCATGAAAAGAGTTTGCGAGAATCGAATCGGAAATGAGGCACCACGAAGTAGTTGCACTCCAACGGAATCGTGATAGCTCCAGCGATTGCAAAAAAATTGATCAATAATGGAAGAACTTGCTCAACAGAAACAAAGCTTGCATATAGAGGAAAGACAATGGAGTGTCTTGGCATACTCATAAATGAATAGTAAAGGGGTACATATAGGGTGTTGAGTAACCCTAGTGCATGACACACATGAAACCCTAAACCTAACCCTAAACCTAACCCATGTGAGATGACCCTCCAATATGAGAGGAGGACACATAGGATAACTCACACTAACAAGAGCACTAGCGATATTCACACCAAATTACGGAGGCAAGGCAGCGGTCCATGGGTTGAGCGAAGTGATGGTCGAGGTACCTAAAGAGAATAGGACGTGGGAGTGAGAGAAGGTCACGAGGGGAAGGCCACACGACAAGCACGTAGAGAAGGATCCCATTGAATTAGAATCCAAAATCCACGAACTAGGAGCACAATGAGTAGGCTGAGCAAACGGTGAGGCATCAATATGGAAGTATGAGTAGAGGGTGTGGAAGACATCAACGATGCATGCACAAGTAGGGGTCAATGATACAACCGATGCCAAAACAATGTAGATACGGGCATGGCTAAGGTGCAAGCATGCAGCAACAAGCTCAAGTGGGACCAATGTAGAGGCATGAGAGCCAAGCGAGAGTGAGTAGGGTTGGGTGATCGATGTCTATCCAACGAGAAAAACAAGCAAATCCTCAACAACATAGGCCAAAGCAAAGACATTTAACCTAGAAAAATCCAAGCAACAAAAACCTTTTGATCAAAGACTCAAAACAAATGATGTGGAGAGAAAAATGAGTTGTAGAAGACAGACGAGACCAAGCTAGTGTAGTGCAGCGAGTTAGCTAAGGAGTCGTCACCGAGTTGGGGCCAAGTTGGGCTAGAAAACACATCTTCAACCACCTTTAAAAACACACAAAATAACACTCTGAGACCTCGGATATGAAACTTATGAACCCGTAATCAAACTCCAAACTACATGTAAGCCTCAAAATCCTCGAAATCCCACAAACACACCAACAACCCCAAAGGCGTGACCATGAACACTCAAAAAGAGGTATAAACACCCAAAATGCAAGAAGAGTACTATCGGAATATCCATTACGACACACAATAAAAATTTAGATCAGACCTAAAGCTAAAAATGCACAAAAACACCGAATAGTGCATGGATCCATACAATCTGCCGATACCATGAAAGAGGGTTCAAAACCCGAAACATGAGGATCACGAGGGATGACGTGCACATCATATATGGGTGAACTGCAGCGTTAAGAGATCTTGGGAGGAGTGAGCATTAACTGAATGTGCATGCAAAGATTCAAAACACAGGTAGAACCTCATTACAATCCATAAACTCTCTCTCTCTATCTCATATATCCAAAGGGGTGTACATATAGGAGGTGTTGAGTAACCCCTAGTGTTGAAATCATGACAACTCAAGTGGAGAGGGGGAGTTACATTCCCATAATAGAATTATAACTCCTAATGATCCATATAATGCACTGACGCGTAAGATAATCTCATAATGACCCCTAAATGACACATGAACATACAATCTCACCTAAGCGAGATGAATTACCTAATGATGTGGAAAATAACTCACACCAACAATAAATTTGAGCCTGTTTAATCCATACTCTTCTTATTTTGTTTCTATTATTCCTATCTACCCAAGCAATTCTTCTATGATTCCTAAATGAGAATGGGTGCCCATTCTATAACAAAGTAAATTTTATTATTCCTATCATAAAGGGCATATGTCCATTCTAAACTTTATAATACAAGTAATATTTATTTTTTTGAAAATGGGCATGTGTACAGTTATCACTGAAACATATTTGTTTATGATAATGGGCATGTGCCCATTCTAAACATTCTCATTCAAACAATTTTGATTCTATGAGAATGGGCATGTGCACACTCGTCAATACTTACTCAATACTTATGATTGTTACCTTCCCTAAGAACTCTTTTTATATTCCTATATGAGAACAAGTAGTTTCCCATTTGATACAAGACAATGTAAAGATGGTCAATCAATTTTTTACTTATTTAAAAGTCGTGACCATTTATAAAGCATACTCTTCTTTTATGATTCCTATCTACCCAAGAAAGTCTTTTATGAATCCTATATGAGAATAGGAAGATTAAAAATGCAATGCCCATTCAAAACAAGACGAAACAATTTTTTTGCATGAGAATGGGCATATGCCCATTCTAAACATTGTGATACAAGCAATAGTGATTTTATGAGATTCCCTCTATTATTCCTATTTATATCTATTTAAAATGGTTAGACTATTTTATCCATACTCTTCTTATTCTTCTTCTATGATTCCTAAATGAGAAGGGGCATCTGCCAATTCAATACAAGACAATGCCATAAAGCTCGATCATGAGATGTGAGAATGGGTGCCCATTCTAAAATTTATAATACAAGTAATATTTATTTATTTAAGAATGGCCATGGGCACAGTCATGATTGAAACATATTTTTAAATGAGAATAGGCATGTGCCCATTCTAAACATTCTCATATAAGAAATTTTGATTCTATGAGAGTGGGCATGTGTTATTTCGTCAACTTACTCAATACTTAGTCATTTGAATAACATATCTAATCCATACTTTTCTTTTATCATTGTTATCTTCCCTATGAACTGTTTTTTTATTCCTATATGAGAATAGGCAAATTCCTATATGAGAACAGGCATCTGCCCATTTGATACAAGACAATGTAAACATAGTCAATAGTTTTTACCTATTTGATATTTGTGACCATTTATAAAGCATACTCTTCTTTTATGATTCCTATCTACACAAGAAAGTCTTTTATGAATCCTATATGAGAATAGGAAGATTAAAAATTCAATGCCCATTCAAAACAAGACAAAACAATTTTGTTTACTCAGAATTGGCATATGCCCATTCTAAATATTGTAATACAAGCAATACTGATTTTATGAGTATGCCTCTATTATTCCTATTTATATCTATTTAAAAATTGTGAAACTGTTTTATGCATACTTTTTTTTATGATTCCAAATGAGTGAGTGCATCTACTTATTCAATACAAGATAATGTAAAAAATCTTAATCAATTTCTTAACTTTATACAAGCCATGAGAATGGGTGCCCATTCTAACGATAGTAAATACAAAAATAGTAATTATTACAAGTGTCTAATTAGGTTTGACAATAAATTCTACTATATATTTTTCATTATTCAAATATCTAATTAAAACATAAAATGGGTCCAATCAATTCAAATATATTTTTAAAATATTTACGACAAACTTAGGATATTATGATATTAAAGCATTTAAGAATTTTAGCATTAAAAGGTGTTGATTTATTATTGTAGGATAGATTCATTTTTTTATAACTTTATACATTCATTATTCAAATATCTAATTAAAACATAAAATGGGTCCAATAAATTCAAATATATTTAAAATGGGTCCAATCAATTCAATTATATTTTTAAAATATTATCGATAAACTTAGGATATTAGGATATTAAAGCATTTTAGCATTTTAGCATTAAAAAGTGTTGATTTATTATTGTAGGATAGATTCAATTTTTATAACTTTATACATGCCGTGAGAATGGGTGACCATTCTAAAACACAATAAATACGTAAATAGGACAAAGTATTTTATCAGTATTTTAAAAAACCTTCAAATTTTCATAATTTCATTAGTAATACATATTTTTCGTAAATGTGGACATTTTTAAAACATTACATGTGTCTAAAATGGTATAATGTATTTTCATTATTCTAATGAATCTATAAAACATTTAAATGTTTCTAAACATTGGGATAATAGCATATTAAAGCATTTAAATATGTACCCTTTCGTGGTTAAGTATTTACGATAGACTTAGTATATTAAAGGCATTTAAGCATTATAGTTTGGTGATTTATTACGGTAGAATAGATTAAAAGGTGGTGATTTATTATGGTATGAAAAATTCAAATTTCGAATTTGGGCGCTTTCTTTTAGAGGTGATTTTCTTTGGTCATATACATTATAAAAATATTGAATTTGAATGGCTTGGGTTTTGATTGTTTGTTCTCTAATGGCCGAGTTTTTATTTTTTCTCTTACGACCAGGTTTTTTCATTCAGAGATTTTATAGGAGAAAGATGAAGGTATGTGAAAGGATTTGGGCTGATTGGATACAAAGATTATCAAAAAGAAAATTGTTACAGAGGTAATAAAACTTGTTGCAGTTGTCATAAAAAAGACACAGAGAGACACAAGCATTACTGAGTCCATCTAATCATTTTTTTCACACCATAAACAGGTACACATTTTAGACCTTATGACATTAAAAAAGGAACGAAACAATTTTGATTTGTATATTTGGTAGTTGTTACGTTTACGAATGTAAAAAATTGATTTATGTATTTTTTTCTCTTATGTTTATGTAAGGAAACAAATCGATACGTTTTTCAGACATTAAAATAAATGAGATATATAGAAAAAATGGTTCAAATAGTTGATTGTGAATTAAAATATCTTTGTTAGTATACATTCTTTACACTTTAGAAGTAAAGTTGGAAAATTTGAGATATTTTTTACGCTTTAGAAGTAAACTTGGAAAAATTGAGATATAAAAACCTTGAATAGCCTGCTCTTCCATTGTTGTATTCCGTTTGAGAAATCTCCAATAGTCTCCCTTACAAAATCACTATTTCGAAGTTGTTTCTTCTTCTTTCTTTTGCAAAATCTCTATATCTTCATATTTTTCTGACCACATCTATGTTCTTCGTCTTTCCCCAGCTAAATCTCTGAATGAAAAATATTTGTCCCAATAGAGTGAAAACCAAAACCTGATTCATTCAAAATCAATATTTTTATAATGCCAAAATAAATTACCTCGTAAAAAGAGCGCCAAAAATTCAAATTTTGAATCAAACTTGACATAATAAATGAAAATTATGAATTTCCTCCCAAAAATTAAGCACCTACAATTCAAAATTTGAATCAAACTTGACATAATAAATGAAAATTATGAATTTCCTCCCAAAAATTAAGCACCTACAATTCAAAATTAAGTGTCAAAATTTAAAATTTGAGTCAAACCTACCATAATAAATGACTAGTACGAATTGCCTCCCTATAATAAAGCACCAAAAATTTGAAATTTGAAACAATAGAAAAATCATTGTGATTATATAATATTAGTATTAATTAATTAATTAAAAACATTAATTAATAATATTATAATTAATTACTATTAGTGCTTCAATTATTATATTAAAAAATGACATCTAATTATATTATCAAATGAATAAAAAATAATTTCAAAATAATTATAAACACCATTATATTTATAATATGCTTCATTAATTTTAATGCTTAGAATGGGACGGTAAAAATATTTAGACTTTAATTATTAAAAAATTAGAAATCAAACGAATAAAAAATACGATTAAACTTTATATACTCCATTATTATTTATAACGCTTCATTAATTTGAATGCTTAGAATGGGCAAATAAAAATATTTAAAATTTAATTATCAAAAAATAGAAATCAAAGAATAAGTATTTAACATATCATATTAGGACTAATCAAAATTAATTAATTAACAACAGTAATTAATAATACTAATAATTAAATACAATAAATAATATTATATCATTTAATAATAA
The DNA here is from genome assembly GCA_018340775.1 of Taxus wallichiana var. yunnanensis. Taxonomy (NCBI): domain Eukaryota; kingdom Viridiplantae; phylum Streptophyta; class Pinopsida; order Cupressales; family Taxaceae; genus Taxus; species Taxus wallichiana. The sequence goes on from CM031234.1 coordinate 536,910,519, forward strand.
CTATAAATTGTTGTATGTGAATGGGCTTGAATTGATTTTAATACCTCTATAGTTATCTCTATTCTTTGACTATGTTTACAAGAAATATGATTGTATCATTTAATAATAATTACAAATTGTTGTATGTGAATGCGATTGAATCAATTTTAATACCTCTATAGTTATCTCTAGGTAATAAGAACAATGAAAATGAGGTAATACACGGATAGAATGGGCGTATGTTTATTATCACACAAAAAAAACATCAGAATGGGCAACGTGAGTAACAAGAATAGTGAAAATGAGGCAATACACATAGATAGGATGGGCATATGTTTATTTTCGTATAAACAAACATTAGAATGGGCATATGTTTATTCTCATACAAAAAAACATTTTTTATCTTGTATTGAAAGGGTGTATGTCCATTCTCATATAAGAATTATAGAAGAAAAATGAAAAGTACACATAGACAAAATGGGCATATGTCCATTCTCATATAAGAATCATAGAAGAAAAATGAAAAATTACACATAGACAGAATGGGCATATGTCCATTCTCATACAAACAAACATTTTCTATCTTGTATTGAAAGGGCATATGTCCATTCTCATATTCTCATACAAATAAAAATTTTCTATCTTGTCTGTCATATGGACATATGCCCATTCTCATATAAGAATCATAGAAGAGAAATAGAGGTAATATACACCTAGACAAAATAGGCATATGTTCATACAAACAAACATTTTTAACTCGTATTAAATAGGTATGTGCCCATTCTCATATAAGAATCATACACCTAGACAAAATGGGCATATGGGCATCTTCCCATTCTCATTTAAGAATCATAGAAGATAAATAGAGGTAGAATGGGCATATGTTCATTCTCATACAAACATTCCCTAGGCATATGTCCATTTTCATACAAATAAACATTTTCTATCTATGCCCATTCTCATATTCTCATACAAATAAACATTTTCTATCTTGTCTATCATATGGGCATATGCCCATTCTAATGTAAGAATCATAGAAGAGAAATAGAGGTAATATACACCTAGGCAATGGGCATATGTTCATTCTCATACAAACAAACATTTTTAACTTGTATTGAATGGGCATATGCTCATTCTCATACAAACATTCCCTTTCCCACATCCTTTATAGTGATATAAAAATGATTAAGTTCAATATTGCTAAATAGAGGTAATATACACCTAGACAATGGGCATACGTTCATTCTCATACAAACAAACATTTTTAACTTGTATTTCATGTGCCTATAAGAATCATAGAAGAGAAATAGAGGTAATAATTAATTTTTTTAGAATGGACAGTTTCCCTTTCCTACATGGATAGTTTCCCTTTCCCACATCCATTATAGTGATATAAAAATGATTAAGTTCAATATTGCTTCAATGAGGTAGAATGGTTAGAATAGGCATATGCTCATTCTCATACAAACAAAGAGTTTTATGATTGTGATGACAATGGGCATGTTGGGCCCCTAAAATATTGGCCAAGTATAAAAAGGCGCGTAGGCACGCAAGGCCTAGTTGAAGAAAGGTGTGCAAGGAGAAGGCACACAAGAAAGGGTTTAAGGAAGGGTTTAAGGAAACCCGTGGCATGCACGCGGAAAAATCCAAGGTTCCAGGACTTAGCCATATTGGGAATTTTGGGCAGGATACGAGGAAAACGTGACTTGACTATGCATGCGGAGTGGATAAGGTGTCATCCTGGTGACAGTTGGCCTAGGAAGGAATATGCCCTACATTAGAGGCTTCTAGAAGGACATCATGGCATGGAGTGGTGAGCTCAGGCCTAGAGGAGCATGCGCTCCTGGACGACCACATTCAGACACTTGGTGACGGATCTAAGGCCGCAGGAGAATGAGTTGGCAGATCAAAGAGGCTATATATACAAGTTCCTGCTTTGAAGTAAACATAACACATAGAGAAAGGGTGGAGCTCTCAGAAATACTGCAAGGACTCTATTAGTTTTGGAAAATAAAGGTAGGAAAGGATGTTTCAAGGGTTGGGAATTATAAATTTTCTTTTGAAGGCCTAGTTATATAAATCTAGTTATATTGCAGGACTATGGTCTACCTTTCTGTGACATTCTGTAATGGCCTAATGAATGTAATAAGGTTACCAGTTGATATGAATATGAGCATTAATGGTTTTGATGCATACATCCTTCTTCATAGTTATTTTTCATTGATGTTTATGAACTAAGTATAAATGCTTGTATGAATTCCTTTCTATTTTGGTGTAAGTTATATTATCTATGTCTAGAATTACTGTAAGGATCTAGAAGCCATTTTGAACTCTAAGGTGCTTGTATGTCTTATTTCCTTTCAAAATATCTTACACTCAAATCATAGATGATGTTTCCCATTAAACTCACATAAAAGAGAGACTCGGTACCCGCGCGTGCCTCGGGTGAGTGGCCATGCCCATTGGGTGATAGGGTCAGGCGCACATGGGATTTCTTTCCTTTTTGATGGGGGTAAAAATGACTACATCTTGGTTCCGTTGCCAGGACTCTTTTCAAAGTTGTAGTGGGAAATGGCATACATCATGATCTAGGTAATGAGTAATGATAGAACGTTTAACTTTGGAAAGTGTTGAATCATGGTTCAAGAGCACAGAGGATGAATTTTCTCAGAGATTCAACACTTTGGACCTAAGTTTGATGCACGTAGGTGGGTAGAAGAGAACCTCTACCATGATTTATATGAAAAAAAAATTTGTTGCTTCCCAGTAGAACGTATGAATGGCTCTCAGCATATGTGTCTAGATCAAGCTAGTATTATAGATCACGCACATGGACCCAAGAATAATACCAAAGGATGCAGGATGTAGATCTGACGTGGACTCGTGTTGTGGATCATTGGTGGAAGGGTGTGTTGGCTAGCTACACTCTGGAGTATGCTATTTCTACATATTCTTACCTAGAAGTTGCTGATTTTTAATTTATGTGGGATCCCAGAGGATCATTTTTACATGTTATCCCTCTAGCAATGAAGATCTTGATTGTTACTTTGAGTTTAGAGGCATTTCCAATGGTCGGCTAAACCGTTCTGATCGTTGGGCGAGGAAGCTAGGGTGGAGGAAGATGGCAGATATTACGACAGAGAAAGAAAGGGAGGAGATACGGCTCAAGTATAGTGAAGCGTGTGAAAGGGAGATTGCTAGATGACGTGAGGCTACAAGTGTGATGGATCTATGGAGGTAGACGTTGCGGGAAGGAGTTAAGGTTCACGCGGAGGATGTGGAACTGAGCAGTCTATGCTACCCCATCTTAGCAAACACATAAGAGAGACCCCTTCAGCTTCTGATGAGATTTCATCACACAGAGAGAGAAGAGTCGTTGGTATGTATCTAAACCCACCCAGTGACCAAACCCTGGCGCTTAGTTATCCAGATCAAAAGAGTATCATTGACCCAGTTGGTATCATTGGAAGTGATAGATCTGTGCCCAAGAGATATAATTTTTCAGTTCCCACTTCTATGGCTACACATATTCTAGTATTCATAGGAGTCTTTGGAAAAGGAGCAAGTACACAAGCTTTTGGTCTTACGTCTAGGAGTGGCACGGGGTACATTAGTGGTAGTGGGGCATTATCACAGACCAGTCAACGCATAGTTCAGTGGAACCTTAGGGACACTTGGCATGAATACTACAGGACCTAGTGGACCTAGTGGTTCTGGTGGATTTGGTGGGTCGGGAGGAATAGGACACAGTGAACCTAGTGGTTCTAGTGGCCCACAGTGGATCCGGCGGTGGAGGAAACACTTTGGAGGGAACCAAGGCTTTGGATCAAGAGGAAAAGGGCCCCAGCCACCCCCTCAAGTCTTCTTTGAGATGTCTTTACATTTTCCAGATTACAAAGGTATTGAAGATGCTGCAGAACATGTTCACAAGTGTGAGCTGATATGGTGTGCAAAGGGGATCACAACCTCAAAGTGGAAGGCTAGTTAGTTTGTAACTACATTACAGGGGCACGCGCATAGCTAGTATAGGAAATATGACCCTCATCAAATAGTAGTGGATTATACTGCTTTAAAGAATGCCTTCTTGGTATAATTTCACATCCTTGAGTTTGAACAGAAGAGCATCAAGGCCCTAAAGGAGATTCAATAGGGAATGGTAGAGAGTATGATGCATGCTTTAAAACTCTCTTGTCTAAATTATCATATGGCATTCACCCTTTATAGCATGCTTAGTGGTTTTTTAGAGGGTTGATCACACCTTTTAGAAGGGCCTTATCTCATAAAACTTTCACAGACCCACACGAGGTGTTAGAAGCCGCTCTGTGCACCGAGGTCATTTAAGTGTTGACACTAGTATTATCCCATTTTTGAGGCTGAGATTGCTGTTATGGCTAAGCGGTGGAAAAAATTTCTATGAACTCATCCCATGAGACTCGCAGTGGTTTATGGTGTATAGATTATGAAATAGAGGGGCATGTCAAGGATAGTTTCCCCCGGAGGACAGTATGCATCATGACAGTAGACTGATATTTTTCATGGAGACCATGATGTAAGTAGATGCCCCTTCTTATAGCGCATGATCCGAGAAGAATGTGTCTTTTTACTATAATATTCACACCTCTACAACCCATGATACTAAGGATTATAGGCTTATTGATCAAATCCATGAGGCCATCGATCATGGGGTACGCCAGACCGAAATTGCTAGCATTTCTATAGGTGATGATTGCCATTATGAGGAGCGCAAAGATGGAGGCACGCGTGGAAGGGGATTTCATGAAGGATTCTATGGTCATGGTAACCACAAACAAAGAAGTGAGTTCCCAGGTGGAACCTGTTTTAATTGTGGGTCTATAAAGCATTATAAATGAGAGTGCCCAAACCTATTGTAGTGCTCATGGTGCGGGAAGAAACACAAGTATGAGGATTTTCTTGAGTTGTTTGAGCACAATAATCAGCAGCAATAAAAAAACAAGGGCACTGCAATGGTAAGCATTAATAATATGGACATGCAAAGGATGCCATGGGTAACACGTGATGTAGGCTTAGAACCTATTTTAGTAACAACAAGAGCGAGGCCGCGTGCGCAAAGGAAATACCAAGGCGAGAGGAATTTGGATTTAAGAGAAGAGGTGGTGCATGGAAAGTACCCAGATCCTCTCATCAGAAGAAGGTATATCAAGATACCATGGACATCATTCGGAGTTTACAAGGAGAAATCTAGTGTCTAAAGGAGTAGTCCAGGAGGGAAGAGTAAAGGAGGAAGGTCAAGGTACCAAGAGATGACCTAGATGAGGTCAGGGAAGTATGTAAAATGCTAAGGCAAGAGAATGTTATTCCCTTGCTAGGAGCATGGTTGAGGGAGAAGGTACCACACGTCGGAGAAGAGCATGAGAGGCAGGTCCTACATGTAAACCTTCCCCCTCACATCCTTGACTATGACAGGGAGATCACATTAAATGTAGTAGTGGATGGATGACTGCTAAGTAATATCCTCATTGACATAGGTGTGGAGGTCAATGTTCTCACATTGGATGTATGGCATCAGATGGGAAGGCCTACATTATAGCCATATTTGAATGTGTTGTATATGGAAAACAAAACAAAGGTAATGCCCATTGGTGTCTTAAAGGATGCGGTTATCACCATTCAGGGAGCTAAGTTTACTGGGGACTTTAAATTCTTGGTGCTCATCGAGGAAGACAATTTCCTAGCACTACTTGGGTGCCCATGGTGTTACAAGAACAATGTAGATCTTTGGTTCAACAAAGGGTACATCAGCTTTGAAAATGAGGAGGAATGAGTCATCATATCCCTGGCTGATGGGAATTCAACACCCTATACTAAACCCTTGTGAGAAGAGGTCCTGGATTGAATATATGTGTGCTCAATCAAGGATCCAAAGATAATCCATCCTACCGATGGATTTCTTCAATTTGAAGATGCTCATTCGGTAAGTGACACCACCAATATAGCATGTGATAATTGGGTGCACGGACCTACGAATTGATCGGATGACATTTAAGAGGATCGGTGACAAGGGTGACAAAGGTGCGCACATTTAGGTGCCTAAGAGGAAAAGATCTACCTAAGTACTCAAGAGGAGCCTCCCCTAAGATATTTTTGCAGAGAATGAAAGCTCGGTGGAAGGAGGAAAATGAAAGAAGGGGGATGTTAAGTTACGTCCTACTAGGAACTGCATTGCGTGCTAGTGGGAAACACATCGGGATAATCTCTTGGAATGGCATGAAGTGATAATTTCCTTCTCTGTTCATTTCTCTAGAATCAATGCACCCACCGCCATCAAGGACTACCATGGTAAGGATCCCACCTCTTTCCACGTCCAAGCCTATGAAATGACCTGGAGGGAAGGCATGAAAGCTTTTTCACCATCCCTCTCGGTGCACAAACTATATTCTACATTGCAGGGTTGTGCGTGTGTGCATGGTACATACACTCTGAGACATGCCACCAAATAGGGAATTGGCAAGAACTAGCAGAACTAACCTAGTTCATATTTTCGAGTATCAAAGTACAAATCCATCGAGTTGATAAGGTGTTACAGATTGTTAAGTGCCTTGCCATGGGGGATAGTGCCATGGCAGAAGATAGGCTACTAGACTTTCTTGGTGAACCTGGTTTTGGGGAGCAATTTAAAGAAGAGGAAATAGAGGAGGATCAATTTGAGTGCACGCGTGTGAAAAAGTAGCAAGGAAATATTATTTATGTGATTGATGGGGAGGAAGAAAACAGATTGGATGTTAAACATTCTGCATACGGATGCGCGAGTTAGTGGACAGGCCTGATACTCACGCGCATGCCTACCATGAACCTTTAAAAAATAAAAAGGTTAACATGAGCTCAAGAGAAGAACCTAAGGAAGCTATCATTGGAGATTACTGGTCGGAGAAGGAATTCTCTAAGATCATTGATATTTTGTGTGAATTTGAAGAATTATTTCGCATGGGTACCATGAGCTCAAAGGCATCCACAATTCCTTAGGGGAAATGAGGATAAAGTTGAAGGATGGTGCACACCGGTCGAGAAGAGACTGTACTAGATGAATCCCAATTTGTGCATGAAGGTAAAGGAAGAGATAGACAAAATGATAGCATCTAGGATCATTGAAGCTATTGAAGAATCGAAATGGATAAGTCCAATGGTAATCAACATCAAGAAGGATGGGTGGATTAGGATCTGCATGGATTATAGGGAGCTGAACGTAGTTTTTGTCATTGATCCTTTTCCAACCCCCTTCACTAAATAAATTTTGGAGGGAGTCACTGGGCGTGAAATCTATTCCTTTATGGATGGATTTTCGGGGTACCACCAAGTTCGGATTGCAAAGGAAGACCAGGAGAAGACAACATTTTTCATTAAATGGGAAAGTTTTACATACATGGTCGTGCCTTTTGGGTTGAATAATGTGCCTATTTTTTTCTCACGCATAGTGGTACAGGTGTTCTAGGACTTCATCCATAAATTCATTCAGGTCTATCTAGATGATTGGATGGTGTATGGGCTAGTAAAAGACCATTGCGATAATTTGAGTATGACGTTTGAGAGGTGTTGGAAGTTGAGGATATCCCTCAACATTAAAAAGTGTGTCTTTCTACCCCATTTGGAATGCTATTGGGGCATATCATATATAAGGATGGCTTGCTAGTAGATCCTGCCAAGGTTGTAGTGATTGTGGGATTGGATGAACCTACTAGCTAGAGTGCGGTGCGCAGGTTTCTTGGACACGTGAGCTACTATCAAAAGTTCATCAAGGGGTATCCCAAGATCCCCGTGGATTTACAACAATTACTTGGACATAAAATTACCTTCTACAAAGAAAAGTCATTTGATACATTAAAGGATAGGCTTGTCACCACACCTATATTATGTTTTCCCTCTTGGGATAAGCCCTTCCATGTTCATATAGATACCTCCAAAATGACCATTGGGGTAGTGCTTGCAAAACCTAGTGAGAGAATTATTGATCATCCCCTATGCTTTGCAAGTAGGAAGTTGACATCAGCAGAGTATAATTATACTATGACCGAGTGCGAAGCATTTTCAATGATCTACACACTTCACAAGTTTAGACAATATCTACTGGCAACTCCCTTTGTGTTTTACACCAACCACATGGTGTTAAAGTACTTGGTGAACAAGACCATTCTACAAGGGTGCATATGCTATTGGGTTCTGTTATTTCAAGAATGTTAGTTCATGGTAGTTGTGAAGTTGGGAAAGAGTAACTGTGGACCTGATCATTTGTCAAGGATTGATTCAAGGGAGGACATGCAGAGCATTGAAGAGACAATTCCAAACATGCAATTGTTTAGGTTATGGCACATGCCCTCAGATTTGGAGGAGATTATAGTATTTCTAAAGGAAAATGTTGTGCGAAAGGGATGAAGATAATAGAGAAGAAGAAACTAGCCATACGCGCTATGCCTTACATGTTGATCGTGGGTACTTATACAAATTAGGGCATGATGAAGTTTTGCGTAGGTGTGTGCTAGAGCATGAGCACCTTGCCATCATAGAGGAAGAACACGGAGGGAGTGCAGGTGGAAATTATGCAGGAAACACCACCGCACGTAAGATATTAATGGTAGGCTTATGGTGGGAAACCCTGTATAAGGATTACAAGGACTATTGTAAAGTGTGTGATAACCGGCAACGCGTTGGCAACCCAGAAGAAGAAATGAAATTCCTTTTCACCCTATCCCTAGCACTGAACCTTTTAAGAAATGGGAAATAGACTTTATAGGCTCTATTACACCAGCAACGCGTAGGACTGGATCACGCTACATAATCACTTTCACAAACTATTTGACAAGGTGGGAAGAGGCAGCCCCAACTAAAGACTACACAATGAGCTACAGCAGCAAGATTTTTGTGGGAAAACATTATCACAAGGTATGGATGCCCTTTAAGTTTAACTAGCGATAGGGGTACACATTTCTTGAATGAGACTATGAGGATCCTGTTAGCATATTTCATGGTGGCTCATCACAAGACTACACCTTATCACCCATAAGAAAATGGAACTGTGGAAGCATTTAACAAAATATTGAATCATACCCTGACAAAAATTTGTGATGTTGGAAGACAAGATTGGGATGACAAATTTTCAACCGTATTATGGGCGTATAGGACAACTTATAAAAGGTGAACAAATACACACCATTTCAATTAGTGTTTTACATGGAATTTGTTCTTCCAATTGAGTTCATGATACCTTTTGTGTGAATAGCACGCGCAGGAGGCTTGGTTGATTAGTAAGCTACTGGAAGAGAGAATTGAGAAATTGATAAAGTTGGATGAAAGATGATCACTCACCAGGTGGAGCCAAACAACAGAAAAAGCAAAGCAAAAATCATGGCATGATCACCACATTAGGAACAAGAAATTTGAGATTGGGCGGATGGTATTCTTGTATGATTCTAAGTTTCGCGCCATCCTGAAGTTGAAAGTCCATTGGTTGGGTCCCTACACAATCTCGTACATCCTTGATTTAGGCATGTGTCGATTCTGAACACGAGGATGGAATGAAATTTTACAGGCGAGTTCAATGGGAGTAGGTTGAAGCCCTACTATAAATAAGGATTCTTTTTGTTTGTAAATAAAGTAATTTTTCCAGATAATTTAGAATTTCCTTTATGCATTTCCTTTCTTGTGTTTCCCTTTCGCGTTGTTGTTTTGTTTTTCACCTTAGGTGCCAAAGAACCTTGTTACTTTTTTAGGGTTTTGAAAATACGAGAGGGCCACTCATCATTTAAGTGTGGGATAGAGTGATGTGAAGGAAAGCATGAGTAAAGTACTAAGGAGGATTCATTGTAAATCCCGGTTGAATGGCCCTATTGAAAGAGTTGCATGAAAGAAAAGGTGGAAAAGGATGGTAGGTTTGTCAAGATAAGGCTACTTTCAAATCCCACGTGCGAGAGAAGGAAGAAGCGCATAAACAACACGAGGTAGGCGAGCAAAAATCATGATAGAAGAAGTGCCTTCGGTGTAGGTGATGTGCGCGCAAGAGTCTCCTATCAAGATGGATTGGTTATGCACTAGAAGGTTGGAGATTATCCGCGCAAGGTTGGGCACGTAAGTTAGGGCACAAAAGTCAGGATTTGTTTGAAAAATCCACTTTAAATGTTAAAAGTATGGTGGTAGGTGAAGTAGAATTTAATGCTTAAAAATGGCAAAAACTATAAATAAATGTTCAGGCATTTCATTATTCACTTTGCATATAATGAAAAAGAAGCACTTGCACATCTTTGAAAACTAGGGCTTCGGATCGATCCGTGTGAAGAAAAATTTGAAAAGTGTGAGTGTGAATCACTAGTTTGGATTTACAAACTAGAGAGAAGGGATTTCATGGGTGTAAGAGAAATTGTGAGAAGGCACCGTTTGTGAAGGAATTATCCCAGTTAGGGTTTGAAGAAATAGGGCACATGTTTAAGGGGTTTTCTTCACAAGTTTGAGATCTAAGGTTGGAGGGAGTGGAAGAATAGAGTAACAGGAAGTGATTGAAGTGATAAGAGAACCTAGACAATGGCACCCAAGAAACCAGTTAGCACACCTAAGAAGGGAAAGGGCAAGGGCAAGTAACAAGAAACTGTCACGCATACAAATGAAGAGTGGTATGCAGAAATGTAATACCCAGATGGAGTATTGTTGGGAAAGGAGTGGGAGTCCCATTTGAGAAACATGTCTATAAATGACTACAATCATCATTCAAGCACAATCGAGAAGGAAATGGCGCTGGAGTTAGTGCACCCAACAAATAAAAGGACACCAGAGGGTTTTCCCATCTATGATGATGATGTAAAGGTCAAGTTGGAGAAGTCAAGGTTATTGTAACTCTTTGAGTTTCCCTACTTGGGAAGCCTGAGTGTTTATATCAATGGTTGATGGTGTGCATGCACGAAGATTACTTCCACTTCACAAGGCAGAAGATGCGCATTACCCACAACTCATTTCACATTTCATAGGCCTCATCTATGAAGGAGATAGTTTGGAGGATGACTTAAGTGATAAAGAGGAAATTAAGGAGATTGCACCACCTATGCATACAAAAAGGGGTCGAGGTACTATGATATCACAGACCTCAAGAATCTGGTGATGAAGATGGCCACGTAACTTGTAACAAATATAAATGGCCAAGAGAGATGGACCCAGGTTAACAAGGCATGGTTGAATTTTTGTAGGAAATTTTTTGAGGCCACCATCTACAACTTTTCTACATTCATCGTGGATGAGATTGTTAGCGGCACGAAGGAAGGTGACAAAATCCTTTTCGGTAATGTCTTGCTAACCATTGTGTTTTCAGATATTAGAGTGTCGGATGCTTTAGACAAATTTGTGTGGGAGTACCTTGCTGAGGACCCTTTGCCCACAAAGAGATTTGAAAAATACACCTGTGATAGTATGATGGCCATGCACAAGGCGCGCTTGGAGAAATGGTATATGTGCCTGAGGAACACGTTCGGTGGAATGGAGGATCTTTAAACAATCGCCAACGGCCACCAAGGAGAGGCCAAGTTTGTTGTGTACCAAAGGCATTTCGCCTCGACAAATTCAAACTAATAGATGAGACATGGAGCCCATGGTGCAAGCTCCCTTTTTCCTTCACATCTCAACACTTCCAAGCAAGAGTGAACAGGTTCATAGAATCCAATAATTTGAGGTTGGACCTTGGTGATCTGGACCGAGACCTATTGTTGTAAATCAGCGGCACCCACGGATGCAAATCGGGGTTCTAAGTTGATATTTTAGGCATCCAGTGTGATTACACAACATTGAAACCTCTCTCCAGTGTGGGACTTGTAAAATGAGAGAGGAATCTCCATATTAGAGGCTGGTTCCTCAAACTCCTCTGATTAGATCTATTATTTGCACAACTACGAGAGGTTTAGATCCTAATTTTATCCTAGATTGCGGAGACAGGGGATAAGAAATGCAAAAATTGAAACTAAACTAATGATGGTGATGCACCAAAGGAGTGGTGAACATTTTTGCTAATGCAAATAGACACAAATCATAAATTGCAGCATAAAACATCATGCACAGGTTGATAATTTGTAATCAAAGGTTTGAAATGAAACAAACAACACATACAAAGGACTGAAAGCATTCACAGAGCCTGCATTGTGATTTTCAACATCAAAATCCTTGCATTCCAACACCAAAGAGGAAAAAAAGGCATGTTACAATCCCTGGAAGGTCTGGTACTTCTAAAATCACTTGCTGAAGATGAAAACAGAAGCTTGTTGTGCAAAAAAAGTGTTCCCCTTTGAAAAATGAGCCAAATCTGGCTTTTTACAGTGCATGGGTCGAACCCAGGAGAGAGAAAACATGAAAAAATGGGAGCCATTCCTCATTGACCAAAATGCATTAAAAATAGCATGGGTGACCTGACAGACCCATCCCCCAACATTTTTGACCATGCTGGAGAAGAATGCGACCCATTTCGCATTAAAATTGGTTGTTGAAACGTCAGTTCTGTCCATGGGCGCATACCAGAAGTGTTTTTGATTTTCTCCCTCCAAAATGAACCAAAATTCAAAATTGACCATGGAATATTGTAGATAATTTCACCATCTTTCCATTGATATAAAGAACACAAAAATATGAGCTCTGGATCGAAAGTTATGGTGATTTGAAGTTTTAGGGCAAAAACAGGCCAAAATCGGATCGGCGGGCAAAAAGTTTGAATTTTTACCCGTTTGGTCTTTGGAACATTTTTCAAATTTTCCCCATGCTCCACCACTCTAGGTGCCACATGGCACGTTCTGATTGGGCACGGGCCCTTCCTGACCATTTTTTCCTTCGGGTCGCTTGGTGTTTTTTCGCCCTTGGACACGTGGCAGCTCCTGATTGGCTGCGGGCCTTCTAGGGAAAATTTCCCACCAAAACTCCGCTGAGCCATAACTTGAAAAATACATGGAGTTAGGAGGAAAAATTTACCTTTCTAGAAAGTTGAGAAAGAGCTCTATCCAATGGTGCCATTTCTAGAAGGTTTTGAGTGCCTGAAAACAAAATATTCTGACTGAGGCACAAGAGAAGGAAAGATGTAAAGGAGTTAGCCACAAAATGAGCAGGGGGCACATTTGGGATAACAATTTTGGTGACTCAGAGGGGTCATCTACCTACTAGATGAAAATACCAGTTGCCTGAAGTAGTCCATTGGGCATGGAGTCATCAAATTTTCTGTTGGAACCCCAACTGACTTAGAATGTTGCAAGGAGGAAGATGGAATATCACCTGATGGAAGCAAGGACTGCAAAACATCTCCAGGGATAGCAAGCTATGCCAAAGCACTTAGGGAAAGCAAAACTAACCTATAGCAAAACAATGTGCACAAGCACTTGAAGGAATGGAAACCTAAGCTAATATTTACAAGGTGGAGAATTTCCCTTTAGAAGTAATGCTTTAGATAGATTCCATTGATTTGGAATCTCTGATTCTTCACCATCCAATGAAGCCAATTGGAAGGCATTGTTGTTCTTGCACTTTGTGACCATGTATGGGCCACTCCAAATGGCATCAAATTTTGAATGCCTTCCCGGTTTTCTCTTTCGCATCCCATTTTAACACTAGATCTCCACTTGGAAAGATCTACTCTTGGCCTTCTATCAAAGGTCTTCTTGATCAAAGCTTGATCCTTCTCCATTGCTTAGGATGCCCATCTCGATCTCTTGGAGCTCCATCAACTCTGCATATCTCACCTCCATGGGCCCAAACTCTAGCAACTCTAACTGCTTCATGAGTTCCAATGTTGGCAACTCAAGTGACATGGGTAAGATTGCCTCTCTTCCATAAACAAGCCTGGAATGGAGAGTTACTGTGGATCTCTTGGGAGTTATCCTATCAGCCCATAAGGCTGATTTCAGTTTGGTATGCCAAGACCTCTGATTCTCATCAAGAGTCCTCCTAATGATCCTCAACAAGTTCTTGTTTGTAGACTCGGCTTGGCCATTACCTTGAGGGTAATAGTTTGATGAAGTGCTTAGGTAGATCCCATTCTTGACAGCCCACTCAGTCACCTTGGATCCAATGAATGCCGATGCATTATCTGAGATTATTGTAGCAGGTATACCAAATCTGGTTGCTATCCCCTCATAAAAGTCTAAGATGTTGGACTCATTTGCCTTTTTGAGTGCTACTACTTCAGTCCACTTGGTGAAGTAGTCCGTGGCTATCAAAATCCATTTGTGCCCTTGACTTGAATTGGGATTAATGACTCCAATGAAGTCCAAACCCCATTGCATGAATGGCTGGTCAACTGAGATTGGATGCAATGGAAGGGCAGCAAGTCTCTCTTTTCCTGTGAAGAATGCACAATTCTTACACCTCTTGATCCATGCATAGCAATCACTGAAAATTTTAGGCCAATAATAACTAGCCTTCATGATTTTTAGAGCTGTCACTCTTGGTGCAAAATGACCACCAGCTGGTCCACCATGGAACTCTTCCAATACCCTCTGAATCTAATTTGTGCTAATGCATCTCAGCAGCACTCCATTCACATCTTTCTTGAACAAAACTCCATCAACAATGGCATATGGGACAGCCTGCAATCTGAAGTGTCTTCTTTGGGTCTTGTTCATCTCTAGAGGGCATAGGCCTGTGCTTAGGAAGTGCATTATACCTTGGGTCCAGCAAGGAGTGGGGGCAGCATTGTTTTCTTCTTGAGTGCCACATGGCTCATGGCTATCTTGAACTGTCAAAACAGCCTCTCCTTCATTGCATGCTTCTTTTTGCTTCCCCAAAACCAGCTGCTCACACAATCCTTTTCCTCTTACCAGCTTGGTGATTTTGATCTCAATGTCATACTCCATGACACGGGTGATCCAACCTACCCTTTTCTCGTTCAAATCTTTGTTGAGGAGGAAGTCCTTAACCCCAGCATGTGAGACCAGCAACTGGACCTTGTTGTTTGAGACTAAATGCTTGAATTTCTTCAAGCTTCTAATTACTACCAGCACATGCTTCTCAATAAAAGAATACCTCACCTCATAGTCATCTAGGATCTGGCTGAAGAAAGCAATTGGCTGCTCATCGTTGTCCTTGTTCTGCTATACCAAAATGGCAGAAATAGTATCATTACCTCCAAATGCATAGAGGATGAAATCCTTGGAGAAATCTAGGTTGATGAGAGTTGGTGCTTGAGAGATAGCTTCTTTGATTGCTTCAAAACTCTCCTTTCCTTCTGTTGTCCACTTGAAAGCCATGCTCTTCTTTAACATTTTGGTGATGGGCTTGACAAGGGCTGCAAAATCTGGGACAAACCTCCGAACAAAGTTTATCCTCCCAAGAAACTCAAGGGCTTTCTTGTGGCTTAGCAATGGTAGTGCTCTTATGGCTTCACCCTCTCTAGATCAATTGCTAATCCTTCTTTGGAGACAATATGGCCAAGGAGCTTTCCTTCATGTGCGAAAAGATACACTTCTTAGCATTCAAAACACTCCAAATCTCCTACACCTCATGAAGACTTGTCTCAAATGAGAGAGATGGTATGCTTTGCATTCTTGGAAAAAACAATGATATCATCAAGGTAAATCAGCACCACATTGTTAATCAAACCTTTGAACGCCATGTCCATTGCTCTTTGGAAAGTAGCACCAGTGTTGGACAACCCAAATGGCATTTTCCTGTATGCATAAGTTCCCCATTTGGTTGTGAAGGTTGTCTTGAACTGGTCTTCTTCCTTCACCATAATCTGATTGTAGCCTGAGTAGCCATCAAGTAGTGAAAACCTCTCGGAGCCAGCCACAACTTGCAAGATTTGCTCCATGGAAGGGAGTGGGTAATGGTCCTTGAGAGATGCTCTATTCAAGTCTCTGAAGTCAACACACAATCTGATCTCTCCACTCTTCTTTACAATTGGAACCAAGTTGGCAACCCAACTAGAATGCTTGATTGGGAATATGATTCTTGACTCAATCAACTTGTTCAATTCCTTCCTCATGAGAGGTTCCATGTGTGGATTGACTGGCCTTTGTTTCTTCCTGATGGGCTTAGTATTTGGATCCAACTCAATGGTGTGCTGAGCTAACTTGGGATTGAAACCTTTCAAATCTTCGTAGCTCTAAGCAAACACATCAGGGAACTCTTGACATAGCTGTATGAACTCATACCTTTCTTGTTCAGTTGTCATCTTTCCAATTTGCAATGGTTTGTTCTCTTCCACCAAGATGGATCTTGAATCTTCTCTCTTGACTTTGAATGTTTTCTTTCTCTTTCCTAAACTGATCATTGGGATTGAAAATGGACTCCAAAGTGATAAGTCCCTTGGGCAGCTTATTAGTTCTCAGCTGTACCACTTGGTCACCATACTGCTGTTCCAATTTTCCTAATTTTTAGCTGAGAACTCAGCTTCTTCTTACAAGAAATGGATGATTTGCTGGTCATTTTCAAACACTTGCCAACTGACATTGTTATCCGACACTGAAGGCCTCACAATCACATGGATGTTTGGTTGTACCTTGTCTTGTTGAATGCTTTCCACAATGTCAAAGGCTGCCCCTACTACTGCAAGCTTGTCAGCAGCTTGGTTCTCTTTCCTAGGAATGGATTTGATGCCAAAACCCTCAAAATCTTCAATGAGGTCCCACACCCTGTTCTTGTAGCACTTAAGTAGATCATTCTTGGCAGCATGTTGTCCCTTGACCTGATTTACAATCAATTCACTGTCACCAAAGACTTGCAAGTTCTTTATTCCTCTCTTTATTGCCCAATGCATCC
The DNA here is from genome assembly GCA_018340775.1 of Taxus wallichiana var. yunnanensis. NCBI lineage: Eukaryota > Viridiplantae > Streptophyta > Pinopsida > Cupressales > Taxaceae > Taxus > Taxus wallichiana. The sequence goes on from CM031234.1 coordinate 536,927,238, forward strand.
CTTGCACCAAGGCTTCATATTCAACAGTGTTATTGGAGCATGCAAACTGAAATCTAAAAGCTGAATAGTACTTTACTCCTTGAGGTGAAACAAGCATGGCTCCACCTCCTACACCTTGTCTACTCCTTGATCCATCAAAAAACAGCTGCCATACCTCATTGTCATCCTTGTGGTTTGGCTTGGTGATGTTAGGAATGGGCTGATCTTCTTGATGTATGTAATAGACCCTATCTCGATTCTTATACTTCTTGATAAGGATCAAAAGCATGCACCTTGTTTGCCCATTCATCAAGAGTTAGATCCGGGATGCTTCCAACCTTGGTGTCAACTTCATCAATGCTTGGGTGATCTTCTTGATCAAATGCCGAATAGTTGGCATTGATCTGACTTGGAGTGTAGGGCTCAATGTGGAAGTTTGCAATAGGTTCAGACCTGATTGTAGCTTTGGTTCCATACCTCGTTACGAACAAAGCATATGTGACCAATCGCGAGACAAATATCCTCCATCTTGGTGTGAAGTCCCTTGACAAGCATAGGGAAAAGAGTGATGGAAGGTCTATAACTGATACATCTTGTAAAACAACAACATTTGGACATGCATGCAAGGTAAGACTCAAGTTTCTAATCACTCCAACTATTTTTATTGCTGTCCCATCCAAATGCACTACCCCTTTGGGTATGGTTTCATCTTTGGAGCCCTAGTGATCATTATTTGTTTAGGCATCACCGAGCTACTTGCCCCGGAATCTATCATGCAATTGTGCACTAACTGATTTCCAATGATTAATAAAACATAGAAAGGAGGGGGCTTCAAAATTTTACCTTGCTATCCTCCATGATTCCCTTGGTGGGCAACATTTGTGAGCACTTTCTCTTGCATCCGAACTTGCTTGATTCAAAGTTGGCAGTCCTTCATGGAAGCTTGTAGCAAATCTCTTTGTCACAGGATAGATAGGGATTCCCACATTGATATATTTACATTTGTCTTCTTCATCTGATCAATGATACTGAATGGTGATGGAGGATCTCTTTGTTGTCCCTTGGTTGGCACATTCACTCCTTGCATGTGGGCAGCAACAACTGGTATTTGAGTTGGTCTAGGAGTTGTTCTTGGCTGCCCTTGTGCATTTGAAATTAGATTTTGCTTGCCAACCATTTGTGGAGCCATAGAAGGTTGGAGATTGGTTGGAGCTAATGGCTGCTCTTCACCCAAATTCCTTCTTTTTGACCTTGTGTTGGCTGCAACACCTTGAGAAACTACTTGATTCATGCCACAGAAATCTTCTGCTTGCCAGTTTACCAATGTGGTGTCATTTGGGGCTGATTGCTGTTGGAATGTTTCTTGTTGTTGGTTGTTTCCTTGACTTGCCCTCACCCTCCACACCGTAGTTGTCACCATTAATGCTTGATTCAAGTCACCGTTAAAGCACATAGATTGGTTGTGAGGTTCATTGCATGGAAAACACCAATCATACTCCTAAGAAACATTGTTTTGTGTTGGCACCAATGCCTTAGAGGTAGATATAGCATTTGGATTATAGGGCTGAAATGGTTTGTTGGTAGGAGGCCTTGCTTGATTTAGATTTGCAGCTGGATTGGGTGGTCTATGAGGTTGATATGGCTGCCTGTTAGGCTGAGCTTGAGGCTGGAAGGAAGGTCTAAAACTTTGGGCTTGTTTCCTCTTGAGAGTAACCAGCTCATTACCTAAATTTTGCAATTGCTTCATGACTTCTTGAAGCTCATTTGGGGAACTTGGAGATGAAGTAGAAGCTTCATTTGAACTCTAATTTCTAGGAGTGGGAGAAGGAGCCAAATTAGGTGCTTGATTAGTGTTTGGGCTCTCTAAACTTGGAAATAATGGCATGGGAGGTCTAGGGGCTAGTTTGCCAGCTTGGATCAAACAATTTTCAGCCCTAATGGCAATGTTATAAGCCATAGGGATAGTTATGCCTCCCATGGACTGAATCAACATAGAAATATCAGAATTTAGAGCTTTGAGATAGTAAAGAAAAGCACCTTCTGCTATTGGCCTGACTGCCACTGGAATTCTCTCCCAAGTCCTTTGAAATCTGAAATTAAAATCAGTCAGCTGCTCATTGGGAGCTCTTTTGATAGTTGTCAGCTGCTCCAAACCGGACAAGTTGTCTCCCTTTTCCCCAAACTACTCATGGAGGGCTATACATAGCTGATTCCAATTCTGAATAGAACCTGAGGCAAGACTTCTAAACCATTGCAATGCTTTCCCCTTGAATGAAGATGCCAGCAATTTGACAGCCACTTGCATCTCATTGATTTCATGAATTGCACAAAGGTTGGCAATGTCTTTAACATGATCACCTGGAGTAGTCTGATTCTCTCCAGTGAAGTATGGAATGTTCTTCAAGGCTGCAATTGGAATTGGATGTTGTGCATTGAGGGCAAGTGGGCTGCTGCCTGTGAAATTGACATACGGATTCGGTGGTTGCGCCATTCTAATTGGTCTTAGAACCCTTGTTGATTGAATGAAAGGCCTACCAGGTGGAGGAGTTGAGAGAGTTCTGTTTGGTGGAGATGGAGACCTTTGGATTCTCCTCCCACTTTTCCTTACTCTTGGAGATAACTGCAGATATTCAAACAACACCTCTTCTTCTCCAGCTCTTGACCTTGTAGTGATTCTTCTCATGAGTTTTCAGGCCTGCACTGCTGAAACCAGTTGATTCTTCTCCTTGGAGTCGCCAGATGTGCAATTTATAGCTCTTTTGAAGCAAGAAAATTGCAGCAGATGCACATCAACTTTGTTGCAATAAAAATGAGACCTCTAAGGTCCCACCGGGCATGCCAAAACTGTTGTTGCAAATCAGCAGCACCCCTGGATGCAAATCAGGGTTCTAAGTTGATATTTCAGGCATCCAGTGTGATTGCACAACATTGAAACCTCTCTCCAAGTGTGGGACTTGTAAAATGAGAGAGGAATCTCCATATTAGAGGCTAGTTCCTCAAACTCCTCTGATTAGATCTATTATTTGCACAACTGCAGAGGTTCAGATCCTAATTTTATCCTAGATTGCAAGGAGACAGGGATAAGAAATGCAAAAATTGAAACTAAACTAATGATGGTGATGCACCAAAGGAGTGGTGAACATTTTTGCTCATGCAAATAGACACAAATCAGAAATTGCAGCATAAAACATCATGCATAGGTTGATAAGTTGTAATCAAAGGTTTGAAATGAAACAAACAACACATGCAAAGGACTGAAAGCATTCACAGAGCCTGCATTGTGATTTTCAACATCAAAATCCTTGCATTCCAACACCAAAGAGGCAAAAAAGGCCTGTTACAATCCCTGGAAGGTCTGGTACTTCTAAAATCACTTGCTGAAGATGAAAACAGAAGCTTGTTGTGCAAAAAAAGTGTTCCCCTTTGAAAAATGAGCCAAATCTGGCTTTTTACAGTGCATGGGTCGAACCCAGGAGAGAGAAAATGTGAAAAAACATGGGAGCCATTCCTCATTGACCAAAATGCATTAAAAATAGCATGGGTGACCTGACAGACCCATCCCCCGAAATTTTTGACCATGCTGGAGAAGAATGCGACCCATTTCGCATTAAAATTGGTTGTTGAAATGTCAGTTCTGTCCATGGGCGCATGCCAGAAGAATTTTTTTATTTTCTCCCTCCAAACTGAACCAAAATTCAAAATTGACCATGGAATCTTGTAGATAATTTCACGAGCTTTTCATTGATATAAAGAACTTGAAAAATACGTGGAGTTAGGAGGAAAAATTTACCTTTCTCGGAAAGCCGAGAAAGAGCTCTATCCAATGGTACCATTTCTAGAAGGTTTGGGTGCCTAGAAAACAAAATATTCTGACCGAGGCACAAGAGAAGGAAAGATGTAAAGGAGTTAGCCACAAAATGAGCAGGGGCACATTTGGGATAACAAGACCACGAACAAATGTGTAAAGGGTTGGTCTACCCCAACAAGCATGCATACATGGAGAGGTACGTGTCACATGAGGTCTAAATGGTGAGACCCATGACCTTTCCCATTACAAGAGGATCCACGGCGCGCGTATACCTCCACATAAGACCCAAAGTTGAGAAGGGTGCATATCTGGAGAATGAGATATCCATACCTAAGGACCCAACTAGTAGGAAAAGACCCATGCCTGTGGGAGGAAAAATAACCAGAGAAGAAAATACCAAGTGTAGTGGATACATAGGTAATAGGTTCCCCTAGGACAAGTGCCAAAACTAGTATGTATTTGTGTAAGAAGAAGTCCATAATCAAAGAGAAGACTCCAGAGCTAGAAAATCCATTAGACAAGGAGTCATCGAGGAAGAAAAGACAGAGTCACCTACACCAGAATCCCTAGTTAGGAAGAAGTAGAGGGTAGAAGAAGAGACCGCCTCAGAAGAAACTGAGAGTTTGGAGAGGTACATAGGGGAAAAGGATGATGATGATGAGGAAGATGGCAGTGAAGAAGATGATCCTAGAAGAGATCAAGAGCCACTCATCTTCGACATGCATGATTTAGAAGAAGAAGGTAGAGAAGAAGAACAGGGGTTCTGTTTCGTGCGGTGTAAGGGTAGTCAGGAGGGGGAAGGCACCCAGGACATAGGAAGAAGTGAGGAGGTCGGCATGTAGACACAGAGGACTCTAAGCCTTACGTAGGAATAGATAACCAAGGTGGAAGAAGGAGAAGTAGAAAATATCATTGAGACCTTGGTGGAAGAGGATTTGGAATGCAACGCTGAGCTGGTGTTAAATGGGGATAAGGAAGGGAGCACAAAAAAGGACCACGGTAGCAGCCTTTGGGACCCACTTTGACTGTAGTTATTCCTAAGGGCACATGCACGGGAGGAAAGTGCATGGAGGAGGAGAGGCCAGGATGGGTTATATTAATGACCCCAATAAAGTGTTGTGCACATGGTTCTAAAGCATAGTTCTAGCAGAGGAGCTCGTGGCGATGTCATCTTTTGATAAGGAGGATGTATACCTGTGGATAAGGAAGATCATCTCATGGGAATTTGAGTCCCATCTTGATGAGCCAGAATTTGAAGTAAGAAATGGGGTAATTATAACATTTCTAGAATAAAAAGGAGACAACCCATTGGTGAATGCTCAGTAGCTCTCAGATGAACAACTGTGCAACATGCTCAACAAGGTCTCCATTGAGGTCGAAGCTAGACTCTTTGGGTGGAATGATAAAATCAAAGATCTGGAGGATGAACTAAAGAAGAAAGAGGAAGAGCTAGCTGCAAGGACAAAGGAGCTAAGTCAAGAGAAACTGATTAACACCCAATGGCAATGAGAGTTAAGGGATGAAAAGGCTAGAGTGCGCAAAGTTTACAAAAATGTGGAGTCCATTACAGATGCCATAGTATTGAAGCATCCGGACCTAACACCTACCACACGGAAGTATGCATCTACCCTGGAATGCTTGGAGGACTTAACAAGAGCCCTCACCATGGAGAGGCAGCCACTAGCTTTAGAGTCTATAGAAGAAGTGGCCATGTGCTTAGAAAATGAGGAAAATTAAAAGTAGTGGCACTCATAGTAGAGAATACGAAAGGTCCTTACCGATGTAAAGATTGCCTCCTGGAATGTTGAGGTTGTATACAAAAACTACGCAAACAAGGACAAAGTGGCGAGCATGCTGGTCACTAATGATGAAGCGGAACTTAAAGAGTTCCAGGAGAAAAACAAGGGAAACAGAATGGAGCGGAAAAGACCCTATCCAAGATCGAATAGAAATCGAGGCCATTGAAACCTTAAGGGGTTTAATCAAAAACTCAGTTAAAGGAACTATACCCGCATATTACACGAAGGATGGATGCATTGGAGGATATTGGAAAGGAGTTAGAAAATATTGTTGACACCATGAGCACACAAGGGGATGGGCTAGGTTTTGATCAAGTGAGCGCCTTAGTGGGTGATCTTTTCCAGAGAGCATAGAATGAAGTTGATTCCTAGAACAAGTTGGAGGCCGACTTACAAAAATATTTTCCTAGCTTATTGCAGTGATGCCATCACTGTCCCATTCTTTCTTCTTTCCCAAATTCTTCATCCCCTTATTCTTTTTCTAAGGCGTAAGCCTACTATGATTCCTTATCCATTTAAGAAGTGTTCCCGTGGATGGAGAATAGGCATAGTGTGGGGTGATGTTAGGCCCCTGAAATATTGGCTAAGTATAAAAGGCGTGTAGGCGCACAAGGCCTAGTTGAAGAAAGGTGTGCAAGGAGAAGGTATGCAGGGAAAGGGTTTAAGGAAGGGTTTAAGGAAACCCATGGTGCACAGTGGACAAAGCCAAGGTTCCAGGACTTATCCATATTGGGAATTTTGGGCAAGATACGAGGAAAACGTGACCCAACTGTGCATGCGGAGTGGATAAGGTGTCAGCCTGGCGACAGGTTGGCCCAAGAAGGAATATGCCTTATGGTAGAGGCTTCTAGAAGGACATCATGGCACAAAGTGGTGAGATCAGGCCTGGAGGAGCATGTGCTCCTAGAGGACCACATTCAGACACTTGGTGATGGATCTAAGGCCGTAGGAGAATGAGTTGGCAGATCAAAGAGGCTATATATACAAGTGTCTGCTGAAGTAAACTTAACACATAGAGAAAGAGCGGAGCTCTCAATAAATACTGCAAGGACTCTTTTAGTTTGGGCAAATAATTGTTGTTTGGGTTATATCCTAAGGTATATATATTACAATCTACCTAAGGTCTAACCTAAGCAACATCATTTATCCTAAACTAATGGGTATGAAAGGAGAATTGGTGGTCGCATGTATTATAGGCGATGGTTCTAAGGCATTAAATTTGTTGATAAGGTTTTAATTTCATAGAGGTACTGTTAACTTTGGCAGGGATTAGTGAACTTGGTGGAGGCTTAGGTGGAGACTCCACTAAAATGGAATTCCTTGTTAAATTTGATTTGGTATTTGCTAAACATGAAAGGTGGTGGCAAGGAAGGTTAGGTGGGAAAATCAAAATTAATGAAATTAATTGTTTTTGGTTTTCGTGCTCAAACTGCCTTGGAAGGCATGCAAACAGGTTGGAATGTGGTTGTTTCACTTTGCATACTTCACGATTTTTTCTCTGCATGCTCTCTAGTTTTTCGAACCAGCAGATTGAACTACACTTAATGGCTATTTTTGAGGTTTTAAACCTATTTTCAGTTCATGGAATATATAGGAGGCATTGTGGAAAAAGAACATTGTTATTTGATTTTTCATGGAGAAGAGGAGAAGTTTTGAGCTCAACTGGAGGTTCTTTTCGATTTGACAGAAGTGCTATCAGGCATGATAGGCTCTAAACTTTAAGATCTTTTGCTTTCTTATAAATGTTTCATTAAAATGATTCTGCTCTTTTGAGATTCTTGGATTTCTTATCTTATCTGGTTATTGGCTTGTTGGGTTTATTAAATCTTGTTATATTGGTTTTGAATCCTTGGTAAATGATGTTCTATTGGGAAACTTACCATATATAGTTCTTTAAAAAATGCATGTAAAATGTTTTTCTATTTCATGACTTTTCATTTTGGAACTGGAAATGGAAGTGATCTGTTAAGATAACCATCATTCTATTATTATAGTTCTATGTTTTGGGGAAACTTGAATCCCGTCGGATCTATTGTTGAGCTCATTTTGCGTGGACTAGAGCCTGTATACGGGTTTATTTTTAGCTTGTGTTGAGCTCGTGTTTTGTTGAACCTTTATTTGAGCTCGTTTTTGGTTTGGAACTTGGTTCTGGTTTTGTGTTTGTTGAGAACTATTGATAGAGGTTCTTGTTGTTCTGAATCGTGTTGGAATCTTGTATATCTTTGGACTGTTGTCAAAGCCCATATAAAGCTCGGTGCTTGTATCTTAGTTCCTTGTGATAATCTAAACTGTTACTATCAGTTCATAATGTACATGGTATTTGAATGTTATTACTCATTTTTGGGCTCGAACTTTGGGTGAAACATGAGTCCCGTTGAGAGATAATATTGGGCTTTGTACCGTGTTTTATATTCTTTTGAGAAATTGGGGACTGTTATTGTAGATTAGTAATTTACAAAGCACTCGTATTTTATTACTTGTGTGGACTTTGTACTCTGTGGGAACCCTTAGTTCCACTGGAGCTAGTATTTGGGCTTCGCGTTTTGATATGAATCGTGTTGGAGTCACTTGTTGTGTTGAACCAGTGTTGGTATCTTGGGTAACTAGGAACTATTATTAAAGATGTACATGGCTCTGTACTCGTGCCTTACTCTATGGAAATTTGGGTTGATTAACTGAAGTTCATAATTTCACCGCACTCTTATCTTGTTAATTGTTCGATTCTGAACTCTCTTTGGAAACTCATGTCTCATTTTTAAAAGGGAAATAGGACTCCTTGTTTTGAATATGAACTATTTTTGGATATATGTATCTCATACTAAGATACTGTGCACATCTGAGCTCATGTTGAGTTTTTGTAATTCGATATTGTACATGAAATTTAGTACATAGTGTTTGGAAATAAGTAACAGGAATGATGTGTAGGTTTTGTTCTAGTATGTAGAGTTTTCTTGTTATTGATATAAGCTTAGGTGGGAAATTTTTGTTCCCCTGAACCCGTGAATAATTACGTGGGAAGTCTTGTACCTTTGTGAGAAGCTTGTGATCGGTATCGTGCTCGGATTTTGTACCTTTGAGCTCTGAGCTGTTAGTATTTTTGACAAGTTTGATTTGGTTTTGGTAATTGACTTGGGTTTTTAACTTCTTAAGAGTTTAAAGCTCAAAACTCATCTAACCAAACTACTTAGTCAAGGAAATCTGAAAGAGTAGATTAATTAGAGCTGTTTAAATATTCTTGGGATTTAAATGGAAACATTTTCCAAGGATAATGGGATTTTAGTCGTTAAGGTTTGTTGATGCTTTTGATCCTACTTGGATTTCTGAATGGTTATTTTTCTATTCCTTCTTGGATTAAAGTGGACACCTTATGTCTTTATAAAAGAAAGGAATTTGGTTCCTTTAAAACAAATTGTGTTTTAAGACTGCGAATTGTATTTCATTCTGAGTATGGAATTGAAATTAGTATTCATTATAAGTAAAGAAGTGTAAAGAATATGGCAGTGTGCTTTCTTCTTACTGTATATAGATCATTGGTTGAACTTTTTGTTTTGACTCTTCTTGGATGATCTAGAGTAGAGAATAACTCCTATATGAGTCTACCTTGATCTTTGAATGTTGTTTCAGATCTTTAAAAGTTAAATTCTATTTTTGGAAGTAGATTTAAACTTACAGGTAGATTGATTGATTCTCTATTCCTTCTTAGATTAAGATGAATTTTGTTTTGATGAATATCTCAATTGTTAAATTTTAAGGTAATTGTCTTTTGAAAGAAACAATTAAATCATGTTTTGAATCTATTCTGTTTCTTGGATGTGTTGTGTTTGGGCATAGTTGTAATGGTTCTTCTTCTTCTTTTTTTTAGGAGATAGATGAGTCATCCTAATCTGAACCATGCATTAAACTCTTCTTTTAGCTTGAATCAAAGATAAATGTTGCTTTCTTTTATGAAAGATTGGGAACAATGAGATGTTATGACATGTTGTTGTCTAAGGATAATTGATTGAATCAATTAGACTCTATTTTGTAAGGCTGATATGGTAGATTATATTTTGTCCTTTTCTTGGAAGTGAAATCAATTGTTTAGAATGTACTTCTTTTTTGTTACTTTTGATATATTGATTATTTGTTGTAATAATTGTCTCATTAAAGCAGAGTTGTTTTAATGGAACAATTATTGGAATGCACTTATTTTTAAGGCTTAGTGCTTATCATGCTCAGTTCATTGAACTGACTGTGCTAGCAATTTTTATAGATGGACTTTGTAAGTGATAAAGAAGGCAAAACTTATATGATGCATTGGCTGATTTAAGTCTAATTCTTGTGAAGAACTCTGATTCGTTCTTGAGATTGTATTGGAAAAGAAAAGTAGTATTCTTTTATAATTAAGATGGTTGTTATGCAGTATACCTAAATGCATAAGTCTTGTAAATGTAATGGTTATAAAGATAAATTGAAAGTTGTGAGATTACTTGTATTGGTTGTGTAAATTATTTTGTATTTGTATGAAAGAGATGGGCTCTATCTTGTTGTTAATATTCATATTATTTATATGTTAAATGGATAAATTTTAATAAGATTGGATCAAGGGATTTAGTTCAATCTCCCTACTTGTGATGCAACTTGTAAAGTTGTAGAATATGATATTCGTTATTTAAACTATATAACATAGTAATACAAAGTAGGATGAACATACATTGAAAAATGTGGTCATTGGGTAGAATAAACCCTAACACCTTACATATAGTGAAAGACTCTTCATCTTTCATAAATGTTCATAAACCACAAAGGTTTGGTATCATGACTTCAATTTATCAAACTTCATTTGTTATGAAGTCTACTTTATTTTGGATATATTCTGGCGTTGAACTTTCTAAAAAGTTATTGTACTTTTTACATAAGACATATTATAACACTGTGCAGTTACGCTTAATTGACAGTTTAATTATGTATTCAAACATTAAAAGTGGTAATGAATATAACAAAGTTCTTAATGGGCTAAATGAATCAATTTAGAAAATAACTTAAGGAGTGTTGGATTAGGGTTAGGCAAGTTGCTGAAATCTATTTTGAATAATCTAAATTAATTAAATTATTAATAACTTCCTTGGGTATGTACATCTCGATGAGGTTGTTCAGTAGGATGCTAGCACACACCAACTACAGGGATGTACCTTCGAGAATATTAGGATCTTCTTGAGGATACAGTGATGCAGTCGGCATGTGGCAACACCCTTCGGCATTGATCGTCTAGATCTACATAAATTGGACTTGATCTTAGTTTTTCTCTAGGTCAAGTTAGAAACATGTTTTAAGATATGGGGTAACCCTCTAAAACTCAGGATACCTTAGCACACGGGGTTCACTTAGGTTGACCCAGTATGCCAACTTACCCTAAGTCTTAGTGAGCTTCCCCTTATCATAACACATGTTGTTAACATGAACTAGGGTTAAACCTCGGGCAAGTGGACTGACGTGAGTTAGTAAAGAACATTCTAGATAACAATAGAGTGGGGTGAAGGACGTATTCTGGATTGACGAGTATGTCATCAAGGAATAGTAATACGTACAGTATGTTAGAAATCTTTGGCCAAAGTATCACAAGTTGTTGGTTGCGTTGTCCTATGTCACCTAGTCTAAGGTTCATGATGCAGATGAATATTGGTAACAATTATTCAGATAGGTTCCTTAGATAGATCACTCAATACCCTAAACCAAGAAAAAGAACCAAGTATACATAGTATATGGATAAGTGTTCAATACTTAATGTTAAACATGAATAGATTAGTAGTTTACTGAGTCATGAAATGAATAGATCGGTAACACACCGAGTCATTATAGCTGCATATGGTTATCTATTATATGAATGGTTGATAAATAATGTGTGTTCTAAATTATGAAATTTAGAACAGAGAACATTATTTTTTTTAAAAAAATCCCTTGTTTCTAAAGTCTTAAAATGGGAATGTTACATCTTGGTATCGTGAGTGAAGGTTGTGGCTCTTGGACCTATTTTTTCCACAATCTGATTAAACTTAAATTTTATTGTAATAGAAAATGGTGAGAACAAGAGGAAATGTTGAAAATAACCCTCCACCTGAGGAAGGAGTGTCAACTTCCCAAAAACTTGATGAGATCCTTGCTACCCTGTTGGATACAAGAGATTGTTTGGCTGTGCTTGAATAGCAAGTAATGGGAAATGAGGAGGAAGAAGAAGTTGATAACAATAATCAACCACCTCCAGGGGACAACACCAATATGGGTGTTGATAATAACAACATTAACATACTTGTTCAACCTAAGAACAAAAAGGCTAGACTAGCAGCAAAACTCACTAATGACATAAAAAGGATAAGTCCACCCAAGTTTGATGGCACCACATTAGGAGATGGAGCTGAGAATTGGCTCAGTGAAATGGAGAAGTACTTTGTAATAAGGAACTTCTCATAGGAAACCAAGGCTATATGGGGAGCATATCAGCTTTCCCATGAAGCATCTTCATGGTGGGACAACCGTAAGGATGAGTTAAATATTGATGAAACTAACATCACTTGGGATCAATTTAAAAGTTATTTTAGGCAACGATGGCTGCCACAACTCTACTATGATCAGAAAATGACTGAATTTCAAAACTTAGCTCAAGGAAAGCTAACAATAACTGAGTATTGGGAATGGTTTATGAAACTCCTAAAGTATGTACCTCAGTATCAAACTGATGAGAAGTTTAGGATATGGAAATTCATTATGGGATTGAATCCCCTATTGGGGGAGAAGTTGATGTTCACATCCCAACTACTATGGAAGGGGTTTTTGAAAAATCCATAAGGCAAGAATAGAAATTAAAGGCTATTTCTGCTCATAAGGAGGAAGTGAGGAAGAAATTTTCAAACCCCTCTTCAGACTTCTCTTGCACCTAAGAAGGGACCATGGAAGAAGTTTGGTAATAAAAGTAAGTTTTTAGCTGATAATAATAAGAAAACAACAACGAATAAGACTGTTGGAAATGCATGGAACAATTTTTCCAAGAATAATAATAATGGACAGAAGTCCTATGGAGATCAGAATAATAACTTTAAGACTGGAAATAATTCTGAAACTAGAAAGGGACATGTAGGAGGCTATTATAATTGCGGTAAGGATCATTATGCAAATCAATGTCCTTTGAAGAAGGATGATCATAATCAGCAACACAAGATACATGTTGCAGTAGCTGACAAGCAAGCTACACCTATAGAAGTTCCTGGTAAGTTATTTGGCATACCTGTAACTATTCTTTTTGATACAAAGTGCTTCTTGAATGTTTTATTTCTAGTAAAATTGCTTCGAAACTTAAAAGAAAAGCTGGAAAAATGGATAAATCATGGACTGTACATTATGGTAATAATGTTGTTCATATAGTTAGTATGTGTCTTTTTGGAGCAGTCCTTGAATTACCTAACTTTTCCACAGAGGTTGATCTTTATGTTACACCTTTAGGGTCTTATGATGTAATCATAGGTGTTAATTGGTTAGCAGAACATAAGGCTAAAGTGGACTATTTTGAAAAATGCATTAGTTGTTTAGATGATCTATAGAAAATAGTAGAGATTTAGGGTGTGAAGCGTGAGATTTCTATTAGAAAATTGTCAGCTATGCAACTTAAAAAGGCCAAAAATAAAGGATGTACCTTATATGCAGTAAAAATTTCAGAAACTGCAGAGGAAAATAGCGATTTCATGGATCGATATCCGTTGTTACGAGACTTCAGTGATGTATTTCCGGAAGAATTGTCAGGTCTTCCACCCAAAAGGGAATTTGATTTCATGATTGAGATCAAGCCTGGAACTAAACCTATATCTAAGGCACTGTATCGAATGACTACTATAGAATTAGTAGAGCTTAAAGCTCAATTGCAAGAACTTTTGTCTAAGGGTTTGATTAGACCAAGTGTTTCACCTTGGGAGCACCGATGATTTTTGTGAAAAAGAAAGATGGAACACTTAGATTGTACATTGATTACAGAATATTAAACAAAGCAACAATCAAGAATAAATATCCACTCCCTAGGATTGATGATTTATTTGATCAAATGCGTGGAGCATTGGTATACTCCAAGATAGATCTTTGATCTGGGTATCATCAATTGCAAATTAAGGATGAGGACATTCATAAAACAAATTTTAGAACAAGGTATGGACATTATGAGTTTACGGTTTTACCTTTTGGATTAACTAATGCACCTGCGGAATTTATGAATTTAATGAATAATATCTTTCAAGAATACTTGGACAAATTTGTGCTCGTATTCTTGGACGACATTCTCATATATTCTAAAAGCATTGAAGAGCATCATGAGCATTTGAAAGTAGTTTTGGAAATTCTGAGAAAGAGATGGTTGTTTGGTAAACTATCCAAATGTTCTTTCTATGACACAGAAGTCCACTATTTGGGTCATGTAATAAGTAAAGATGGAATTGTTGTAGATCCTTCAAAAATTGTAGCTATAACCGAATGGCCTACACCAAAGAATGTACATGAAGTTAGAAGCTTCATGGGACTTGTTGGCTACTATAGGAAATTTGTAAAAGACTTTTCTAAGATAGTTGCACCAATAACTTCCTTACAGAAGAAAGATAAAAATTTTGTTTGGAGTGAGAAATGTGAAATTACATTTAAAACCTTGAAGGAACAGTTAACTTCAGCACCTATTCTTGTAGTACCAGACCCTAATGGAGATTTTATGGTGGTAACTGATGCATTCGGTGAAGGTCTAGGAGGTATTTTGTTACAAAGTGGTCATGTTATTACATACGAGAGTAGAAAACTTAAGTTACATGAGTTGAATTATGCTCCACATGATTTAGAGCTTGTTGTCATTGTTCATGCACTTCAAGTCTGGAGGAATTATCTGCTTGGTAAACCATTTGAGTTGAAAACTGATCATCTTGGGCTGAAGTATATTTTCACTCAGCCAAATCTGAATGCAAGACAGTGAAGATGGTTAGAGTTTTTGTATCAATATGATTTTGACATAAGTTATATTAAGGGTAAATAAAATAGAATGGTTGACACATTTATGCTCTTATAACACTAAGAACTCAGTTTAAAGATGAAGTAAAAGGTGTTATGGAATCTGATTCTTACTTTCAGCAAGTAAAAGTAGCACTTGCTACAGATTCTAATGATTTGAGGTATAAAGGTTTTCACTTTGATAAGGAAGGAATCTTACAATTTGAAAACAAAGTTTATGTACCTTTGCTTAGTGGTTTGAGAAAGAAATTGTTAGCTGAATTTCATAATTCACCTTTCTCTAGACACCCTGGCATTACAAAGATGCTTGCTGATATAAAACAACAATATTTCTAGAAAGGAATGAAGAAAGATGTTATTGATTATGTAACACATTGTCTAGAGTGCCAATGTGTTAAGGCGGAACATATGCACCCAGCCGGTTTATTATATCCTCATAGCATACCGCAGTATAAATGGCAAGTAATAAGCATGGATTTTGTACAAGGGTTACCTATGTCAAGAAATAAACATGATGTTATTTTGGTAGTTGTTGATAAACTAACAAAAGTAGCTCATTTTATTGCTGGAAATCTGAAGGATGATTCACTTGTTTTGGCTAAAATATTTGTACACAAAATTTTCAAATTACATGGGGTACCTGAATTAATCATATCTGATAGAGATCCTAGAATGACATCAATATTTTGGCAAATGCTTAATGCAGCTCTAGGAACTAAGCTAAATTTCAGTTCTGTGTATCACCCGAAACAGATGGACAGACTGAAAGAGTAAATCAAGTTTTAGAAGATATGTTACAAATGTATTATATGGATCAATAGTATAAGTGGGAAGAATATCTTCCATTAGTTGAATTTGCTTACAATAATACATATCATGCTTCTCTTAAGATGGCACCTTTCAAGGCACTTTACGAAAGAAAATGTAGAACCCCATTAGTTGGGACAAAGATAGAGGATAGAGAGGTAATTGGACCTAAAATCCTTACGGAAATGGAACAAAAAGTTAAGTTGATTCATGAATGCTTGAAGGAAGAAGTAGATAGGCAAAAGAGTTACACTGACTTGAAGAGGGTTGATAGGAAATTTGAACTTGGTGAGAAAGTCTTTCTTTGGGTTAAACCGAAAAGAGTTCTATAACTTTTGGCAAGGCTGCCAAGTTATCACCTCGTTATGTGGGACCTTTTGAGATAGTTGAAGTAATCAACCCTGTAGCTTATCGTTTAGCATTACCTCCTACTTTGTCACGAATGCATGATGTTTTCCATATTTCTTTGCTTAAGAAATACGTTTCAGATTTATCACACGTGTTAAATTGGAATTCCTTGTAGGTCCAAGACCCAGGAATAATCGTGGTTAAACCCATTCGAGTCTGGAAACTCGCAAGTTACATTTAATAAATCGAGAAATAAGTCAATGTAAGGTCCAGTGGGACCATTTTAATGAAGAGAGTGCAACTTGGGAAAATCTAGAAGATATCAAAACTACTTTACCATATTTATTTGATCAGAATTGATTTTGTTGTTTGATAAAATTTATGATTTTATCTTTACATGACATTAAATATGCCAGTTTTAGGTAGATATTTATTTGATTTGGATAAACAGCTATTAATGTTGATTTCTTGAATTATAAGATTCTAATATATTTTGACTTATGGTAAAAGAAGTGAATGAAGTGATTTTCCTGATGTATATGGTTAAAAAAGGGGGGAATCATCAAGATGATTATTCTTTTAAGGAGGGGAGCATGTAACACCCTTGACAGTTGTTATTTTCCTCCTTTACATTTCAAGTGTTGACATGTGATTTTTCCTTATAAAGATATGTTCTTCGATTTTTGGAGATCATGCTTGAAATGGATAAATCATCTTTTGTTCTTAGGATCCTTTGACTGAATTGGAATGGCTTCTTTGAATCCATTTTTCATTTCTTGTAGGTGGGTTGCAATCTGGTTTAAGAATTGTAAACTTATCTATAAATCTGACTCATCCTTGGATCAATTTCAGTGATCCAAGGAATGTTTTAAATCTACTCATTGAATGAATGATAAATTGACATTCCATGAATTAAGAGACATATTGGACTGAACGTTGTGGTTACAAGCTCTTTGATTTTTGTGTGAACTTGTTTCCATTTAGTTGTAAGTTGTGCTTGGGTCTTTGGAGATTAACCATGGTAGGACATTGCTGAGGTGAACAAAAAATGCAGCATGTTCATGGCATAGGAAAGATCTAGGATCCTAAAAAGGACTATCCTACGGAATCCTAAGCTAGGTAAAAATATTTACTACCTAAACTATGTTATGTAATAGAATTCTTATTCTAACCTAAAGCTTCTTATTCTACTTTGATTGGTTGATTGACATCCTAACCTAAGCTCGGTGCTAAAGGATTTGGAAAGGTTTTTAGGCTATTAAAATTTACCTAGAACCTAATACTACAAGGTTATTGTACGTACCCAAAATTGTAGGGTATTGCACTTTGTTGGAACAACGTAACACGTGCCCTAATGATGATACAAGTCTCCTCCCAAGGTGTTCGGGATCCGGAAAATCTCCCCAAGTATGCGTTAACATCCCGCATGCCCCACTTAACCCCTGTGTGCTTTGTTTTTCTCTTTTCCCCTCTTTTCTTTGCATTTTGCTCTTCGATTCTGAAACTACTACCCTACCCGGTGGCGATCTTGTGACCACCGCCCAAATAGGGCGGCGGTCCTTCACGCGTTTTTAGCTCTTTTAATGTGACTCACGTAAAAATTTCAACGTTTACCAGCTTTTTTCACCACCTTTGGCTTGCATTAATGATTCTGGTTCCCTGGAATAGTGTTTTGGCATTGTTTATGGTTTAAGAGATCAATTTGGTTTTTACCTTTGGGT
This sequence comes from Taxus wallichiana var. yunnanensis, assembly GCA_018340775.1. Taxonomy (NCBI): domain Eukaryota; kingdom Viridiplantae; phylum Streptophyta; class Pinopsida; order Cupressales; family Taxaceae; genus Taxus; species Taxus wallichiana. The sequence goes on from CM031234.1 coordinate 536,944,706, forward strand.
AAATGGAAATGCTATAAATAGTTGGCTTGTGCTCAAGAAAATGGCCCCTCAAATTTGCCTCTCAATTTCTCATTTCGATAGCTTAGTCTTCCATTTTGTCTAGGATTCATAGTTTTTGTTCATTGCATGCTTAGTTAGTGTTATTTTGCTATTAGAAAGCCACATATCCATCTTGTGCAAGTGTTGTCATTACTTCATGCAATCCATTAAGGTAGAATAGTTTAATTTTTAGTAGGAAGCCATTAAAGTTGCAGGTTTTGTTCATCAAACAGGATAGTTTCAGGCTCTGGACGTTTTATGTTGCATGACTCGAAATAAATCCTACTAGGAATTACATAGGCCAAGATCTATACTCTTCCGCTATCCCTCTCCTACTCGCATTGTATTCATTCTATATCCTAAGTTGCCTTTGTTCCAATATCTACTTTTGTTGATGCTAGCATTACACGCTTTTCTAGATCCACGTGAGCACGAAGGAATGAGGAGATCACACTGAGGGGAAAAAGCCACACACACCATCGATTCACCACTGTTCTGCAAAATCCAGGTTCAAGCTTTCAAAATTCTAGTTAAAACATATCAAATAAAGTAGTCAATCATTTCATTTCAGCTAGTTTCACTTTTGATATTGCCAGGGAAGCTGTGAGGGTTGATATTTTCTGAGAAACTATGATTCATTCCTCACTTCTGAGGTAGGATTGAGAGCAAATAGATTAGATTAGTTATCGGTTATTATTTAGAATAGATCTATAAACTGCACAAACAAGTAGTTATACTCGGTTGCTTTGTTTGTTTTTAATTGCATTATTAGTTTAGTTGTCAATTTTAGATACATTAGATAATTGTTCTTTAAATTTTGTTCAGTAGTTTATCCATAAACTATCATATTTAGGAATATACATAGACATATCTTTCATGGTTAAATTATTTTTTCATTAGTTAGATTTGTATAATTTCCTTTTATATGACAATCACGGGACCTAGGGAACCCAGAGAATACATATTCAAGCCAATCGTGCCTCAACCCAATCTCACACAAAGCAATAACTAACATAGATCAAAATCTTAGAATCCAAGTCTTCTGAACAACAAAGATATTTGTAACATATCAGTTCACAGTTGAGCGGGTTAAACATAGAAGATGACCAAGCGCATACATTTTGGTCAAATCAGCCAAACTACAGATTACCCTAGATAAATATCCGCATGATTGTAGAAGGGCTTGAAAGAGAGCAAATGTTCGGTTGTGATCCTTTGGTCCCATAGCCAGACGTAGGAGATACTCTCACAGACATAGATACTAGCTTAAGAATTCAGGTTGCACGAACGCCTGTGAGATACTCTGAGAAGATCGCACAACTATTAATTATGAATATAGAGGCCAAGAAAGCATATGACTATTGGATACTAGGGATTAGGGACTGATTCTACACATGACCATAGTAGGTCCACAACAACCACGAATCTATGGTTGTGACCCACAAATCCCACAACCCAACGAATCCACAGGTGAATCAGATATAGATGTTGGCTTACACACATTAGTATTCAGATCTACTCCACTTCCACCTATCATCATTGAACAGTTATCCTTGTTAGACATAGCAGCTAATATAGCTAAGGAGTTTTGGACTAGACCAGATAATCACCCATAGAATCCACTGTACCCATCATCCACCCTATGACCCTATCTGGAGACATACATGAAACTATCCCAGGTCATTTTCCACGTATCCCACAACCCATAGACCGAATCATGCCAGAGCTTGATATTGATTGGATCCTTCGAAGTCATCCTTTCCGATCGATCTATCACACCAGTTCAGGTTAGGAGGGCCTTATTTGCCTTAGATTTGCAGTTTCCACTAGTGTGCGTCGAAGACATAAGATTACCTAACTAGTTTGTCTACATCCCACGCGTATTCCATCCCCACTGGCTGTCTCGGCATGACCTTGGGAGGTCGGGTGTGAGGAAGAGTTACTTGTAGATTCCCACGCTCGCTTGTCACTTTTCCATCGTACAAAATTGGTGAACCCGACGTGAACTTCCTACTTTCTGGTTTAGAGTCATATTTCTACTTGCTCTTCCAATTAAAATACTTTTCAGCTTATCCACCTCATCACTTCACCAAAAAAAAATTGGTGAACCTGACGTGAAGCACACAGTGCTTTTCCTTACCTCTTTCTTCCACCTTCACTCCTTCCCATTATTCTATGGGTATTCATATACCCCCCGAATATGTCGGGAGTCGATGCATATGGCAGACCTCTCTTAGGTCTTGAGGCATACTACGCTCAACTGAATAGATAGTCATCACCCTCGCTCTTAGTATGGGGTGACAATTATTCAGACAACCGGTTGTCAACACAAACTCCACCTCCAAGGACTAGATATAGCTCATCCTTCCAAATAGAGGAGTTGGATCAGCTCGCTCAAACACAACAAACAGAGCCTTCAGGCTCGAACAATATGACGTTCATAGGAGAATCTAGTTCATCTCCTCAGATACTACTTAGACCACAAATTAGTAGACAATCAAACCCATACCTGGTTTTAGATGATGAACATTTAGTACGTTATGCCAGGAATGAACAACACTCTCGAGTATGTACCCACCCATAGGGAGTTTACAAACGCAACCCGAGGTCTCTTTTCAAGAAAATACCTCCATACCACTACATATAGGAAATGCCCTCGGGAAACTTGGCAGGGCAGCGATCAGTTCATAGCAGGGTATCACAGGCCTATACAACATCAGGATATACAACAAATGCCACTAAGGCAAAATATCGTGACTTCACCAAATGAGGTCATTTCAACTTTAGTAGAAAAATTTAGGGGGTTGGAACTTGCTCAGGAAAATCACCATTCTCAATTCATGTAAGCAGGAAATTCTAATCCTCCACACCATCCTAGCCAAGTAGACCTCCTCACAGGAATAGGCACGTTGGGCATGCCTCCTCAGTATTCACAACAAACGCCAACTAGAACCGCCATTTCTAACACCATTCCGATACCTCCCGGTCTAGTACAAAATAATCCATTCCTGGACAATACCCCTTCATACTTAAACATGTACTCCAAATCACCACAAGGGGATATGTTCTCCTCTCCCAGCATGGTTTCTCAAACACAGGGGTTTCCTTATGCCCCTGCCAATGCATACGCTATGCCATATCAACAACCCATTCCATCACCGCTCCCTCAGCAAGCACCATCAATGGTCAAAACCTATGCGATAGGAACTTATTCAGAATATTTGAAAGAGCCCTTAGATTTCACCATATGAAGCGTCATGCTTCCAAGACCTCTTCCTAATTTTCCCAAATACAAAGGTGAGGGAGATCCAAATGCACATATCAAGGCTTATGCCACAACCATTTGAGAACTACTCCCTTGGGATGGGGTTGTTGCTAAAATATTCCCCAAAACTTTGGAAGGCATCGCTCTCGATTGGTATTATAGAATACCTGAGGCTTCCATCCATTCATTTAAACAACTCATTTCAGATTTCATTAAGGCATTTGACATGAACAAACTATTAAGAATAGGAATCAGGGAATTCTTGCACATTAAGCAGAACACAATGAATCATCACTCATTTCATTCAAAGGTGGCGTACGCTTCTTATTCTTCACCAAAGTGCTCCAAATATGGACCAAATGGAACTATGTGATTTATTCCTTCATTCTCTCAGCAGAGAAGTAAAGGAAGAAGTCCAGAAGTTCCCACTAAGGACTTATGATGAAGTACTTGAGAGCACTCTCCGAATAGATCAAGCGGCAATAGATAGCGGTCGTAAGACGTATGGAACAAATGGGAGGTTAATCACCTCCAACCAAAATACTACGGCTTATCCTACTACCACAAATGTCAATCAAGGACCTAAAATCCTCAATAAAAATTGCAGAGTGACAACAGATGGAGTAACTGATCAGGCTAAAAAGGTAAATATTGTGAATGCTCCACCACTAATGAACAACCAACGAAACAACAACTTTACCCCAACAATCAATGCAGTGGATTTTAATCATCCACAACAACAATAACAACAACGACGGTGAAACCCTACACACGGTCCAAGCCAAAACTCAACTGGTTGTCAAAACCAGAATCAAAACCAAAAACAACAAATGCAAAACTTTAATCCTAATAGGCAACGGTTTGATCAGAGTTTTGGGCCACAATATACACCAAGCCAACAAACTAGGAATTACAATCCTAACTCGTATTGTGGCTTCCACAAAATTCGGGGCCATGACACTAGAACATGCCGTGACTACAATAAATTCATGCAACGTTTTCCAGAGGAACAAAGAAAACTTTTCATAGATATGTTCTTGGTAGATCCTGCATCACCGGCACCAAATACTTTTACAGGGGCAGTTTCCCCTCAAAATGCACCCCTTAAGATCTTCAATGATCCGCTCCCAAATCACAACAACAACAGGTTAAATCCAAATGGGACAAACAAGGGTGTAATGATAGGAAACAACGATCATGAAGCCTCAACTTCACTAAATCCATTAGTTGCGCCACAATTAGGAAGTCAACCGTGACCCAAGATAGTCGGTTTAGTGGAGTTAGACGCCAAACTACCCGTGGAAGTTGTAACAAGGACACGAGAGTATTCCTCTCAGCCAAGTCCAAGGTACCTACCAAAGACAGATAACATCCAACAAATATTGGTAAAACCCGTGGGTGCCTATGATTTAATTAGTGATCTAACAAAAACCTTCTTGCACATTTCTTTTTTGGACTTACTAAAGAACTCTCCTGCCCACAGGGCTGCTCTTTTAGAGGCATTAGGTTTGGGCCATTTAGTTAACATCACTCCACCTCCCGAAACACAGGTAAACCATATAGACTTTGATATCCACCCTCCGGGGCAGCCGGATAGGGATACCGAGTTTATATTCGAAATAAGCAAAATACCAACAGATGTTGAGATTACACACAGAGGTGACCCGGCCTTACATTTGCAAGTATGGGTTTATAATAATTATGTGAAACGAGCGATGGTTGACGATGGGGCAGCAGTTAACATAGTCCCCTTCTCTTTCCTTCAAAAGCTAGGGTATGGAGAAACGAATTGTTCCACGACTCGAAATACATTAAGAGGCTATGATAGCCTTAAAGCCAGTTGATCGGAACTATAATACTACCGATTACCTTAGGACCCAAAACAATCCTGACTGAGTTTTATATTATAGATCGGGAAACCAACTATAATATGATCCTTGGCCGACCATGGATACATCGTATGAAGGCAATCCCTTCTACATTATTCCAAGAAGTAAGATTCTTGCATTTAGGAAAGGTGTTCGTAGCCAAAGGTGATCCAAAACCATTCGATATACACCTAGCTGACTTAAAGAAAATACCAGGCATTCACTCGAATTTGAACTCCCAACAAACCAACTTAATAAACCCACCAACACAAAACCGGAGGAAAAGCTGGTACCTATGATAGATCTTGAGACTATGAGCCTAGTCAAGACGATCCCAGCCCTCAAGGATGAGGCTAACATTGTAGAAACAATATCATTAGGAACTACTGCAAAAATCATTGAATTGCTAGAACAGGATCTACCAATGTTCCTACCATTTGATTCTGTAGGCATGGGATATACCCTAGGTGTTGGTTCTCTTCCAGCAGAGGATCTCTGCATGGTGGAAGTAGAATATGTTAACACAACAAATATCCCAATGCCCATATTCCTAGCTAAATATTGGACTCTCCATTTCAATGGAGCTAGATGTCGTTACGGAGCTGGGGCAGGTGTAATCTTTACTTCTCCCGAGGGAAAATTCCTACCATTTTCCTTTAAACTAAATTTTGAATGTACAAACAATGGTGTTAAGTACAAAGCCCTCCTCCTTGGCCTCATCTTAGCTAAGAGGATCGGTGTTAATAACATCAGGGTGTTAGGAGACTCACAATTGGTAGCAAACCAAGTCGCTGAGGTGTATGAAACCAAATCCGAGCACTTACAGCTCTACAAAATAGTTGTATTGAATTTAAGCAAGGATTTTGACTTCATATCAATTGAAGCAATCCCACGAGAACAAAATCTTCTCGCTGATTCAATAGCAACCTCGGCGTCACGCTTCACTCCAAACAGTGAGTTGGAAGATACCCATTTCATGGTATCCCTTCGTACCGAACCATTAGTGAAAAAATGTCAAACCCTCTTTTAACAAACAGAGATGAGAACAAATCTACTATCCTAGACCACATTGATAGTGATAGGGCCACTCTAAATTACTTAAACACCTATGCAGCGTTACATCTCACCCATCACGTAGTAGATTTATCCTTAATCCCGCATTCATCTTCCTACTTTGGAAATCCCATGACAGAGCTTCCCCCACAAAAAGACCTCAGCATATACACAGTCAAGAATGGAGACGATCTGGAACTACCTCCAGCCCCGTTGAGTTTGAAGAAGGTAACACTTCTCTAATCAAAGAAACAATCGATATTAACATCAGAACAGAGGATGAACCAAGGATATTGAAGTTAGGATCCTCGTTAACTCCATCAGAAGTAGAAATACACACTCGAATCCTCAAAGAACATCAGAAGGCTTTCGCATTTAATTATAAAGAAATGACAGGGGTTGCACCACACATCGCGGTACATAACCTCGTCACTAAATTAGATGCAAAGCCGATTAAACAAAAATCAAGACCAATGAAACCTAAGGTAGCTCTCATGGTGAAAGAGGAGGTAATGAAACTCCTCCAAGTAGGATTCATCAAACCAGTCGATTACTCTCAGTGGGTATCTAATATCATTCCCGTTCTCAAAAAGAATGGGAAGATACACATCTGCATAGACTTCTGAGACATTAACAAGGCATGTCCTAAGGATGACTTCCCGTTACCATCCATAGACATCATTATTGACACAACAACTGGATTTGATCTTTTGTCTCTCATGGATGGATTCTCGGATACAATCAAATTAGAATATCTGAACAAGATCAAGCTAAAACCACGTTTATAACTCCTTGGGGAACCTATTGCTATGTTGTTATGCCATTCGGTCTCAAGAACGCTGGTGCTACATACCAACGGGCTATGACATATATATTTCATGATCTTATTCATAAAATTGTGGAATCCTACGTAGATGACTTGTTGGCCAAGGCCAAGAAGCGTTGTGACCATCCGGAAGTGCTTCACGTCATTCTTTCACGTCTAATAGAATACGGAGTCACGCTAAATCTAGAAAAATGTGTCTTTGGTGTAATAGGAGGGAAGCTCCTAGGTTACATTATATCATCACGTGGGATCGATGTTGACCCAACCAAAATTAGGGCTATTCTTGAAATGGTCCCACCTTCGGATGAATCTGAATCAGGTCATTTCTTGGAAAGCTTGGTGCAATCTGGAGATTCATCCTGGACTTAAGCTTTGCCATTCATCCAATCAACAATCTACTCAAGAAAGATTATAGTATTGATTAGATCAAGACTGCAATGAAGCTTTCGACACAATTAAGTGTTTCTTGTTATCACCACCTACGCTAATGCCACCTAAGCCAGACTGCCTCGTTAATTTTATATTCGCGAGCCACCAATGTCTCGCTAGCCTGTATGTTGGCTTAAAAAGACGATGATAAGAGAGAACGTGTGATCTATTTCATTAGCCGAACATTGCTCGACTATGAAACATGTTATACACAAGAAGAATGAGAATGCCTTGCCATAATCTTTGCAACCAAATGCTTAAGACATTATATGCTAAATCAAGAAATAAGGGTCATTGTAAAAACAAACCATTTACAAACTTTCCTCACACAAGGGTCCTTGTCTAAAAAGGTTGGACGTTTTATAACCTTAATGGGGGAATTCGAATTAACATTTGTAAATCAGAAATCCGTTAAAGGACAAATCATCACGGATTGGTTAGCTGATAACCCACTAGACGGAGGCAATCTAGTAGATCTGGACTTTCCTGATGAATGCGTATACTACATCAAAACCAAACCTCCTATCTCTGAGTGTCCTTGGTATACTGATATTATTAATTATATCATGGACCATACATATCCAGAAGGTGCTACACCGCAACAAAGAAGGCGGTTACGCATTATCATAGCTAAATATGTCATTATAGAGTAGGTGCTCTATCGTAAAGCGTTTGATGGAATGCTTCTAAGATGTGTCGACACAAAAGAATCCAAGAAGATTCTCCACGAATCTCATGGTGGAATGTGTGGAGGCCACTTCGGTGGCCATGCCACCGCTCATAAAATACATCGGATGGGCTATTTTTGGCCTACTCTAGAACAGACACGAGAGTTTGTACGAAGGTGTCATAAGTGCCAAGAATTCTCCCACGAGATCCACATGCCGGCACAAGCTCTACAACCAATCGCTACTCCATGGCCCTTTTCTATGTGGGGCCTAGATTTGATAGGGAAATTCTCTCCCTTGTCTACAGACAGCCATAATTTCATAATCACAGCCACCGAATATTTTACCAAGTGGGTAGAAGCCATGCCTCTTACTACTGTACTGGTTCTGTAATCGCCAAGTTCATTTTGAACCAAATCATTTATAGGTACGGTGTCCCGCAAATCATTATCTCGGATAATGGGACTTCTTTTAAGAATGACGAAGTTTGCAAATTGTGCAATAAATTTAAAATAAGCCATCATACGGCCTCCTCTGTATTACCCTCAAGCCAACGGATAAGCTGAAGCGACAAACAAAACATTAAAAGCCATTATCCTTAAAACTGTGAAAGAAAAAAAATGAGATTGGCATTTGAATTTATATTCGGCCTTGTGGGCCCACCAAACCTCAATAAGAACACCAACAGAGCAACTCCTTTCTCGTTAGTATTCGGGTGAAGCAATTCACCTACTTGAGGTTGAAATACCCAGTCTCTGTATCTCATTACAAGGGATTCTGGATGAAGACACTTATAGAAAAGCACGTCTCTCCCAACTAGAAAGTCTAGATGAAGCTAGGTTAGATGCTAAACAGCGGCATAGAGTCTATGTTGACCGGATGTATCGACAGTATAACAAGAAGTTCTATGAACGAGACATATATGAAGGTGATCTAGTTCTAAGGCTAGACAACCAGATTGATAAAAAGACCGGTGAAGGAAGGAAGTTCCAACCCAAATGGTTGGGCCCATACTGAGTCATGAGAGACTATGGAAATGGTGCATATCTCTTATGTACACTAGAAGGTGAGGAATTTGGTAAAACAGTCAATTCCCTACACCTTAAATGATTCTACGCATAAGTGGCCAACATTATTTGTATAATTATATCTACATTGCATCTTCATATAGTTAGGTTCATTTTGTCCGCTTATTTCGTACAATTTTGTGATCAAGGAATTTATTCTTAAAAGTAATTCATTACAAACTTCTGATGGTATTGGCATAAACACTCTAATCATACTTCTTCATTTCCATGACATCATTAGCTATTTCGGAATCATTTCATCACATAAAGCTAGATATGACAAAGTCTTAATGGTAACCATACCAAGGTCTATATACTTGTTCTCACTTTTGGTTTTTTCTTAGGATAGGTGTCTTGCCTATGGTCTGTTCTAGAAGCTTCATTGTGTCACATCTATCCCATATGTATATCTCTTTGGAAGTAAGAGCATGCTGACATTTTGCTCAAATAAACAAGTCAAATATAAATCAAACAGAAAATTTTAAATTTTACACATTTCCTTGCCCTACCAACCTTCGGTGATGAGCTTGCATCTCTTACTAGTGACGTAAGGTTGGGAAAGGATGGAAATGCCCTTACTCGCCTATGCCTTGTCCATGGTGATAAGCCCATACTTCTTACTAGTAGCATGGGGCAAGGTATAGGGGGTCCTATTGACAATAAACGTTGAAAGCAGTCAGTAATCAAATTCGAATGAACCTTTGAAATCCTGAGTCAAAAACAAATGAATCAAATGCCCAAAATTCCAAGAGGATTCAAAACCCTGAAACCCAGATTTTGTCTACCATGTGGCCATCTATGGATCTAAGTCTAGATAAACCATAAAGCAAGTTGCATCCCAAACTATGGAGTCACTTAAGTAGAGTAGGCTTGTAGCAACCTAATTTTTTTCCACCAAAGCTTTGTCTATCTTTCATCACTATCATTTCAACACATTTCATAACTTGTGCCCTTTCTAGCTCTTGGTGATAAGCCCTCGCATCTTACTAGTTGTGTGGAGTTAGGAGTGGGGCAAGTTTATCTACTCATCATACCGGTTTATCATCACACTTTGTCAAAACAAATATGAAGTACCAAGAATTGCTTATAGAAACTAAAATTCAAAATCACATTGTGTCTACATTATCATATATCAGCATCATGAAATACAAAAAGAAAGTAAACATTTGTATCATTTGTTCTCCATTGCATACATTCTAAAAAGCATATAAACATAACATCATAGTTTACATGTGGAAATGGAAACAAAGTCATAATACCAAGAATCTGATCCGAAAAGAGTATATATATAAATGGTCAAAATTCCTGTACAATGCCATCATGCGCTAAGCATGGTCAAAATGCTCAAAGAGCCCGGGAGATACAAAATACATCATAAAAATAGTCCAAGAGAGCCAAGTGGCTTCTCAACCCCTATGAGATCCCTTTGAGGGTGCACGCCCATGCCTAGGACTCTAGCTACGCCGGTGCTCTGAGTGCACGAGAGGGCTCACGATCCCGAGGGGTATTGCGGTCTCGCCATGAGAATGACTCCTCCTCAGGTGCTCTGTTGTCCTATACCCTTCCAGCTCTATACAGAGGGTAGATACCATCCTGTCCACATGCTAGACAGGGGGAAAAGACATCAGCATGTCTACCAAATGCCAAGGCTCCCCGCATCCACATACAGCTCTACACAAGTCTTCTCCATAGGGATCATTAGGGTATCGGTGCATACCCGGTGAATCGTGTCTCGCCACTCATCGGCAAATCGTGTCTCAAAAAACCATGCAAGTTTTGTACCCTAAAAAGGCCTAAAACACAAAAAAATGACAATTTTTAACTAAAACAAAGCCTACCCAGTAGGCGCCCCCCTAGATAGACCTATTAAAACTAACATTTTCAAAAATAACCCCCCCACGACAAAGATTTTAGCATTTTAAAATTTTGGGGGTAAAAATGGTAAATTGAGAAAAACTAACTTGTGATCTCACGGGTCGATGTTCTACTCACGGAGGCATGATCACTATCTCGTCACAAACGTTTTGACTCTACTCTCATCATAAACCATCACCATGGGTCCCAAAGCTCAAAATCAACCAAATCAACACGCGTAAATGAATAGAAAAATGGGCCCACTTTTTCATATATAGCAACCTGACTTGTTTTGAATGCCCTTTTCACAGGTTTGGAGCACCGACGGAGGTAAGTTCTTATCCCCGCACAAATGGTACGTCCTCATTTCATATTATTTTAGTATTTATTTTTCGATCTATTTTTTCTATCTGCACTTGAGTTCTCTTTTCGTTTTGCAGGTGGCAGGAATTTCAGATGGCGTCATTTCGACACACGGACGTATCAGGTATAACTTCCAACTTCCCATTTCGGGACCACCATACTCGGACCCACCGTTTTACACCTCTTCATGGCTAAAATGCTTCTCCGAGGGGGCAATATGTACGTACCCAAAATTGTAGGGTACTGCACTATCGGAACAACGTAACACGTGCCCCAATGATGATATAGGTCTCCTCCCAAGGTGTTTAGGATCCGGAAAATCTCCCCAAGTATGTGTTAACATCCCGCATGCCCACTTAACCTTTGTGTGCTTTGTTTTTCTCTTTTCCCCTCTTTTCTTTGCATTTTTCTCTTGATTCTGAAACCGCCACCTGCTTAGGCGGAGGTCTCGTGACCGCCACCCAAACAGGCGGTGGTGCAGAACCGCCACCCTGCTCAGGGTGGCGGTCCTTCACGCATTTTCCAGAATGCTCTTTTAACACGACTCACATAAAAATTTCAACATTTACCAACTTTTTTCACCGCCTTTGGCTTGCAATAATTATTCTAGTTCCCTGGAATAGTGTTTTAGCATTGTTTATGGTTTAAGAGATAAATTTGGTTTTTACCTTCGGGTAAATGGAAATGATATAAATAGTTGGCTTGTGCTCAAGCAAATGGCCCCTCAAATTTGCCTCTCAATTCCTCATTTTGATAGCTTAGTCTTCCATTTTGTCTAGGATTCATAGTTTTTGTTCATTGCATGCTTAATTAGTGTTATTTTTCTATTAGAAAGCCACATATCCATCTTGTGAAAGTGTTTTCATTACTTCATGCAATCCATTAAGGTAGAATAGTTTAATTTTTCAGTAGGAAGCCATTAAAGTTACAGGTTTTTCTCATCAAACAGGATAGTTTCAAGTTCTGGATGTTTTATGTTGCATGACTCGCAATAAATCCCGCTAGGAATTACATAGGCCAAGCTCTATACTCTTGCGCTATCCCTCTCCTACTCACATTGTATTTAGTCTGTATCCTAAGCTGCCTTTGTTCCAATATCTACTTGTGTTGATGCTATCATTACACACTTTTCTGGATCCACGTGAGCATGAAGGAACGAGGAGATCACACTAAGGGGAAAAAGCCACACACACCATCGGATTCGCCACTTTCAGCAAAATCCAGGTTCAAGATTTCAAAATTCTAGTTAAAACATATCAAATAAAGTAGTCAATCATTTCATTTCAGCTAGTTTCACTTTCGATATTTCCAGGGAAGCTGTGAGGATTGATAGTTTCTGAGAAACTATGATTCATTCCTCACTTCTGAGGTAGGATCGAGAGTCTTTCAAATAGAGTAGATCAGTTATCAGGTTATTTAGAATAGATCTATAAACTGCACAGACAAGTAGCTATACTTGGTTTCTTTGTTTGTTTTTAATTGCATTATTAGTTTAGTTGTCAATTTTAGATACATTAGATAATTGTTCTTTAAATTTTGTTCAGTAGTTTATCCATAAACTATCAGATTTAGGAATATACATAGACATATCTTTCACGGTTAAATTATTCTGTCATTAGTTAGATTTGTATAATTTCCTTTTGTATGACAATCACGGGACCTAGGGAACCCAAAGAATACATATTCGAGCCAATCATGTCTCAACCCAATCTCATCACAGTAATAACCGACATAGATCAGAATCTTAGAATCCAAGTCTTCCGAACAATAGCAGATTTGCAACAGATCAGCTCACAATTGAGCGGGTTAAACATAGAAGATGACCAAGCGCATACGTTTTGGTCAAATCAGCCAAACTATAGATTACCCTAGATAAATATCCACATGACTGTAGAAGGGCTTGAAAGAGAGAAAATGTTCGGTTGTGATCCTTTAGTCCCACAAAGCAAAGACGTAGGAGATACTCTCACAGACATAGATACTAGCTTAAGAATTCAGGTTGCACGAACGCCTGTGAGATACTCTGAGAAGATCACACAACTATTAATTCTAAATATAGAGGCCGAGAAAGCATATGACTATTGGATACTAGGGATTAGGGACTGATTCCGCACATGACCATAGCAGGTCCACAACAACCACAAATCTACGGTTGTGACCCACAAATCCCACAGCCCAACGAATCCACAGGTGAATCAGATATAGATGTTAGCTTACGCACATTAGTATTCATATCTACTCCACTTCCACCTATCATCATCAAACAGTTATCCTTGTTAGACATAGCAGCTAATATAGCTAAGGAGTTCTGGACTAGACCAGATAATCACCCGTAGAATCCACTATACCCATCATCCACCCTATGACCCTGTCTATGAGACATACACGAAACTATCCCAGGTCATTTTTGCATATCCCGCAACCCATAGACGAATCACGCCAGAGCTCAATATTTATTGGAGCCTTTGAGCATCATCCTTGCTGATCGATCTATCACACCAGTTCATGTTAGGAGGGCCTTCTTTGCCTTAGATTTGTAGTTTCCACTAGTGCGCATCGAAGACATAAGATTGCCTAACTAGTTTTTCTGCATCTCACACGTATTCCATCCCCACCGGCTATCTCGGCACGACCTCGGGAGGTTAGGTGCGAGGAAGAGTTACTTATAGATTCCCATGCTCACTTGTCACTTTTCCATCATACGCTTATATTATGATCTAACCTAATACCTAAAACTATAGTGTTGTGAATTAATCTAACCTATGTGGAAACTACCTAAAGCTATGTGCTAAGACCTATTGTGGTAATTGTTGTTTGGGTTATATCCTAAGGTATATATATTACAATCTACCTAAGGTCTAACCTAAGAAATATCATTTATCCTAAACTAATGGGTATGAAAGGGGAATTGGTGGTCGCATGTATTATAGGCGACGGTTCCAAGGCATTAAATTTGTTGATAAGGTTTTAATTACATAGAGGTACTGCCAGCTTTGGCAGGGGTTAGTGAACTTGGCAGAGGCTTAGGTGGAGACTCCACTAAAATGGAATTCCTTGTTAAATTTGATTTGGCATTCACTAAACATGAAAGGCGGTGGCAAGGAAGGTTAGGCGGGAAAATTGGAATTAATGGAATTAATTTTTTTTGGTTTTCGTGCTCAAACTACCTTGGAAGGCATGCAAATGGGTTGGAATGTGGTTGTTTCACTTTGCATACTTCATAATTTTTACTCTGCATGCTCTCTAGTTTTTCGAACCAGCAGATTGAACTGCACTTAATGGCTATTTTTGAGGTTTTAAACCTATTTTCAGTTCGTGGAATATATAGGAGGCATTGTGGAAAAAGAACATTGTTATTTGATTTTTCATGGAGAAGAGGAGAAGTTTTGAGCTTGGCTGGAGGTTCTTTTCAATTTGAAAGAAGCGCTATCAAGCATGATAGGCTCTAAAATTTAATATCTTTTGCTTTCTTATAAATGTTTCATTAAAACGATTATGCTCTTTTGAGATTCTTGGATTTCTTATCTTATATGGTTATTAGCTTTTGGGTTTATTAAATATTGTTATATTGATTTTGAATCCTTGGTAAATGATGTTCGGTTGGGAAACTTACCATATATAGTTCTTTAAAAAAATGCAAAACATTTTTCTGTTTCACAACTTTTGCTTTGGGCTGAAATGGAAGTCATCATTAAGATAACCATCATTCTATTATTATACTTCTTTGTTTTGGGAAACTTGAATCCCATCGATCTACTTGTTGAGCTCATTTTGCGTGGACTAGATCCTGTATACGGGTTTATTTTTAGCTTTGTGTTGAGCTCATGTTTTGTTGAACCTTTATTTGAGCTCATTTTTGGTTTGGAGCTTGGTTCTAGTTTTGTGTTTGTTGAGAACTGTTGATAGAGATTCTTGTGGTTCTCAATTGTGTTCGAACCTTGTATATCTCTCGGACTGTTGTCGAAGCTTTGTATAAAGCTCGGTACTTGTATCTTAGTTCCTTGTGATAATCGAGCGATTCTTACTATCGAGTTCATAATGTACACAGTATTTGAATGTTATTACTCATTTTTGGGCTTGAAATTCGGATGAAACATGAGTCTCGTTGAAAGATAATATTGGGCTCTATACTCGTGTTTTATATTCTTTTGAGAAATTGGGACTCATTATTGTAGATTAGTAATTTACAAAGCACTCGTGTTTTATTTCTTGTGTGGAATTTGTACATTGTGGGAACCCTTAGTTCCATGGGAGATAGTATTTGGGCTTTGCGTTTTGATATGAATCGTGTTGGAGTCACTTGTTGTGTTGAATCGGTGTTGGTATCTTGGGTAACTAGGAACCTGTTATTGAATATGTACGTGGCTCTATACACGTGCCTTACTCTGTGGAATTTTTGGTTGATTAATTGAATTTCATAATTTCACCGCAATCTTATCTTGTTAATTATTCGATTCTAAACTCTCTTTGTAAACTCATGTCTCGTTTTTAAAAGGGAAATAGCACTCCTTGTTTTGAATATGAACTATTTTTGATATAGGTATATCATACTTTGTCTCATACTAAGCTACATGCACATCTAAGCTCATGTTGATTTTTGTAATTCGATATTGTACATGAAATTTAGTACTTAAAGTTTGGAAATAAGTAACAGGAACGATGTGTAGGTTATATTCTAGTATGTAGAGTTTTCTTGTTATTGATATAAGATTTGGTGGGAAATTGTTGTTCCCTTGGACCCGTGAATAATTACGTGGGAAGTCTTATACCTTTGTGAGAAGCTTTTGATCGGTATCGTGCTTGGATTTTGTACCTTTGATCTTTGAGCTGTTAGTATTTTCGATAAGTTTGATTTTGTTTTGGTAATTTACTTGGGTTTTTAACTTCTTAAGATTTTAAAGCTCAAAATACGTCTAACTGAACTATTTAGTCAAGGAAATATGAAAGAGTAGATTAATTAGAGCTATTTAAATATTCTTGGGATTTAAATGGAAACATTTTCCAAGGATAATGGGATTTCAGTCGTTAAGATTTGTTGATGCTTCTGATCCTACTTGGCTTTCTGAATGGTTATTTTTCTATTCCTTCTTGGATTAAAGTGGACACCTTATGTCTTTATAAAAGAAAGGAATTTAATTCCTTTAAAAGAGATTGTGTTTTAAGACTGCGAGTTGTATTTTATTCTAATTATGGAATTGAAATTAGTATTCATTATAAGTAAAGAAGTGTAAATAATATGGCAGTGTGCTTTCTTCTTACTATATAGATCATTGTTTGAAATTTCTGTATTGACTCTTCTTGGATGATCTAGAGTAGAGAATAACTCCTGTTTGAGTCAACCTTGATCTTTGAATGTTGTTTCATATCTTTAAAAGTTAAATTCTATTTTTGGAAGTAGATTTAAACTTACAGGTAGATCGATTGATTCTCTATTCCTTCTTAGATTAAGTTGAATTTTGTTCTGATGAATATCTCAATTGTTAAATTTTAAGGTAATTGTCTTTTGAAAGAAACAATTAAATCATGTTTTGAATCTATTCTATTTCTTGGATGTGTTGTGTTTGGGCATAGTTGTAATGGTTCTTCTTCTTCTTTTGTTTAGGAGATAGATGAGTCATCCTAATTTGAACCATGCATTAAACTCTTCTTTTAGCTTGAATCAAAGATAAATGTTGCTTTCTTTTATGAAATATTGGGAACAATGAGATTTTATGACATGTTGTTGTCTAATGATAATTGATCAAATCAATTAGACTCTATTTTTTAAGGCTGATATGATAGATTATATTTTGTCCTTTTCTTGGAAATGAAATAAATTGTTTAGAATGTACTTCTTTTTTGTTACTTTTGATATATTGATTATTTATTGTAATAATTGTCTCATTAAAGTAGAGTTGTTTTAATGTAAGAATTATTGGAATGCACTTATTTGTAAGGCTTAGTGTTTATCATGCTTAGTTCATTGAACTGACTGTGCTAGCAATTTTTGCAGATCGACTTCGTAAGTGATAAAGAAGGCAAAACGTATATGATGCATTGGCTGATTTAAGTCTAATTCTTGTGAAGAAATTTGATTCGTTCTTGAGATTGTATTGTAAAAGAAAAGTAGTATTCATTTATAATTAAGACGGTTGTTATGCAGTATACCTGAATGCATAAGTCTTGTAAATGTAATGGTTATAAAGATAAATTGAAAGTTGTGAGATTACCTATATTGGTTGTGTAAATTATTTTGTATTTGTATGAAAGAGATGGGCTCTATCTTGTTGTTAATCTTCATATTATTTATATGTTAAATGGCTAAATTTTAATAAGATTGGATCAAGGGATTTAGTTCAATCTCCCTACTTGTGATGCAACTTGTAAAGTTATAGAATATGATATTCGTTATTTAAACTATATAACATAGTAATACAAAGTAGGATGAACATACATTGAAAAATGTGGTCATTGGGTAGAATAAACCCTAACGCCTTAAATATAGTGAAAGACTCTTCATCTTTCATAAATTTTCATAAACCAAAAAGGTTTGGTATCATGACTTCAATTTATCAGACTTCATTTGTTATGAAGTCTACTTTATTTTGATATATTCTTAAGCACTTGAAGTTTCTAAAAATTTATTGTACTTTTCACATAAGGCATATTATAACACTTGTGCAAATTACGCTTACTTGACAATTTAATTATGTATTCAAACATTAAAAGTGGTAATGAATATAACAAATTTCTTAATGGGCTAAATGAATCAATTTAGAAAATAACTTAAGGAGTGTTGGATTAGGGTTAGGCAAGTTGCTAAAATCTATTTTAAATAATCCAAATTAATTAAATTATTAATAAATTCCTTGGGGTACATACATCTTGATAAGGCTGTTCGGTAGGATGTTTGGCACACACCAACTACAGGATGTACCTTCGAGAAGATTAGGATCTTCTTGAGGATACAGCGATGCAGTTCGGCATGTGGAAACACCCTTCGGCATTGATCATCTAGATCTACATAAATTGGACTTGATCTTAGTTTTTCTCTAGGTCAAGTTAGAAACATGTTTTAAGATATGGGGTAGCCCTCTAAAACTCAGGATACCTTGGCACATGGGGTTGACTTAGGTTGACCTAGTATGCCAACTTACCCTAAGTCTTAGTGAGCTTCCCCTTATCATAACACATGTTGTTAACACGAACTAGGGTTAAACCTCGGGCAAGTGGACTGACGTGAGTTAGTAAATAACATTCTTGATAACAATAAACCGGGGTTAAGGATGTATTCCAGATTTACGAGTATGCCGTCAAGGAATAGTAATATCAAAGTATCGCAAGTTGTTGGTTGCGTTGTCTATGTCACCTAGTCTAAGGTTCGTAATGTAGATGAATATTGGTAACAATTATTCAGATAGGTACCTTAGATAGATCACTCAATACCCTGAACCGGGAAAGAGAACTAATTATACGTATTATACGGATAAGTATTCAATACTTAATGTTAAACATGAATAGATTGGTAGCCTACCGAGTCATGAAATGAATAGATCGTTATCGGACCAAGTCATTACAAACAGATATGGTTATCTATTATATGAATGGTTGATAAAAAAAAATTGTGTTCTAAATTATTAAATTTATAACAGAGAACATTATTTTTAAAAAAATTCATTGTTTTTAAAGTCTTAAAATGGGAATGTTACAAGTATAAATGCTTGTATGACTTCCTTTCTATTTTTGTGTAAGTTATATTATCTATTAAGTACTTTATGTCTAGAATGACTGCAAGGATCTAGAAGCCGTTACAGAGCTCTATGGTGTTTGTATGTCTTATTCCCTTTCAAAATATCTTACACTCAAATCATAGATTATGTTTCCCATTAAACTCACATAAAAGAGAGAATCGGTGCCGCGTGTGCCTCGGGTGAGCGTCCAAGCACCCATTGGGTGATAGATCGGCACGCATGGGATTTCTTTCCTTTGTGAAGGGGTAAAAATGAATACATCTAACTTGATTAACTTGTATTGAATGGGCATATTTCCTTTTCATTTAAGAATCATAGAAGAGAAATAGAGATAGAATGGGTATATGTTCATTCTCATATAAAAATTCCCTTTCCCACATCCTTTATAGTGATATAAAAATGATTAAGTTCAATATTTCTAAATATAGGTAAGATACACCTAGATAATGGGCATACATTCATTCTCATACAAACAAACTATTTGAACTTTTACTTCATATGTCTATAAGAATCATAGAAGAGAAATAGAGGTGATAATCAATTTTTTAGAATGGACAGTTTGCCCTTTCCCACATGGATAGTTTACCTTTCCCATATCCATTATACTAATATAAAAATGATTAAGTTCAATATTGCTTCAATGAGGTAGAATGGTTAGAATAGGCATATGCCCATTCTCATACAAACAAAGACTTTTATGATTGTGATGAGAATGGGCATATGGAATTTGAATTTAACCTCTATATATATTCTCATAAACTCAAGAAAAATTCTCCAACATCCTTTTATGAGAATGTTTAAAATAGAC
Source organism: Taxus wallichiana var. yunnanensis (assembly GCA_018340775.1). Classification (NCBI taxonomy): domain Eukaryota; kingdom Viridiplantae; phylum Streptophyta; class Pinopsida; order Cupressales; family Taxaceae; genus Taxus; species Taxus wallichiana. The sequence continues at coordinate 536,964,676 of CM031234.1, forward strand.
AGATGCCCATTCTCATAGTCAGGGAATATGGGAAGTATGAGAAATTCTTGTAAAAGTAATATATGCAATTACATCCTTTTATGAGAATATTTAAAATGGACAGATGCTCATTTTTAATAGTTAGGCAATATGGGAAGTATGAGGAATTCTTGGAAAATTAATATATGTTATGTTAATATGATGAAGATATTTGGATGAAGTTATTAACAATCAAGTTTCTTATTAACTTCTATTTAACCTCTATATATTTGTTTCTCAACTTATAAATTCAACCTAAATTCTTCTTCAATGATTCCTATAAGAGATTGGGCATCTACCCATTCAAGATACAAATGTTTTTATGAAAAATGTAGTACCCCTACCCGATAGAACACCATTACGAGAGGGACAAAGTGACACATCCTCACAACCTTTTTAGTCCTATCAATTCCTTGCATAATAATATAGGCACTTTATTTTTAGATCCAATGCATTAACCATGGTAAAAATCAAGTTAACGTTAGAAATTTTAACAGCTATTAGAATTTTACATCAAACACGAATTCCAAACTCTGCTATACTACCAATGGTAAAGGAGGTCTTAAACTCTCAAAATTAAATAAACACAATGCCTCGAGAACTATGATAAAAGAAGATCTTGTTATAGTGGTATAAAAATTAGTCACATTTTAGGCTAAATCAGACTGAAATAAAAAAAGATTTATTTGTAACTCTAACGTCTCCTCTCCTCACTACACATACAATTAATCGATTTGGATTTATATATTTGTTGGTTTATTTTATTTGAGAGGAGAAGAGGATTTGTTTACTATGGCTCGTTGTTTGTTTTATGTAGAGGGAAAAAAAAAAAAGATTGAGGGTTCGAGAGGCATCGTAATATCTAGTTGTGTTGATTTTACTTCTACTATTTCTAAGCACCTCTGCTACGTGTGCTATAACATTGTAGCGTCATCAAATTTTATGTTCTTTATCTTTTGATTTGATTATTTTTGTATTAATTTGGACATGGGAAGTTCCCTTTCCTAGTATTCCATGCATATCTCTGCATGATTTGTCTCCTTTAGTCTTCCTCTATGTGAAACCCTTTTGGTTTTTCATTCACTTTGCTTGGAAGAGAGAATCGGTTTAGAGGCGTTGTACACTTTGCTTCTTCACACAACCTAAGTGGAGCTTCAACAATAGGGAAAGGATATCCAACAAGGCTTAGGAATCATTTTTCTGCTAAATATTGTAGTTGTAAATGCGCCTGGGAGAATTAGTTGCAAAGTGCATAGGTATCAAGGAAAAAGAATTGTTTGGTTAGATGTTGAAGTTGTTTTACCTGGGTAAACGGTTGGCAAGTGAATGCTTAGACAAGGGCATGTGAACCATTTTTCTTGGATTTACCTAGTGACAAGATCTGCCAAATTACTTATAAAAATGAAAAAAAAAGAAATACCTTGTTGCGTTCATCTACCAAGGAAAATTTTCCAACTTTGCATAGATCTCCTGTGTTGTGGTGTGATGTGTCTTTTGCACATAAAATATATTTTTAAGGCCTTAAGAGGCATGGGGTGGAAGTTGTGAGGTGTGGCTGTAACCAATTTTGCACGTGATCTATTTGATAAAATGTTGAAGAGTGAAGCATCCTTTAAGACTTCAGTGATTATGGGATTATACCTATTTTGGTTCATTGAGAAGACTTTAATAACTATGAAACAATGCATCTAGCACATTACCCATCCAAGTCCATAAATTTTCTGACAAAATACTTGATGGTTGTGCGGTCTCGTCGAATGCGGGGATCATGAATTAGCATAAAGGTATGGATCACTCTTCCTCTCGCTTCAAACTAAACATTTCATCATTTATTTATTTTAGTGTTGGATTTCAGTATGTTGTATATTAAAATAGAAATGCAAATTAGAATGAATGATATGGATTTTACCTTTCCCGAAAATATTTTTCTTTAAACTTTTAACAAAAAAGGGCCTTTAGAACCATGCACATGGAGCATGTCAAACGATTAATGGGAAACAAAACCTCAAACAAGATCCATGTCAACCCAAGACACCATGAAGTTTCTTAACCAAGATGACTAACTCGATTAGATGCCTTAACGAGGTGAGATTTGATACCCTTTTAACACTTCAGTCACTTTTGGTGACGTTCCCACTTTATGAAATTGTGATCGTTTTGGCTTACAAATGTCGTATCGATTTTGTGTAACTAGAAAACACCTTCACCTACCTCTAACACTCCTATGTGAGAATTGAAACCAACTCTCAATTTCATAAAAATAATTTTGTAAGTTAGAGTTTTAAGTGGATGTTGGGGCCCATCGATCATCGTACAACAGAAGTGTTTGATGTGTTTACGATAATTGGGCTTGAAGTCACCTTCATAAATTGAGCCTTGTTTGACATAATCGAATTCCATAAAATCCATCAAGTTCTTTATTTATAGGTGAGTAGGTAGGAATCAATGAAATTTATGTTTGAATGTAAATTGAGTGGTTTTGGAAACCATATTATAAGGACTTTAGTTGATTTGATCATTTTTGCATACTCGCAACTTAAGCTAGAAAATATTTCTTACCATCCATGTTTCGTCGTTTTCTTTAAGTTTTTGACGAAACAAATAAGGGTGAGGGCCAAGGAAAAATACCTATAGTGATGGTCAGTTTGAAGTTAATTGTGTGCATTCGACTTCTTGATCTAATGTTGACTGTGAGAGATTCCTTTTAGCTAGGAGGAACTACCTAAAATAAACAACAAGACCATAAAAAGAGGATTAAATAATATGTCAGTGGGATGCCTAGAATGTACTAGATACATGAAGTGTGGTACTTCCTCGATGGTAGTCAACCCACTATTTTAATATAATTTAATGCAAGAAACAACGTAAGTAAATAAAATCCTATTGTAGTTGATATGATTTAGGTATCTCATCCAGATACAATAATAAAATCTAACATAACAATCTAAGCTATGATCGAGATCTAGAAATAAGGTAAACAAATAAGGTGTTGGAGCAATCGGGGTCAGATTTTGGGTCACTTGAATCACTTAAAAAGGGTTATTGGGATCTGGTATTAGTAGGACTGCCAAATATAGAGACCGACGTCAGTCTGGTATGACCGACAATGGTTTAGTAAGGACCGACGATGGTTATTGTGGGCTGGTAATAACTCAATAGTTCATGGTTTTGGGGATTTTTCTGAGACTGGATCAGTGATGGTGAGGAGTTGGTTTAGGTCTAGGGGATGTTGGGAATATTTAGAGGTGCTCGGGGTAGACAAAGGTGATTAAAAGGGGTAGGAGTGATGGGAATGGTCGGGTTCACAAGAAGGCAATAGTGGTAGGGTGAAAATATAGTTGATGATTGATAAACAAAGGTGAAGAACTTTATAAACTAAATGGAAATGAAGTGGTGCAGGTTAGAGACACACTTACTATTGTGCAGGTTCAATGGCTGGGTGGTGGTGATGGCTGATCAGTGAAATGGTAACCAGTGTCATGGCAGTGCTTCTCGAAGTGCTCCTGTGAATGCAAAAACCTCTTGATCAATGGTTGTGCTAGTTATGGCTACCTAGATGTGCAAAAGAGCTTTGGTTCTTGCTTGCATGCAGATCTCCTTTGCTCCAAAAATCAAGAATGTGTCTAACCTCTCAAACAAGGTTACCAAAATGGTTATATGGTAGCTGACAATGGTTTAGGGTGACTGGCATTGGTTAAGGTGGGATATCCTAGGTTTCCTAAAATAGTAGATCTTAGCTATCTTTTTCCATCTTTGTTAGTTGGTGTTGAGTCTAAGTGGAATGTTTCACTTAGATAAGCGGGCATTTGATTAGAGGGAAAATAGGCATGTGTCTTTAGGGTTATACTAAGTCCTAGTTCATTAAGGTAAGTACGGATAGGTCTTAGTTAGTTATGGAAGCATGCTTTGAATAGGTCTATGGTGAGGTGGAAATTGGTTCTAATTAAGGTAATTAAATAATGAATGAAGTGAGAATGAGTATTAATTTAATTGTAAATAATTAAATTAATATTAATGTGGGGTATAAGGGTCATGGTTAGGTGAATGTGTGTAAGTTGGTTATTTGAAAGGGGTCCAAGGGGAGTGTGACCCAATTTTAGTGTCTACATATTGCCCCTTTTTGTTACGTAGCTTGAATTGGTAAGCGATGCTGAAAAAAAGAGGAAGTGAATGTCACATGTGTGGGTGAAGGTGATCCCCTCAAACCGGGCACTGATGAGGTGTAAGATAGAATCGGTGAGTGGTTTGATAAAGGTGTAGGTGGGGAAGATAGGTGGGGAAAGGTTTTAGTATTGAGGGAAATGGTGACGGTCAACTTGGGTAATGGGTAGTAGGTCATGGTCAAAATCGGATCATGGGTAATGGAAATCAAACACACACACACACACGTATAGATTGTAACATGGTACTAGGTTGAAGATCTTGTAAACTCTACATCATCCAAGGTCGATAGGTTTATCTAAACAAGGGTGAAGTGATTCTAGTATCTAAGGTATATGATATGGTCGAGAAACACAACGTAGGTCGGTGCAAGAAATGTTTGGGTATGATCTAGTACACCAAAGGTTTTGGTCAAGATAAATGGCACAGTAATAGTCAAGGTATGGTTGTTAGCCTAAAACAACATAGGTAATAGCATCACAAGGTATAGTGAGTACATAAGGTCAATGGTCACATGAAGCGGGTCAAGTTCGGAAAACAGGTCATGGCATGGGTAAGGCCATGGTATAGGTAAAATAATAACTCCTAAGACGTAGAAAAGGAAATGTAGGGGTAGGTTGGGTTTAAAGGCATGTTTTAATGGGTGGCCGGAATGATAAAAAGTGGGTGAGCACAAATGGCGATAGGTGAAAAGGGAGTGGGATAAGGGTAACTAGTTTGAAGTGTGACCGATGCTGGATACATGTTGACCAACGTTGGTTCACTAGGGCACAAATATGACTGACGTCGGTCATAGCGGATTGGGATTAAAAAGGAAAATTCCACTTTTTGTGAAATCATTTTTCATTTTCCAATAGTAGAAAATGATAAAGGAGCAGTGGAAAATTGGAAAGTGATGGAGCGAGACGGAGAGTTGAGTTAGCTAGCCTCGAAGCGGGTGATCGGTCATTCGATAGGCGGGTCCACGAGATCGGTATGATCAATTTGATTGGGTGGAGGTGAGGAGGGAATTTGGTGATGGCAAAGGCAAGAGAGGGATTGGGTGGACCACCGGTGCAACAACTTGACATGCCACCATGCAGATGGCATTGCGATGAGGTAGGATTTGATCCCCTTCTACGTGTGGTAGGTAAATTTGTTTGTAGAAATTGGGATAGGGTAAAATTGGTTTTTGGGGGGAAATTTAAATTTAAATTGGTAAATAAAATGGATGAAAGGAATGGGGGAAGGTTGATGTAGGGTAAGAAGGAGTGGGGCTAGGGTGAGGGGATATTTGAGGAGGGAAGGGTAGGTTGGGAGGGTAGAATATTGAATTTATTAGAGAAAACAGGTAGGGTTTCATGGATTTTGTCACCATAATAGTGACCGATGTCGGTCAAGGGTTAGCCGACATTAGTGGGAGTTAGTCGGCATTGGTCACAAATGAGGTGACTGATGCTAGTTTTGGGAGACTAGTGCCGGTTAATAGGTACTGATACCAGTCAACATTACGGGAAAATAGGTGATGAGATGATATAGGGTGTGTGGGGAGATAAGCCATGAGATAGGAAGATGGTGTTGATGGAGAATAGCATGGGTAAGAGGTATAAATAGGAATGAGTCGAGGGGTGTGAAATTGAGATGGGGGAAAAGTAGTCATCAGGGTTGGGGTGGGGAGATAGGTCACGAGTAGGGGGTCTGGGGAATAGGTTGGGGTTCAAGGGTGAAGTGGAGTATGGTCGAGGTCTAATGATGTTATGCTTTATTGGATACAGGTGAGGGACCAGTTACGGATGGGTGATAGAGTACCACCCCTATTATTAGTGGTACGAGGGAGCACGATAGTTGAGGAGTGGCACCATGTGGCAGATGTTGGCCTGATTAGGGTTAGACGTTACCGGCACATATTCTAGGAGCTGATTTTGATGGTTTCCCTCATCGACGATGGGATTCGGCGACCAACACATTTCATTTTCCTATATGTGAAATGACCATTACCTTGGAGGATATTTATAGGATCTCATGGCTACCGATAGTAGTAGGGACGTAGGTGTATTCCATTTCCTCAAAGGCATATGAATATTTGATGTTTACAGCGTGCCCATGAGGGGTTAGCAGAGTTATGGTTTCATAGTGTCACTGAGTTATAGAGATATGTACCAAGACCATCTGGAGGAGATGAAGTTAGTGGTGCTAATGATGGAGGTAGTTTGTTTTTTTGCATTGCTAGATGCAGAGGGTGGGAGATTCCCATGAGCATTAATGGGGGTTCTTCATGACATGATGGAGGACAGGACCTAGTTTTCATGGGCACTAGCATTCTTGGTGCAGCTATATAGAGATTTATGGGCCTATGGGAGGCTATGGAGGTTTAGCTTGTGTTGTATGTTCCTCCTACACTACTGGGCATATGAGCACATCATTTGTGTGCATCTAGTGGGCATGCCCCGACCTGATGCATTCAAGGTGGGCTTGGTTTGGGTGGGCTACAGGTGATGGGTACCTATTGTTGGAGAGCGCCAAGCTTCTAGGGCTACACATGATGTAGCATATTACAAGCATGCATTAGAGGGGTTGTCTGGTGTGTACATCATTTGGAGGCCATGTATGGGCTTCCCCACACATAGGCGAGATGGTCAAGGAGCTACAGGAGCTATATTTTCTCCAATGGATAGAGGGTACCATGTAGGAGAGCACAAAGATGATACCCGTTGACAAGGTCAAATGGTAGTTTGGGTTGCCGCAGGATGTACCTCCACCATTTCCACAATACAAGAGGGATGATGTGGAGAGGCCTATGCCTCTATCACAACCGACGGTGCCTACAAGGTAGGAGGAATAGGTGGTAGACTGGTGGATTAATGATGTCGAGGTTACAAATAGGTACAGACATTGGTGGGCAAACAGCTATGGGCGTCTCGATGAGGCCGGGGGCATCTTGACTTAGCCACTATCACAGTTCAGAGGGATGCCCTATAGGGGTAGATGACTACCTTTGTGACACAGTTAGGGATAGTGTATGGGAAGCTATTAGGGTCAAAGGAATAAGTGGCCACACTACAAGTACAGGTAGTAGCCCTATAGGCCCAGGTAGCACAGGGATAGGTGCCCACACAGGGTGGGGATGGAGATGGGGTATATGTGGCCACCCTATAGGTGTAGGTAACAGATTTTACGAGGGCTAGTTAGCCACTACACAGTGTAGATTGTGGCCTTTTAGGTCCAGTGCAGAGCACAAGCACCAACACAAGCTCGGGGATAGGGTCCTATTTTACAGACAGGGGCGGGACAAGGTCCCATGGTACAAGTACAAGGTCAGAGGCCGATAACACCACTGGAGACAATACCCATGTCCAGGTTTAGGGATTCCCTAGGTGAGGTGAGATATTATTAGGATCACCTGATGGCCGCAAGGATAGATGTCCCTACTTATGTAGAGCATAGAACATAGCAAAGCCTTGAGTGAGAGTACCAAGTCTCACACTCACAGTGTAGAGAGTAAAGGGGGTCGGCAAGCCCCAAGATAGGGTCAAAGTGAGGCCACTAGTTCACACATGCCAGCTCCAGGTGAGGTACTAGTAGAGGTTAGGTCGAGGCCCATGGAGGGTGGTGAGATGCTAACAGGGGATGCCATATAGGAGCAAAAGAGGAGGAGACAAGTGAGACAAGTATGGAGGATATATGATGGGGGATGCCATATAGTTACGCATACTTCCATTTTTATGGATTTTTGGTATATACTTGGCGGCTACGTGATACGATATTTTTAGATTTTGATAATATATCAGCCTGCATGTCGAAGATGGTGAGGATTTATCTAAGCAATTTGAGATATTTGTATTTATTTGTATCTATGTACATATGAATGCATACACAAACTTTCTCGTTTATATAGATGATGATATTCATAGTATGGATGGTTTACTTGTTTTTATTTCCATTATTATTTGTGTATGTGATGGAAACTAGGTGAATTAGGCATGATTGAGTTGAGGTCCTGTAGGCATGGTTGAGTTAGGTCAATTAGGCATGTTGGAGTCAGGTCATAGGCATGATGGAGTCAGGTTATAATTTTGATTTTAATGTCCAAGTCATTGGTAACATGGGAAATAAATGATGATGTATATGCATGTTATGGTTTCCAAATATTTGTTATAGTGGAAATGTGAAAATGATAAATGAACGATGTGATGATGTGGTAAAAATGTTCATCAATTGTTGCTTGTTTGGTTTAATTTCCAATTTTTGATATAAAATGGAAATGAACTAAGGTAGGATGTGAATAGGGAAATAAAGGGAAAATAGGTTAGGGTGAAGAGTGGTCGAGCTAACCTTCAAGGGCCACATGCCCTCGAAATGCTGCCTACATAGCCCCAGTGAAAAGGGGCCTCAAGCCAATGTAGTTCTCCCAGAAGCTATGGAGGAATATGAGGAATGGGTTGGTAGATCTTAGGCATGATTGAATGCAAGTCATAGGCATGGTTGAGTTTAGCTCATAGGCATGGTTGACTTTATTTCATAGGCATGGTTGAGTCGTTTTAAAATTTAGGCGTCAATAATCTGGTCCTACATAGGATAATCAATAAGTAATGAGAAAAACGAATGATAAGAGGTGGTAAAAGAGCTGCTTAATTGATAAGAACCCTAATGAGTCTACCATACCCAAGATGGGCTTATGAACGTAAGACCCTAAAGGAATTGCATAATGGACTATTCTAAAGGTGAAGAAAGTCACACGATCACGAAATGTCAATTTTCGGTAAGTTCCTTAAGCATAGAGAAAACAAGGGTGCAAAAGGCAATGAAGTAAAAGTCGATGGGTGAGCTTAACCTAGTGTGAGATAGCATGTCTATTTGGCAAGAGAGCCAAGATCAAAGTAGGTAAATCCATGACAAAAAAATAATATTTTTTTCTTTTTTCTTTGACTTTTTTGTTTGTTTTGATAGACTAATCGATGTAGGAAGTCTATGTTGGATGAGTAGATTTTCTCCTTGAGGTTTTCATGAAGTTGATCGATGCGTGAAGCGTCCTAAACATTTACTATATTTTAGCAATGACTTTATATAGTTTTCCTTCAAGGGAGCGGTCTATTTATAGCAGCTAGATAGAGAGAAGAGATGTCCCTTTTGAGGGAGTCATCTTTTTGCTAGAAGTTTGACTCAAGGAGGTGATTCCCATTTTGTTTTTGTTTTTTTGGAGGTTTTAATTCATGGACAAGACTATAGAGGAGGATTAGGTTATTTTTAGAAGATAAAACCATAGCATATAGACGTTAATTATGAAAGAGGTAGTTTTGAGTGATGAACGACCATGGGATTCCATCTTGAAGAAGATGAAAAGTATCCATGAGAATCATGATATGAGCATAGCAGTGGTACTCATATTGAAGACAAGGCTAAAAGGTGACGGGTAATCACATGATTCTTGTTTAGTCGTGGATCCTCAAAATGGGTAATTATGGAAGGTGAACAATGCTTAAGGGACGAGTGATCAATTGACAAAAAGTGATATAGGACTTGATATCAACAATAAAATGGTCGAAGATGCAAGGCATTAAGGGGCTTAGGTTCAGGTTTACCTTCGAGTGAACATGTTTTTCATAGGCACATTTGATACGTTTTTGGTAGATTTGGAGATGGTCAAGAGCATTGAGACGATGTTCATCTAATAATTCAAGTTGCACCAAATGATCCTAGTGAAATTCATCGTTGTTGAGCATGTCTTGTAGTGAGATGCAGAGAGATGGAATCTAGACTTCGAGAGGCAAGATAGCCTCGGTACCATAGACCAGAGAAAAATGTGTGGTAGTATTCAAAGTGTGAATACTAGTGCGATAAGCCCACAAAGTGAAAGGAATGTGTGAATTCCAATCCTTGCCAGTATCGTCAACTACTTTCATAAGAATTTTTTTCAAGGTTTTATTGGTCGATTCTTCTTGGCCATTGGTTTACGGGTAATAAGGTGACAAGAAACTAAGTTGGATGCCAAAAGCATCGCACAACTTACATAGGGTTTTGTTTTTGAATTACTTTCCATTATCAGTGATGAGACGATGAGGAACACCAAAGTGACAAATGATGTGATGGTTGATGAATTCACATATTTTCTTGGCTTTTGTAGAAATGAGGGGGATGGATTCTACCCATTTAGTGTAATATTCAGTAGCAATTATAATCCATTGATGGCATTGTGAAGAATGGGGATTTATCTCGCCAACAAGATCTAAGCCCCACTAAGAGAAAGGCCAAAGGTCTCATGTAACCTGTAAGGCCCGATTAGGTGTGTGATGAGGATTAGCATGTTGTTGGAATTTTATAAAATGTTTGACATAGTCACAACAGTCGTGGTTTAGGGTTGGCCAATAATAGCCAAGGTGAAGAATGCATTTTTGACAGCTAAACCACTAAAGTGGCCTCCGCAAATTCCATCATGAACTTCCTTGATAGTGTATGGAATTTTAGAACTTGTAAGGCATCGTAAGAGAATACCATTGAAGTCATGCTTATAAAGGAGACCACCCATGATGACATAGTGAGAGACACTTTTAAGAAAGGCACGTTGTCCATTACGAGTGAGATTAGCAGGTAGAATGGAAAGGGAAATATAGTCTACAAACTGCTTATACCAAAGGTCACGTGGGTTAGGTGCAACAGTTCTAACGAAGTAGACCTCACGAGGTAAATAAGAGGGTGATTGTAACCTTTGTATTGTGACAAAGATTTTAGAGTCGGCAGGAAAAGTGGGTATCTGAGAAGCCAAGTAGGCCATGGTATCTACAAATTTATTAGTAGAATGTGGGGTGGTTTGAAGTTCGTAATGGTCAAAGGTAGTCAAAAGTATGTTGACATGATTTGTATTCTTTTGAAGTATAGCATTACGACACTAGTATATACCATTGACTTGGTTTACGACCAATTAGGAATCGCCAAAGATATTGATTGAATTGTCATCTAAGGCATAAGTAGCCTGGAGACCCAATACGAGTGCTTGGTATTCAACAATATTATTTGTGCAATCAAAATCTAGTTTGAAAGATAAAGGCATAGGTTAGCCATTAAAAGGAATGAGGATAACACCCGCCCCACCTCCATGCTGACACTTGGAGCCATCGAAGAAGACTGTCATTTGGTAAGCGGGTTCATCTAAGGAGAGGGTAGCTATGGATTCATCTAGGAAATCAAAGTTAGAGGGTTGATTCCCAGAAATATGTGCATCTGCTAGTTGGTCAGTGATAGCTTGGCCCTTGATGGAATTTTTATAAATGAATTCAAGGTCAAGGTCGACAAAGAAGCATAAGCCAACATGCGGCACATTGATGTTGATAGGGTTTGGCATACATATAGTGTAGGGGGTCAGTATTGGTAACAACAAAGGTTTTTTGGTTGAGTAGGTAATGGCGGAGTTTGGTGGTGATGAAAACTAAGGCTAAGAAGAGTTTTTGGCATGGGTGTATCTAGTTTCATAGTCCAAAAGGGTATGGCTTATGTAATAAAATGCTTTCTCTCTGTGTTGCTCATCATGATGAGCAAGCATGGAACCTAAAGAATGGTTAGTGGTGGAAATGTATAGGTAAAATGGTTGGTCATCCTTAGGAGGAATGAGAACTGGTGGTTGAAGAAGTTATTGGTTTAAGGCTTCAAAGGATTTATGGCATTCAACATCCCATTTGAATGAAACATCCTTCTTGAGAAGGTGATGAAATGGTTGACAGCGGTCAGAAAGTTGTGAGATAAAATGATGAATGGATTACAAATTACCTTGCAGGCTTCAAATTTGATGGATATTAGTAGGAAGAGGTATTTCTATAATATCCTTTACTTTAGTAGGATTGACTTCTATGCCATGCAAAGAAACAATGAAACCAAGGAGTTTTCCGAAAATACCACATATACGTAGTTCTTGTGTTCAAGATGAACACAATACTTGATAAGGCGGTCAAAGATGACCTTAAGGACAGTCAGGTTTTTGGCTCGATGTTTGGATTTGGAAAGAAGATTATCTATGTAATATTCCAATATGTGATGCATGATGTCATAGAAGATGTAAGTCATGGCTCGTTGATATGTAGCATTAACATTTTTAAGGCCAAAAGGCATAACTCAATAGTAGAAGGTCCCTCAAGGGGTGATGAAGCCAGTCTTGTGTTGATCTTCTGGAGAAACTAATATTTGATTATAACCCAAGAAACCATCCATGAGTGATAGTATCTCATGGTCGGTGGTGAGATCAACTAGTTGGTCAATACCTGGTAGAGGAAATTCATCTTTGGGACAAGCTAGGTTGAGGTCATGGAAGTTCATGCAAATGTGGAGTCCCCCTGTCACCTTTGTGAAAGAATGATGTTAGAAATCCATTGGGGGTATTCAATGGGTAGGATGAAGGAAACTGAGAGGAGCTGAAGTTCTTCTTTGACCAGAAGAGCAATGCGAGGATGCATTTTCTGTAGCTTCTATTTTATGGGTTTGGCATCAGGAATGGTTACAATATTATGGACCATGATTTTAGGGTCAATACCGGGCATATTGGCATAGGACCAGGAAAAAGTGTTGCTATGGTCCCGAAGGAAAGAGGCAAAAGCTTCTTGTTTATTAGCATCTAAATATTGGCCTATCTTTAGAATGTGTAGGTCATCCTGGGTGTTAATGTTGATTTCAATGGTCAATTCGTTCAACATGGTTTACGTCTCAAAGGGTAATGACTAGTGAATATAAGAGTCTTCCACACCAAGGTAGGTGAGGATGGACTCATTACTCGACATTGAATGACATTAATAAAAGATGTATCATCATCGATCATCTCAGGATATAGGAATGGGAGAGAAGAGGGAGCCTCTCCATCGCGTTGATAGGTCGAGAGGTCCCAGGTAAATTGTAGTTATGAAAAAAGTTAGGAGGAATAGATTTGGGATCTATGGACTTCGTGGGAAAATATGGTGATGTGGGTGAATGAGGTGGAGAAGGTTTTTCTTCCTTAATGAGGTTGACACGGGACTTCTTTAGAGGTGGTGCATTAAAGCCAATGCCACTATGGTCATTCTATTTATGGATAGTACAGGAGATGACAGTATGGTGCCCTTTTTGTAAAAAACTGAAGCCAAAACCTTTCCATGTGAAACGAGGAAATTTTGGGTGAAATGGTGATTAGTAAGGGATTGTAGGTCGATGAAAATGGTCATGTTTAAGATGGAGGTTCAGGTGAATAGGTGGCAATATCAAGTCACCCATATGTTAGATTAGTTCTAATGTGGGTAGGACTATAAGGAAAAACCTCGCCTATCTCGATAGTCATAACTAGGATGTTGGCACAGGTTCCCGTACTCTTACAGACCGAGGAATGTGTCGATATTGTATAGGTAGTACTCCCTAGATTGAGGCGTTGGAAAACACCTAAGGGATCGAGTAGTCGATATGTGGGTAGCAGGGATAGACGACTCACTAGATGATTGGTAAGTAGATGAGTTAGTTGTAGAAGCTATGACGGCGGTAGGAATAGAAGGGTTAGGTGTGGGAGAGGTGGAAACAACATTGGTGGATGGGATTGTGGGTGAAGGTGAAATGGGGGTAGTGGCAGATGCCTTGACTGGTACAAGTACATCGTTGGGCTAGTATAACATGTTACAGTGTCGGTAGGGATGGTGTAGTTATGACCCTCATGCTCGAATTTTACATAGTGGTGTAAATTTGAAGGGACACAACCCATGACGTGAATCCAGGGTCTACCGAGCAATAGGTTATAATGGAATTCCCTCTCCAAGATAGAATAGTTCGGGATAGTCCGAGGGCCTACGCGAACATGAAGGATAATAGTGCACCGACATTTGGGTGGTGGTTTGGCCAACTCTCTAATACGAGACCATGTTGATCTCAAATTTTGGCAATGGGAAAAATGGTTGTGGGGGTGGAGATATTGGTCGCTAAATTCTTAAAGGAAAATGATGTGTGGTGATAGGTGAAGGTGGAGTGTGGTCCTCATCAAAAAGGTCATCATCATAATAATTTTGTTCAGGAGGACAAAGTTGGAGAAGAGCGGTCTTCAAAGCTTTGTAATTTTCAACATCATGTCCTGGCACATGATGATAGGCACAAATCTTGGTTTCATCAAACCATTTTGGTTTGGGTTTGAGAGGATCATCAGGTTGAAGTGGTGGTAATATGATGATAGAAGTCTTTAAAAGATTGGTTAAAATTTTAGTGTAGGACCCTGCTAACGGATCGTAATGGGAGGTGAGTATGGGTTTGGGTACAGTGTGTGGGCTGATTGTGAAGGAAGAGGAATTATAGGAAGGGGAATGGGTTGGTCTACTATTTTGGTATGTGGATTGGTCTTAGGTCTTGTTAGCATCTATTTAGGTAAAGGTGGGGTAGAAGTGTTGGTGATGGAGGGTTTAGTTGGTTTGACTACCTTATTGGAGGGTAGCGGTGTAGACACCATAATTGGGTCACACACTCCTTGACCCTTCCTTAGATAATCAACTTGAATACACTCACCTAATCATGGCCCCTTACACCCCACACTAATATTAATTTAATTGATTTAATTAAATTAATATATATCCTCATAATATGTATTATTTAATTATCCTAATTAAGATAATTCCCACACCACCACCTCACCTAGCCACCTCACCCTAAGTCTATTCTTGGTATGTTTCCATAACTAACTAAGACCTAACTAAACCCTAAAAATCAAAGCCTACATCCCCTCTAACCACATTCTCGCATCAAAAAGGTAACTCCCACTCTAGCCTAGATGAATAGAGAGATTTGGTAGAAATCATTGCCATGATCTCCTATTTTTAGTAAACCTCAAGAATCCTACCCTAACCAACTCCACTCACCCCTGAACCGACGCCGGTTAACCCAACCATCATCGATCACCTTTTATTCCCTTTGGTAACATTATTTCGAGGTTGGCACATTTTTTAGAGCAAGAAAGGAGATTCAGAGCTACATGCAAGCGAGACAAGCATCCTTTTACACATCTAGAAATCCAGAGCCATCACCAACATCAATCAGAGAGCCATTGCATTCACGGGAGCACTCCGAGAAAGCACCACTATAGGACCATACACGTATTCTTCAATCCACCACTTCCACCACTCAAAGAATCGGGTCCTTAACACAGTAAGTATGGCCCTAATCAAGTATAGTTTATTTTAGTTAGTAATCTTTATTACTCCTATTATTAATCTATTCTTTGCATGCTTATTGCTTCATCACCCACTTGCTTGTAAACCAAAATATCCCTTCACCCATATCACCAAATCACCTATTCTCACATGTTGTATACTTCTGAGCATACCTAAGATCTCTACATACCCTCTATTCACTCGCCAAAACTTTATTTGACCTCGATCACCCCTACCATTTAACCTATTTTGATTTTCTTTTACCCCGACCATACCGATGTCGGTTATCCACAACCATCGTTAGTTCTACCTAAACTAACATCGGTCACATTTAGTCGACGTCGGTCTCTGTGTTTTACACCTTAACCAAGAACATACCCAACAACCACCCTACCAATTGACCTACATAACCCAGAATCTGACCTTGACCAGTTCCTAGAACCTTGACAGACCCCTCACCTCTCATATCCAACTATAGCCTAGCCTGTTGTGATTGGATTTGCTTATTGTATTTGAATGAGATACCTAAATCATATCAACTACAGTATGACCTTGTTTTATTCTTGCATTAACTTGTTTTAAATAGTGGATTAATAGCCATCTAGGAAGTATCATACTTTCCGAACTAGCATATGCTAGGCAGGTCCACCGTCATATACCATTTAACTATATTTTGTGGTCTTTTTTTCTATTACGAGGTAGTTCCTCCTAGCCAAAAGTAAGCTCTCACACTCAGCTATGGAGCGAGAAGTCACAACGTGCTCAAAACCATCAACCGACCAGCACTTAATAGGTATTCCTCCTTACCCTTTACCCTTATCTGTTTCATCATTTCAAAAAGGTAAAGAAAACGGTGAAACTTTTTTACACGCCCAGTGGGACCCATCAAGGGTTCTTTTGCATGTATTCATTCCCAGGTGAAAGTTGTGTGTTTTTTTCCCTTCAAAAAGCTTCCACATTAATTTTTCTTCCTTGGAATCATTCTCCTTCTTTCTATTGTCTAAAAATAATTGTGTTTTTGGTGCTTTAAAAAGAACACATCTTCTTTTCTTTTGCATTGCATTAGTGAAAGAGCATCCCTCTTCCTGTTCATCTCTTGCTACATCAAATATCACACTTTGATTTGGGTTTAAAACACTTGCATTGCATTCTAATTTGTTGCATTATTAGCTCACATTAAAACTAAGGGCAACCTATATGCTGGAAGTCATCCCCAGCGGATGGTTGACACAAAGAATCGTAGAAATCACATTTTTCTCTCTGTGTGTGTCTTACCGAAATTACACAAAATCAAATATACACATATTTCTTAAACAACATATTACTTGGGAACATCTTTCAATGATCAAACGATCCGATTGGTAGGTACTCCCCAGCTCGTTACCTTTGTCAAGTAATCATCTCAGAGGACAGCCCACCCCCACCATAACATACTTGAAACCTCTCCTTGTAGATATCCTTCTTTGTAGGACGCCTTCCCAACCAAAAATTTGGTTCTAAATACACACAGTCAGTCCTAAATAACATAAGCTAAATAAACATAAGAAAATCACTCTTAGGATCATGCTTATTCTTAGCATTCTTCTTGGCTTTTTTTTTAGGTGTGAGACTACGAATCCCATTTTTCTTCTTCCTTACACACTCCACCATCTTAGTTGGAGTATTTTGACTTTTTCTGAGTGTGCTAGGGCCTCATCTTCTCATTCTCAGGCTTCTGGGTTTGATTCTTCACTTAATTTGATTCACAAAATAAATTTTCTTTATTTCTATCAAATTTCATAGTCACCGATGTCGGTCCAGTGACCGTCATTGGTTCACATCTGATCATCATCGGTTAAACCCTAACCGATGTCAGCTTCTAGATTTCTAGTTACTTTACCTAGAACAGCTTTCATTACTACTTTTGTTCTGTTTCCATCCCTCGGGCATCATCATATTTCTCCCTTATTGATATTTTATATCATACACAATTTCACCAGTACAAATCCAACATTCCCCCTTCATTTTTTTGAGACTGGTTTCTTCCACAGTGATCGGTATTGGTTTTAGAAACTATCATCGGTGTTGTTCCAACCATCACCGGTCATCCTGACCATCATCGGTTTTCCCAGAACTGTCACATCGGTCAACTTGACCATCGTCGATTACCTGTGTTTAATTTTTCAAAATCTAGACATTGACCAGATCCACCTCCCGGACCCCATTATTATTTATTTTTACTATTTTTCATGTCATCTACGAATACATCTTATCGGTCGTCGTAATTTTTCACATGGTACTGACTCACAGCTAGACTAATGCCCTCATATTCCACGTTAGTCGTCAACCACTCCCACCTATTCCTTCATCTCCTTCCATCCTATCACCCATAGATCCAACCTTACCTACCACCATTGTTACCAGCAATGAGGAGTTTGCACGACTCCTTGATTAGAATCTCGTGGCCTTACAATTATACCTTTCCCACTCTTCCACTGAGACTCCTCTGGTTAGTTGATATATGGCATGCCTGTATCAATCTCTCCTTCCCTTATTCTTGCTGCTGCATTACCCTCACCTGCTTCGCCCCGGTAGTTTCGCAGCTAGGACCCATACCTGCTATGACTCATGCTACAACGGCATTTTCCTCTCTCTCGTCATATCTGTTGTCCCCTCATTCACCACCCAGACCATAGCATAATCCGCACCCATTGTCTCACAAATACCCATTGCAACACAACCACCCATGGTGTCGGTGACCCCTACTCCATTCCAAAATCTCATCCTCTCCATCCCACAAACATTGCCCCTAATCACTACCAGAGTCACGACAACCATCCCACCTACATACACCTACTATCAACAACCCCTATCTCGTCTGTCACCCATTCTAGATATGTGCCTTCCATGTCGGTTCCTTATTCTCAACCTCCCTATCAGGTTCAATATCCACCTCCTTACACCACAAGAGGTGTCCCCCATCACAACCTACCAATGACCTCATCAAGTTGATGATGGAAAAGATGTAAACACTAGAAGCATCATTTGGCTCACGTAATTCCCTCACCTATGATGAAATTTATAATAAGCCTATCCACCCGTCCATTCCCATTCAACCATACCCCATACATTGGGAAATGCCAAAATTCAACTACTTCAATAGCAAATAATATCCGCAACAACATTTGTGGTCCTTTAAACATGGGTGTTACCTGATTTCCCACAATGATGCTTTAATTTTGAGGACTTTCCCAATGTCCCTGATAGGACTTGCATTGGACTGGTACAGTGGACTACCAAGACACTCCATTTACTCATTCAATCAAGTAGCCCAAGCCTTCCTAGATCACTTCTCCATCAACATTGTTAAGAAGGTTACCATGACTGATCTTTATTCCACATGACAATATGACGACGAGTCTATTGCTGACTTCATTGCTCACTGGCGCAACCTCATAAACCAGCTCACATTCCAATTGCCTCAAACCGAGATTATAGAACTATTTACTTGGGCATGTGCTAGACACATCTCACCAACCCTACAGGTGTAAAATTTTCACACTTTCGATGAGGCATTCACCATGGCATGGAAATTGGAAATTCATGCTATCAAAGAAAAGAATATTCAACTTTGTAATAAGAACATCGTGTTCAAATAAAATGATACTTCTTCATCTTCGAAACCTCAAAACAACTATTCAAATCCCAAAGGGTCTGATGAATTTCATAGCTCTCAAATCTTGTCCTCCTCATCAATCAAACCCATCCAAACCCCCTTCTAATCCTTCTCCTGTCAAGCTATCTAGTTTAGATGAGAACAACAAAAGTACACTTCCCTAGGATAATCTTATTCCTCTGTTTTGGAAAATCTTGTTAAGGAAGGTGCCATTACCCTTCCACCCATAAAACCACATACTAGTTTTGACCCTGAGTGACCCATACTTGTTTTGTATAAGGAACACAACTTTTGTAACTATCATCGGGTTAAAGGTCACAACGAAAATAACTGCATTACCTTCAAAAATATCGTTTAAGAAATGATAGACAACGGAGACTTAGTCTTGGATATCCCGAATGCACCCACTAACCAAATCCTACACATCTTCAAGAATCCATTCCCTAATCATGCCCCATCTTCCAACCAAGGGGGTGATACCTCAAATAATGAGAGCATTGTCCATGAAGTCCATTCTATTTTCAATGACGCACCTTTGATTGCTTCCCAATTACCTCATATTCCTTCCATAAATGAAATATTATCCCGCACTCCCCTACCTGCACCTGAACCTATTTCATCTACTCCTCTACCCATAGAGGAATCCCCTTCATCTTCTCCTTCACCCGTGAAAGATCCTATAATCAGCACATTGCCTTTAGCCCATCAAAATACGAGAAGTTATCGGTGGCGCCTCCTACTCATAGAAGATGCAGGTTCACCACCTACACCAATGCAAGGAGAGCCCACTTCGGCTGGCCCATCCTCTCCTCTACCCATAAAGGATACCGTAGAATTAACACCGCCTATAGACGACCATTCACCATCGAACTTCAAGATCTCGTTGATATTCTTTCACTACTCTTACCCATAGAGTCCGAGGCTAGCCATTTCCGGTATATCAAACACATTTTACGGGATTACCACTTAGTCCATATCGGCTCCGCTGATGGGTCATTGTATTCTTCCAATCATTTAACTGACATAATCTTTGTCAGTGTCATTCTAAACCAGGGCTATGTCCTAGGCAGTATGTAATGGAGTCTAGGGGAACCAGTTATCTGTTGGGTCTGTTGGGGGGTTGTTTAGTTTAGTGACTATTCTACGGAAATGCAATTCAAATCTATGGAAATTAAATACAGTTCTACAGAATTCAACTATTTGTGATGAAAGGAAATTTAACAACTAATCTTCTGTTGTAAAATGAAATACACACACACTATTCTTAACAAATGAAATCACAACTGTATAAATGGAACTTAGTAGAAAGCAAGACTATTCATTAACCATATTTGCATAACAAAAGCATCTATTCTAAGTGAAAGCAGTAATGGAGAAAGTAGATACAGTTAATCAAAGCATGCATGTCATATTTCTCAAATGACAATTGCAGTAAATCTAATCAAAGAACTATATGCATGAACTCAAAATAACCTCGTATCTCCTCGGTTGAGTGGGCCCTTTCTCTTCCTCGGGATAGAGGGATTAACAACTTTTGATTCTCAAAATGTTGTGGCTTTCATTAACTCAAAATAAGTTCATAACATAGATAGTAAAAATAATCAAGAACTGTATGCAGATAATCTCCTTCAGTATATCAAAAAGTGGTACTACCAAGTTCTGAAGACGAAGTCTTCATATAGATACTGTTGGTTACAAGATCCACCATATCAGGTGGCATTAAACATTGTCCATCAAATTCTAATTAAAACACATAAATCTCTACGGGCCATTAGGATCAAGCCCAGGCTAATAGGTCAACTTGATGGAAACAGTCTTCACCGCATGCTTTGAACTCGGGCTCCATAACCACCAAAGCAACTTCCATCATTTCCTGCACACATCATCATGTTTGATCTCACAAAGACAGTTAGTAGGAGGTTCATGTGATAATCAGTTTTCATAAACTATAGCAAGGAAAATGCATCAAACCTACTAAGATATAACTACACAAAACATCCCCATATACTAATAAGTCATATCAAAAAGAGTATTTTCAGCCTGAAGAAATGATATTAATAAGCCAAACAATGCACTCATCATCCACTTACAATAGTACCATTCTCATGCTTGGACGATCACCTAGATTATGTTGATAGAGCCTTACTTTGGGGGCATCTTCTACTTCCTTTTTCAACACAAATGCAGATGTCACTCGCTGACACCTTCACTATCTATCATAAAGTGTTTCAACCGACAAAACTAGACACGACCACAACTATCACAAAACCTCCCACAACACCACTCATGGCTCAACTCACACCTCTTCCCATAACCCAACATGTATCTGCACCCCAACCCATGCCTATATCATCTCCCTTGCCTAAACATATCACTCCCTTAGGGGTCATACCAACATCTATCCTTACTCACCCACCCATCAAATTAGATTTAGCTATGTCTTCCAAAACTAACACCAAACTTAACCCGGCCCCTAAACAGAAGAGCCAATCTCCTAGATCTCATACCCCAACCTCACCAACCACACCCTTATCTCCTTCACCCCTTCCGTCCATCCTAGGACCTCACCCCTCGACCTTGGCCAAGAAACCCCCATCCACCGGTAAACTAAGAATGCAACAACCCATTTCCCCATCACAGACCTCTAATATACCCAAGCGACCCACACAACCTCCACCCTCACCCGTAACCTTCTTACCACCCATACCTCCAATTTTGTCAATAATTTATTCACTACCCATGACTCTTCCTTCTCTTTCACTCGCACCTCCTACCCAACCTACACCACCTACCTCCATAGCACCTCGGTTACCCCCATGGGTAACCCACCCTCTCCCACCATCCACTTTTCCCTCTACATCTCATGTGCCCATATCATCTTTACCCAAGAAGATGTAACCTACAGCTAAGAATCCACTACCCTCCAATAAGGTAGTTAAAAAAACCACACCTTCTATTACCAGTTCATCTACCATGCCCCCACCCAAGCAAATATGACCAACACCTAAGACCACACCACACACCAAACTAGTAGCCCAACCCACTCCCCTCTTGCAAAAACTCTTCCTACACAGTCAACCACACCTATACCTAAACCCACATTCACCTCCCATTGTGATCCATTAGCAGGGTCCTATGCCAAAATCCTAACCAACCTCCTCAAAACTTCTGTCATCACATTACCACCTCTTAGACCTTACGACCCACTCAAACCCAAACCAAAAGGGTTTTACTGAAACCAAAATTTTTGCCTACCATCATGTGCCAAGACATGATGTAGAGAACTATAAGGCTTTCAAATCCACTCTTATCTAATTGTTTCCTTCGGAAGAAAAAATTGACGATGATTCTCTTCTTGATGAGGACCCCATTTCACCTTCACTGATTTCCACATATCTTCCCTCATTTCCTACTCAGTGACAAAAATATCCACCCCACAACTCTTAGATCCATTCACGAGATTCAAAATTAACATGGTTTGCATAAGAGAGTTGGCCAAACCACCACCCAAATGTCGATTCACCCTACTCATCTCACAAGGTTCATATCCACCACTAGGGTTTTGTCCCTCTTACTTTGCTATACCTTTCATTACATTCCCTCTCCATCCAACTCCCCTTAGATTAACATGATCAGCATTGCCACTCGTGCTCGAAATATAAGGTAAAGGAGAAAGAAACTGGCCCATTAACCAACCTTGTACCTAATATACCATTTGCATATGCACCCAAAGTCATCATTCACGGTCCTACCTATCCCATTTCCAATGGGGCCACACATCGTATAATGCTAAAACAACTACACCAATCCCCCTCAAAATGTCTTTGTATGACCTCTTCCAGACCTTGGAGTCACATCGTCAAGCCCTCATGGAGGTCCTTCAATCTATTGAAGTCTTACCAAATGACCCCACACCCGTAGCCTCCATCATTACCCCTCACCATGTAGCCTCTCTCACTAGGTCATCCCCTTCCTCTACACCTTCACCCACTCACCAAGTGGCCACCCTCGTTTTACAAACAAATAGATCACTCCCTTTCAGTCTGATGACCTCGACCCCACTCTATTTATCTCCGTCTTTATCAATAATATATGCATCCGACGCATTATGATCGATGGTGGTGCTAGCATTAACATCATCTCCTCCCATGCATACACCCAAATGCAAATACCTACCAATTACATGCATAGTAACCCCATTATGTTGTGTTCTTTCAATGATGCCATAACCTCTACATTGGGTACTATTGTTCTCCATGTCTGCGTAGGTCCCCACACCATCCCAAAACTTTTCTATGTCCTAGAAGGGGAGTTCCAGTATAACTTTTTGCTTGGTCAACCTTGGATTCATGCCATGGGTTATGTCCCTTTGACATTACATCGATGCCTCAAATTTGAACATGAGGGACATAATTACACCATCCCTACCGACCCCTCACCTTTTAAGACCTGTAACATGCTATATCGACCCAATGATGTGCTTGTATCGGTCAAGGCATCCACCACCAAAACCACTTCACCTCCACCCACAAGCCCATCCACCAAAATTACCACTACTTCTATTGCGTCTAACCTCACCATCCCTACTGCAGCTGTAGCCTCTACTGCTAGCGCCCCTACTTCCCCTTCATCTAGTGAGCCATCTATACCCACTACCCACATACCAAATACTGATCCCTTAGAAGGTGTTTTTCAACACCTCACTCTGGGGGAATACCGCCTATACAATATTGATACCTTCCTCACCCCATAACAATATGGGAATCTACGTCAACAACCCATTTATGACATTCGCATTGGTGACATTTTCCCTTATGGCCCTCCCCACCTTCACACCAACCTAATGTATGGGGGACTTGATATGGCCACCTATAAACCTAAACCTCCATCCCAAACCCAACCATTTTCCACCGACCTACACTCCCTCACCAACCATCATTTCACTCACACTTTCCTCCACCAATGTCGCATGAAAAGGATTTGGCTTTGGTTTTTATGAACAAGGCCGCCACACTTTGTCATCTCATGTACCTCTTGTAAACACAATGATCGTAGTGGCATTGGTTTTGACGCTCCATCTTCTAATAAGGTTCACATCGACCTTATTTAGGATGAGGCATCTTCCCCCTCTCATTCACCCACATTACCATCCTCACCCATGGATTCCATAGATCCTGAATCTATACCTCTTAAAAAAAAAATCATAAACACCATTTCCTTAGGACCGCTGACCTATCAACGCGATGGAGAAGATCCCTCTTCTCTCCCATTCATGTATCCTAACATGATCAATGATGATACACCTTTAGTTAACTTCATTCAATGTCAAAATGATGATTCCATCCTCACCTACCTTGGTGTAGAAGACTCTTATATTCACCGGTCATTAACCTCGAGACATAAACCATGTTGAACAAATCGACCATAAAAATCAACATTAATACCCAATATGACCCGCACATTCTAAATATTGGCCAATCTTTAGATGCTTTCTTAAACAGAAGCCTTCACCTCATTCCTTCAGGACCATAGTGTTGCATTTGCTTGGTCCTATGCCGATATACATGGTATTGATCCTAAAATCGTGGCTCACAATATCGTGACCATTCCTAATGCCAAACCTATCAAACAAAAGTTTTGGAAAATGCATTCTCGCATTACTCTTCTGGTCAAAGAAGAGCTTTAGCACCTTCTCTTAGTCTCCTTCATTCTACCCAATTATTATCCCCAATGGATTTCTAACATTGTTCATGTCATGAAAGCAACAGGGGGACTCCGCATTTGCACATATTTTTGTGACCTCAACCTCGCTTGTCCCAAAGATGATTTCCCACTACCAGGCATTGACCAACTAGTTGATCTCATTACTGGCCATGAAATGTTATCACTCATGGATGGTTTCTCAAGATACAATCAAATATTACTAGCTCCCAAGGATCAACACAAGATTGCCTTCATCACCCCTTGGGGGAATTTCTACTATCGAGTCATGCCCTTTGGTCTCAAAAACATTGGTGCTACATATCAACGGGCCATGACTTACATCTTCCATGACATCATGCATCACATATTGGAGGATTACATAGATGATCTGCTCGCCAAATCTAAACATCAAACCAAACACCTACTGTTCTTAAATTCATCTTTGACCACCTCATCAAATATTGTGTTTGTCCTCAACTAGAAAAATGTGTATTTACAGTACTTTCAGGGAAACTCCTAGGCTTCATCGTTTCTTTGTGTGGCATAGAAGTTGATCCTGCTAAAGTCAAGGCTATCCTTGAAATTCCACCACCCACTAATCTTCATCAACTTCGTAGCCTACAAGGTAAGTTACAATCCATTCATCGTTTTATCTTGCAGCTTTCCGACCATTATCAACCATTTCATCATCTTCTCAAGAAAGATGTTTCATTCAAATGGGATGATGAATGTCATAAAGCCTTCGAGGCCTTAAAAAAATACCTCCTTCAACCACCAATGCTCATTCCTCCTAAGGATGACCATCCCTTCTACCTATATATTTCTGCCACTGACCATTCTCTAGGTGCCATGCTCGCTCATCGCGATGACCAACACTAGGAGAAAGCAGTTTATTACATAATTCGTACCCTTCTTGACTACGAAACTAGATATACCCATGCCAAAAACTTTTCCTAGCCTTAGTTTTCATCACCACCAAACTCCACCATTACCTACTCAACCACAAAACCTTCGTCATTACTAATACTGACCCATTACACTACATGTATGCCAAACCTTATCAAAATCAACATGCCGCATGTTAGCTTATGCTTCTGGCCAACCTCAACCTTGAATTCATCCATCAAAAGTCCATCAAGGGCCAAGTTATCACTGACCAATTGGCCGATGCACCTATTTCTATGGATCAACCCTCTAACTTTGACTTTCCAGATGATTTGATCACTACCCTTTCCTTGGATGAACCCGCTTACCAAATGACACTCTTCTTCGATGGTTCCAAGTTTCAGCGTGTTGTTATCCCATTTTAGTGTTTCTAGCTAAAATCAAGATAACCATAGAATTTTTTTGGAAAAAATCTTCTAAAATGCTCTTTTGAGAAGATTTTTGGGTTTTCGGGTTTCAACAACATGACAACATGTTTTTTAGATGCTTCATGCAAATTGTTCCCCCAAAACCCTAAACAAGAAACTTTTCAAAAACAAGCTATTCTATCGGGTTTTCAAAACCTCAAAGCATCGAAACATGCCTTATCAAAAACATGCTTCATGTCACATGTTTCCTGAAAACTTGAAACCCGATATGTTCCTTTGTGTTGGGTTTTGGAACCTTTGAACATCTAAACATACCATGCTTCATGTCGCATGTTTCCCAAACCCAAAACCCGAATTGGTAGGAAATCCTTTGTGTCGGGTTTCGGACACTCCAAGCATGATGACATGGCATTAATGCCAAGTTGTCGGTAGTTGGCACACATGTCAAGTGAGGTGTAATAAATGCAAGGGTTTTTATAAATAGTTGGATTTACACGTCATTTTTACCAGTCATACTTTTTGTTGCGTGGATTTTCTCGCATGCTCTTCCAACCTCCAAACCTGATTTGATTTCATGCTCATTTGCGTGATTCATTTTTTATTATTTTTTGATGTGCTGAAGGTATTTTCTCTGCCCTTTGCTTGTGAGGTCTATTGATGTGTTTTTGTGATGATATTTTTGACATTCTCCTCCCTTTCCTACTTTTCCTTTTAGGTTTAGGGTTTTTATTGTTTTCTTCATTTTTAGGTTTCATTCCAATAGAATTGTTGCTTAGAATTCACCCTTTGGGTGTTTTCCTATTTTTATACCTTGGAATATACCATTTTGTTGTTCAAAGCAAAAAGAGAAGAATACAAAAATCCTAACTATTGAAATGATGGAAAATTTGCATGTCTCGACATCTCAAAAACCCTATCCCTCTATTTCAGGTTTTGCAGGGTGTTTTACATCTTCCACTTTCCGCATTTGTGGGTCTTCCTAAGTGTGTTGGGCATCCAACATCTTCCTACACCTTGATTTCACAGTGTTCGGTCATGAGGTGTGTCGACATCCTTCAACTTTCCGCATGTTTTGGGTCTTATGGTTGTTCGACACCTTCAACTTTCCCGCAGTAGTGTTCGGGTTTCAACAAGTGTCCAACACCTAATATTTTCTGACACACTCAGCTATCTATTGGGTTTTGCAAAGTGTCTGACAAAGCCTAATCTCCACACACTCCACAATGCATCGGTCTGGGGTTGCTTAGCAAGTTCTCAAACCCGAATATCCAAACCAAAAGTGATCAGTGCACTCCTCCTCCGAAACTCCTCATGTCGGATCCTGACCATCACAGGATAAGTCAGATAAGTCAGGGAAGATGAAGTACAAATTCAGGAAGGTGGAGTCTCCTTCCTACATTGATTGCAATTATGACATCCGGGATACATAACTCAGAAATATAGACATGGAATATTTTTGGAATAGAATCAAGGATTCTTCCCAAACCCCCTAGATGAGATCAATAGCTGGTAGTGGCCTCCCTCTTGCAGCAGGATTCCCCATGTCTACTCAGTGCCCCAAGTTCATCTTGGCATGTGCTTCGAATTATGACTCTGCTTCTCATTCAGTAAGAAATCAGGTGGGAGAGGTCATAGTTAAGTTAGATGGAGGTTACTTTGATGACCTTCTCAAATTTCCTAACTTCGAGGAGTATGTGGACGTAGACCTCAAGTCAGCACAGAAATCCTGGGACAAGGATCAAGATGACTACATCAGGCATGTGAATAGGAAATTCTTGATCAAGGCCAAGCCGGCCATCTCAAGGTTCCCCAAGTTTGTCCCTAGGAGTGATTTCATCCTTGAGATCAACGACATCATCACCTTGCTAAGTCAGTATTTGGACTCCCTGAGTCAAGGGACTTCCAAGGATGGATGTATCAATTCATGGTGATTATGAAGAAGAATGAACAAGGAATTGATTGGGGTAGTCTTATCAGTGATGAGATAGACTCCCAGATGAAAACAATCTTGTCTACGGAAAGTTTTATATGTCCTCATATGTCACCTATGCAGCAGCTGGTATGAGGAATTATCCCGGATTGGACACAAAGGGAACAAGGCAGCTGAACACATTTATCAATATTTTCCTCAGCTAACAAGGAAGGGGTCCGAGGACCAATTCAGAAGAGTAAATGATGCTTTCTTTTACGAGAACATCTGCCAGATGAACCCCAACTGAGGAAAATAAGAGTCTCTGATGAGGCATGGGCTGAAGTTTCAAAATGGGGTTGTGTCTTCTTGCAATTTAAGAAGTTCACGTACCTTTGAGTGGTCATGTACCTAGGTGATCCTTTCCGATTGCCTAGATACCCAGGAGACAAGCTGATCCTGATGGAGTTGGTCAGGCAATTGTTGGATTTCCACAAGTTCCAACAGAGTAAGCACAAGGCCACCGTATCCTTCCCAATTTCTATTGGAAGGTATACCTACTCAATGGTGGTAAAAGCCAAGAACATAGTGCACGAGCTTCAGAGAAGTTAAAGAAGCACATGAAGCATAGGGATGGGTTTGACTTTCAAGGAGTTCTTAAGTCATATGGAACCCTATACCTACATGTGCCTAGCATAGAAGACATCTGGGTTGATCTTCGTGATGAAGTTGTTATCCGTAGAAAGGATCATAGTAGGTTAACACTTGAAGAGATTCAGACACTTGAGCTCGCTTGACATCCCAGAAGGGTACTGGTGACAATGAAAGTGTTCTGGATGCTTCATATGATGGATTGAATGAGGATCAATATGTTTTCCCAACTATTGATTGGTCTATCGGTGAAAAATCCTCTATTGTGGATAGATCAGCTCTCGATTCTCACATGCACTAAGGCATGGCTCATTTCTTGGGGAATGAGTTACAAAGAAGAGAGTTTTTCAAAGTTGGTTGCTTTGGAAGCGGGGCCCTCCAAAAAGGAAAAGGACAAGAGCTCTTCTAAGAGGCCTATAAAGGTCAAATTTGTCAAGAAGGGAGGAGAACAAGAAGCCCCTTCATCTAGCCACTCCAACTGAGATGGTGAACATACCAGATTCACCAACCCCACCAGAAATAGGAGAAATCTCTTTGGAGGTAGAGGTGAGTCAACCTCTAATTTCACCTTTTGCTGATTGCCCAATAGAAGTAAGTTTATCTCTCTTCTCAAGCTTTGGCTTCAGGATCTACACCTCCTCCTTTGTAACCACTTCCACCTCCTCTTTCTCCATCTTCTTCATCAGCCATGGCCAACATCTTCTCCAGTCTCTCACCTCTCTCTGCTGAACCAAAGTGACTATAGATATGCCTCCTCCTTCTGCACCTCTTTTCACTTGAATCCATTACCACACTTGTGGCTGTTCCCACTCCACCAGTGAGTCTTCCTCCACCTACAAGTGTGACCCTAACTCCTGCAACAGTAGAAAATTCTTCTGGCATGCCTCAATGGTTTCTTGATCAGACTCGAGGAAGAGGAAGGTGGTAGTTCCCCTACCAGCCTTTGATTTCAGTTCACTCAAGGCTTCTACTTGCTAAATCAGCCAAGAAACCCAAAATAGTTTCAAGGGTTTTAGTGGATGCTTCGGGGCACAAATTTGTAGAGATCGCCACTCCTCATAGCTGACAAGACTAGAGAGGACATAATGGCCTCTGACTATCAGATAACCAGGGTCGATCTAGGGAAGGTGATGGCAGAAGGAGCACAACAAGATGCATGAGATGCTATGAACGTGTTATGTCAAAAGTTAAAAGAAACAAAGGAAAGTAGGGATGAGCTTAAAGAGAAAGTGGAGCAGTTGACCAAAGTGTTACTCAAGCTCTCAAAGCCTCTTGAGTCAACACCATCATCCTCTACTCCTATCGGGTTTGATTTCTCATCGGTACCCATGATTGAGAAGATTAATGAAAAGGGGAGAGCGGTCGATGAATGGACCCAAAGGCTGCTCCTGCAAGGAAAAGAAGTCATCAAAGATACTGTGGAAGTCTATCAATCTTTAGAGGATATAAAGAAAGATGGAGAGAAAATGGACGATGAGTTTTCAGTGGAAATCGGGAACCTAGAGTTGACTTTCGAAGCTCTCCAAATGCTGAAACAGATTCCATCCCGCATCTTGGTCGAGGAGGGCATCATTCCACATGGGGATAAACATTTTCAGCTAACTAAAGCCATCAGATTCAGAATAAATATTCTCAATGAAGCTTGTGGAAAATTGAGAGAATCAAGAGATCAATTGGTCGATGGCAAGAATGACTTAGAAGAAGAGTTGGTCAAAATCATGTGCTAAAGTGTTGAGTGAAGGCTCGGGTATCTTACCTGTTGATGATCTTTACAAATAGATCCAAGAATTAATTCAACATGAACCAACTTATGGATTTAGCATGGAAATCATTGACAGGTTTGTGAAAATCAAACATTCTTTGGAGACCCTGAGGAAACTCAACAAGAGATTGAAAAAGCTTCCTAGTAATGCTAGTGATACTCAGGAAACATGTGAAGTTCTGAGTGATCATTCCACCGTGCCTAATGAAAATGAGATGTAGGGTATAATCCAAAAATTCCAAGAATTTCGGGACAAGCAGGCTTTGTTGGAGGAAGATAAAGATGATGATACAAAATAAGCACAATGCGACATGTCATTTCAATCTTGAAATCGACATGTCTTTTTCATTTTTGTTTCATCACATAGGAAGCAAATTTTGACTTGGTCTCCTACGTGAGAGTCAAGCAAAATAGGACTCTCTTTTAAAAGACTATTTTCTAGGATTTATCCTATTTTCTCTCAACTCCTTTTATTATAAATAAGGGATGCTTATGCATTCCAAAGGGTTGAGATTTTTGGAATATTGAGAACTATTGTGAAGAAGAAAAACTTTGTGTTTTCTTTTAATCATTTGAGGAATAGAAATCGATGTTATTTTTGCAAACTTTGTGTTGTGAGATTCATCTCTCTTAAGATATTGTTCTTATGTTCAGGATCTTAAGCTATTCTTTGTTTAGCATTCTCAATCATTTTAATCATTTCAAACATTACATTACATTTTTTATCTAGAACTCGTATGATTATTTCGTGATCTATGTTTTCTCGAAAGAAAATACATTCCCATCATTTCCTTTCCATTGTGTATTCTTTTCTGATCCATTCCATTTCAAAAACAACAACATCTTTACCTATCATGGATATGGATTTTGGGATTCTATCCCAACCCCAATGGTTAGATTAATGTGAATACTTGTACATATTATTTTTGTTGTGTTTTAGATTAGTAATAAACAAGCAGCCTCACCTATCTTTGAGGAGGGATTTAATCCCATGTACTATGGTTGAACCTCATATTTTGGTGTGAAAAATATCCAACCAACAGTTTTTGGTGACTCCATTGGGGATATATGGATTGATAAGACTAAGCTTATCCTTTTGGTGTCTAGTGACTCCATATTTTCCTTATTTTCAAGAAGATCCATTTTCCAGTTCAAGCTGCCAGGAAGATCTTCACTCGGTTAAGCCGAGCCAAGGGTGAAACTAATCCATTCTTTGATCTGCTTCAACAACATAATTTCAGGCTTTCACCCAATAATGTTGCATCTAGCCGGGCAAGAAGTTCTTCACCCATCCAAGGAATCATTCCTCAAGAACAAGAAGTCTCTATGCAACTTGTTCATGCATTATTCTTACCAGATATTCAGATTCCTGTTCACACTTCATTCAGAAGAATGGCAGCACAACCTATGCCTTGGGGCAAACTATTGGTCCTCTTTCCCTTACTCCACCATTGCATGACCTACCTCATGGATCATGGAAGAATATTCCTAAGTTCAATGGTGATGGGAAACAACATCCTGATGAACACATTGCCTCATTCTTTGTTGCATGTGGTGTTCTTGGGGTTTCTCACGAAGATGTCTCTGTTTGACTCTTCATTGAAACATTGCATGGCGTAGCCATAAAATGGTTCTATCATCTCCCAAATGCATGCATTACCAACTGGGCTACCATGAGATCTATATTTGAAGCAAGGTTCAAACCAGCTGAAGATTCTCATGCCTTGTTGGCACAACTTACCCACATGAAGAAAGAGTCTTACGAACCCATGTGGGACTTCATAGCCAAATTCAACAAGCTGATTCACAAGATTCCAGATCACGTTGTTCCTACTCTTGAGAATCAGAAATGTTTCTTTATCAACACTCAACCTCTGGATGTGAGCTTCTTGTTAAGAAGATCTGTTATCCCCGATTTGGCCACCACTCAAGCTACGGCCACCAAATAGAAGATGATCTTATTCTAGCTAGAAAGATCAGAAAAGAATCATCCAAGCCTAAAAATCAGAGTTCTTCTCAAAGTACTACTGATCCCATGATTCAAAAGATGGCTAATGACTTGATCACTTTGAAAAAGCAAATGTCTCAACAGGTGAGCAATGTTCCGTATCGGGATATCCCTAGATGGAATTTCAATAATACTAATGGCATGCCCACAAGAGATAGACCATGGTTAACTCGATGCTCAACCAAGGCTGGCCATCGAAGCTCCTCCTATTAACGCAGCAGTAGTAGAGATAGTCGAAGAAGATGAAGAACCAAAGATCAAGATTATCATGAAGCTTTTGAAGCTTCGGGATATGCTGATGAGTCTTATGATGATTCAGCTGGTGACTCCAAGCATTGGGTATTTGGAATACGAGGAAGATGGATGCAAACCTGATGGTTAGTCATTTGTGGTCTTCACTCATCTCAATCTCAGAATCCCAAAAAACTAGTTGAAAGCTCCAAGGAGAAGAGTAAAGAAGCTCCCATGGTCATAGCTAAGAGAGGCTCTCCTATCTCAGCACAAACTCGAAAAGGAGATGACTAAAAAAGTAACAACTTCCTCCTATTCTCCTTCTCCTACTCCTAAGACCAGTACCTCAACTCAAGCCCATGTGATCAGAACTGAACCTACCATCACTCCTTCATACACTACTTTTGACATCATTGACCATGCAAAAAGAACCAAGATCCAAATGTCAGAAGCAGAATACCTTCAATCAAACCTGGAGCAATTCGAGAAACTTGCCAAATTCATTAGAAGCAAGGTTGTTATTCCTTCATCTTCGAAAGGCATTTTGTCTAGTCCTATTCTCAACTTCACCTTAGAACAATATGACCTCTACTCCTTCTTTAGGGAAGATCAACCATTTTATTTGTCCTTACTCATAAATGATTCAAACTCAGCAATTGCATCATTGACTCAGGAGCCTCCGATAACGTGATGCCCACAAAAGTAGCCCATGCCCTTGGAATTACTTTGACTAAATCATATGGATGGTGTTACTCCATGGAAACCAAGAAAGTTCCCTTGATTGGTCAAATCAAAGATGCACAATTTGCATTCATCACCTTCCCGAGAGAAGAGAGTAAAAATGACCATTCTAGTTGTTGATATTCCAGCTGCTTATGGTATTCTCTTAGGAAGAGGTTTTTGTAAAGATGTTGGAGGAGAGATCAACATGGACTTGGACCAAGGCTAAAATCCTAGTTAATGGAGTTTCTCACATTCTCCATCCTGAACCTCAAGTGAAGTATTTGGTCACTAAATCAGATGACCCCAAGGCTCAAATTCTTTTCGAAGATGTTGGCTTGGGAAATTACTTCATGACATCAGAGGTACCAGCTGTAGATGTCAAAGAAGAGGATTCTAATGCTATTTGGACCCTCAATTTGATGGGAGTTGTTCAACTACCGGATCAGGAGCTGGTGTAGTTCTTATATCTCTAGATTCTCAAAATCTTTCCCTCACCTTCAAGCTGCAGTTTGATAACACTAATAATACAACTGAGTATGAAGCCTTGTTATTAGGATTAGAAATGGCCAGACAAAAGGGAATTTGAAATCTCAAGGTTCAAGGAGATGTGGAGCTGATTGTTAACCAGGTGAAAGGGATCTATCAAGTGAAAAATGATCACCTAAGACATTACAGGAATAAGGTATGGGATAACATAGAATGCTTTGATGCTTTTTCCATCAAGGTAGTTTTGAGGGATCATAATGATAAAGCCGATTCTTTAGCCATGTCTACATCTCTTCTCCTTCCTCATCCATAGTTCAAATGGGACACGTACACCATTGAAATTGTATATCGTCCCAGTGTTCTAGATAACTCAGCACATTGGCAAGTATTTAATGATGATCAATAGATATTGTCTTTTCTGGAAAAAGTTGATAATTTTAGTGAACTATATTTTGAAGGGTCAGAATCAACTTTCCGTGAATCTGTTTCAATTCATATCAAGAGGTTGATGGTGAGTTCATTCAGCTAAAAGGAAATAAGATTCCCAAGGGATTGGTTTCTCTAGAAGGTTTGTTTGATAAACATGATCATTTTATCTAGAATAAAAGGCAAATTGAAGGCACTTCCTCGTCAAAAGTAGACCAAGTTAATCTGGGCTCTCCTGATCAACCATGGATGGTGAATATCAGAAATGTTGTTCCCCGAGGAGAAAGAAAATTCACTTCACTCCTGAAGAGATACATGGATGTCTTGGCCTGGTCCTATGCAGATTTAAAATCCTTCAAGCCCAAAGATGTGCAACATAGTATTCCCTTGAAGCCTGAAGTTAAACCCCACAGGCAGAAGCAAAGACATTACAACCCCAAGATCTCAGGGACTATTCTTGCAGAAATTTAGAAAATGTTAGATGCAAGGATTATCTTTCCAATCCACCATTCTACCTGGGTTGCTAACATCATCCTATGTCAGGAAGAAGAATGGTGAAATCTAGATTTGTGTGGATTTCGAACCTGAATCAGTCTTCGTTAAAAGACAACTATCCCTTGCCTATCATGGATCAGGTGTTACAGATTGTTACTAGGATCAGAGATGTTATCCATGCTCGATGGATTTTCAGGATATAATCAAGTTGAGGTAGCTGCTGAGAGATCAGCATAAAATGGCATTCACAACCCCATGGGGGACCTTTTCTTACTAGGAGAATGCCTTTCGGTTTGATCAATGCCGAGCCACATTTTAGAGAGCTATGGACTTGGCTTTTAGAGATCTGATGGGAAAAGTTATAGTTGTATATTTGGATGACTTGACCATTTTCTCTAAAAGTGGAGTGATCATTATGATCACTTAGAGTAGGTACTCTTAAGGTGCAGGCGTCATGGGATTTCATTGAATCCTAAGAAATCTATGTTTGGGGTAACTGAAGGAAAATTGTTGGGTCACATCATGACTAGAGAAGGAACTAAAATTGACCCAGAGTGAGTTAAGGCCATCCAAGGCCTTACCTTACCCACAAGTAAAACTGGAGTGCATTCCTTTTTTGGAAAATTCAATTTCCTAAGGAGGTTCGTACCTAATTTTGCTGATAAAACCAAGGATATCCTTGGGATGATGAAAGGTAAAACTCCATTTCATGGAGTACCAAAGGGAAGCTTGCATTTGATGAAGTCAAAAAGGAATTGCTCATGCTCCTGTTTTGGTATGTCTAGATTTCAAAAAAGATTTCATCATGTACAGCTATGCTTCCACACATACAGTGTCAGCCATCCTGATGCAGGAGAACGAAGAAGGCATTGAAGCTCCCATCACTTTCATGAGCTGCCCATTAAAGGAACATGAACTAAAGATGTCACAGATTGAAAATCATGCTTATGCGGTGGTACGAGTGGTGAAACATTTCAGATACTATGTGTTGAGTTCTCATACCCTCGTTCTCATTCCCGATACTACAGTTAAATCCATCTTGACTCAACAAGAGTTGGGTAGTCAATGGGGTAACTGGATAGCTAAAGTCCAAGAGTATGACTTGGACATCAGACCTACCAAGTTGGTATGAGGAAGGGGCCTATGCCAATTGATTGCAGAAAATAATGCTGAGACAGAATGTGAAAAACTAAAGATACCTCTTCGGAATTGCCCATGGTGCTTTTTGTGAGCACAACCGATGAATGGTACACAAATATTGATTTCTTTTTTAACTTATGGTGAATTCCCCACATTTAAGCCAAAAGGAGAAGAGGACAGTTAAGTTAAGATCTGCAAGATACATTCTGTGGGATAATGGAATGTACAAGAAAGGTATTGATGGTGTATTCCTCGTCATGTGTTGATAAGTCACAGCAAGTGAGGTTGCTAGAGTCCTTCCATAATCTAGCATGTGGAGGACATTTCTCCTCCTCCATGACAGCTTATAAGATCCTATGGGCTAGGTACTATTTTCCTACTCTCTTTCAAGACTCAGTAGAATGGGTATCCAAATGTGAAGCTTGTCAACATTTTGTTGGTCACCCTAAGTTAGTAGCTCTTCCCCTAAAGCCTGTGGTCATTGAAGAACCTTTTCACCAGTGGGGAATTGATTTCATTGGAGTATTGAATCCTACCTCTAGTGTGGGACACAACTACGTGCTCACTACCATAGACTATTTCACCAAGTGGGTGGAAGCTTGCACCCATCAAGCAGTAACCTCTGAAGTTGTCTACAACTTCCTTAAAGAAAATATAATTGTCATATTTGGTGTGCCTCACAAGATTGTTGCTGAAAATGCCTCCAATTTTTCATCCCATGAGTTGACAAAATTTTGTTATGGATTTGGGATCACATTGGCTCATTCATCCGATTACTACCCTCAAGGCAATGGCCAAGCTGAATCGAGCAACAAAACCTAGTGACCATAATTAGAAAGTTGGTTGATGAGAATCAAAGGACATGGCACAAAGCATTGTATGATGCATTGTGGGCTGATCAGATTACTCCTAAATGAGCTATTGGGATGTCTCCATTCCAGGTGTTGTATGGGATTAACGTTGAGATCCCTATCTCTATAGAATTACCAGCCTTGCGGTTGGCCAAAGCAATTGAAGATGAAACTTTTCAAAGTTCTATTGAGAAGAGGGTTATGTACCTAGCCAGTTGGAAGAGGAAAGAAGCAAGGTGGTTGATCACATTGCAGATCATCAGAGCAAAGTAAAGAAGATATTTGATAAGAAATCAAAGCAACGTGACTTTCAAATTGGAGATCTAGTGCTTCTTTGGGATAAGAGAAGGGAACAGAAAGGAATGCATGGAAAGTTTGATTCTTTGTGGAAAGGACCTTTCAAGATTCATCAGTTGAATGGTGAAAATAGCTTTTGTCTATCATATCTCGATGGAGAGTTGCTTCCTCTACCTTTCAGTGGTCAACATCTAAAGTTGTTCCATCAGTAATGCAAGATGCTCTCTTGCATTGTATATATTTTGTTTTCTGTCATGTGTTTGCTTTTTGTTTCTTTCTTTCTTTGTTGGTTTTTGGTTTTTCTTTTTCAAAATCTATAGCCCAATGGATAAAACCAGAGATTTTGAGTTCTCTTCCTTTGATGTCACAAAGAAAGTCCCCAACTGGAGCCAGTTGTTATCCCATTTTAGTGTTTCCAGCTAAAATCAAGATAACCATAGAAAAAATTTTTGAAAAAATCTTCTAAAATGCTCTTTTGAGAAGATTTTCAGGTTTTCAGGTTTCAACAGCATGACAACATGTTTTTTAGATGCTTCATGCAAATTGTTCCCAAACCCAAACCCAAAACAAGCTAGTCTATCGGGTTTTCGAACTCTGAAGCATCGGAACATGTCTTGCCAAAAACATGTTCCATGTCACATGTTTCTCGAAACCCGAAACCAAACCCGATATGTTCCCTTGTGTCGGGTTTTCGGAACCTTTGAACATCTAAACATGCCATGCTTCATGTCACATGCTTCCCGAAACCCGAAACCCGAATTGGTAGGAAATCCTTTTGTGTGTTTTCAGACACTCCAAGCATGATGACATGGCATTAATGCCAAGTTGTCGAGTGGTTCACACACGTGTCAAGTGAGGTGTAATAAATGTGGGGTTTTTATAAATAGCTGGATTTACATGTCATTTTTACCAGTCATGTTTTTTGTTGCATGGATTTTCTTGTGCATGCTCTTCCAACCTCCAAACCCGATTTGATTTTGTGCTCGTTTGCTTGATCCATTTTTGATTATTTTTTCAACGTGCTGAAGGTATTTTCTCTGCCCTTTGCTTGTGAGGTCTTTTGATCTATTTTTTGTGATGATCTTTTTGACATTCTTCCCCCTTTCCTAGTTTTTCCTTTTAGGTTTAGGGTTTTTATTGTTTTCTTCATTTTTAGGTTTCATTCCAATAGAATTGTTGCTTAGAATTCACCCTTTGGGTGTTTTCCTATTTTATACCTTGGAATATATTTTTTGTTGTTCAAAGCAAAAGAGAAGAATACAAAAATCCTAACTAATTGAAATGACAAAAATTTGCATGTCTCGACATCACAAAACCCTATCACTCTATTTCATGTTTTACAGGGTGTTTTACATCTTCCACTTTCTCGTAGTGTGTTGGGTCTTGCAGCGTGTTGGGCATCTAACATCTTCCTACACCTGATTTCACAGTGTGTCGGGTCTAGTGGTGTGTTTGACATCCTCAACTTTCCACAGTGTGTCGGGTCTTGTGGTGTGTTCAACACCCTCAACTTTTCGAATGTTTTCGGGTTTCAACAAGTGTCCAACACCTA
Source organism: Taxus wallichiana var. yunnanensis (assembly GCA_018340775.1). NCBI lineage: Eukaryota > Viridiplantae > Streptophyta > Pinopsida > Cupressales > Taxaceae > Taxus > Taxus wallichiana. Next base: position 537,003,165 of record CM031234.1, read on the forward strand.
ATATTTTCTGACACACTTAGTTGTCTGTCAGGTTTTGCAAAGTTTCCAACAAAGCCTAATCTCCGACACACTCACAGTGCATCAGGTATGTGGGGTTGCTTAGCAAGTTCTCAAACCTAAATATCCAAACCAGAAGTGATCAGTGCATTCGTCCTCCTCCAAAAATCCTCATGTCGATCCTGACCATCACAGGATAAGTCAGATAAGTTAGGGAAGATGAAGTACAAATTTAGGAAGGTGGAGTCTCCTTCCTACATTGATTACAATTATGACATCCGGGATACAAAACTTGGAAATATAGACATGGAAGATTTTTGGAATAGAATCAAGGATTCTTCCCAAACCCCTTGGATGAGATCAATAGCTAGGCAGTGGCCTCCCTCTTGCAGCAGGATTCCCCATGTCTGCTCAATGCCCCGAGTTCATCTTGGCATGTGCTTCAAATTATGACTCTGCTTCTCATTCAATAAGAAATCAGGCGGGAGAAGTCATAGTTAAGTTAGATGGAGGTTACTTTGATGACCTTCTCAAATTTCCTAACTTCAGGAGTATGTGGACGTAGACCTCAAGTCAGCACAGAAATCTTGGGACAAGGATCAAGATGACTACATCAGGCATGTGAATAGGAAATTCTTAATCAAGGCCAAGCCGGCCATCTCAAGGTTCCCCAAATTTTTCCCCAGGAGTGATTTCATCCTTGAGATCAGCGACATCATCACCTTGCTAAGTTGAGTATTTGGACTCCCTGAGTCAAGGGACTTCCAAGGATGGATGTATCAATTCATGGTGATTATGAAGAAGAAATGAACAAGGGATTGATTGGGGTAGTCTTATCAGTGATGAGATAGACTCCCAAATGAAAATAGTCTTGTCTACGGGAAATTTTTATATGTCCTCATATGTCACCTATGTAGTAGCTGGTATGAGGAATTATCTCGATTAGACACAAAGGGGAACAAGGAAGCTGAACACATTTATCGGTATTTTCCTCAGCTAACAAGGAAGGGGTCTCGAGGACCAATTCAGAAGAGTAAATGATGCTTTCTTTTATGAGAACATCTGCAGGATGAACCCCAAACTGAGGAAAATAAGAGTCTCTGATGAGGCATGGGCTGAAGTTTCAAAATGGGGTTGTGTCTTCTTGTAATTTAATAAGTTCACGTACCTTCAAGTGGTCATGTACCTAGGTGATCCTTTCTGATTACCTAGATACCCAGGAGACAAGCTGATCCTGATGGAGTTGGTCAGCAATTGTTGGATTTCCACAAGTTCCAATAGAGTAAGAACAAGGCTACGGTATCCTTCCCAATTTCTATTGGAAGGTATACCTGCTCAATGGTGGTAAAATCCAAGAACATAGTGCATGAGCTTCAGGAGAAGTTAAAGAAGCACATGAAGCACAAGGATGGGTTTGACTTTCGAGGAGTTCTTAAGTCATATGGAACCCTGTACCTACATGTGCCTAGCATAGAAGACATCTAGGTTGATCTTCGTGATGAAGTTGCTATCCGTAGAAAGGATCATAGCAGGTTAACACTTGAAGAGATTCAGACACTTGAGCTTGCTGACATCCCAGAAGGTGCTAGTGACAATGAAAGCATTTTGGATGCTTCATACGATGGACTGAATGAGGATCAATACGTTTTCCTAGCTATTGATTGGTCTATCGGTGAAAAAGCCTCTATTGTGGATAGATCAGCTCTGATTCTCACACGCACTAAGGCATGGCTCATTTCTTGGGGAATGAGTTACAAAGAAGAGAGTTTTTCAAGTTGGTTGCTTTGGAAGCGGGGCCCTCCAAAAGGAAAATGACAAGAGCTCTTCTAAGAGGTCTATAAAGGTCAAATTTTTCAAGAAGGGAGGAGAACAAGAAGCACCTTCATCTGCCACTCCAACTGAGATGGTGAATATACCATATTCATCAACCCCACCAGTAATAGGAGAAATATCTTTTGGAGGTAGAGGTGACTCAACCTCTAATTTCACCTTTGCTGCTTATTGCCCAACGAAGTAAGTTTATCTCTCTCTTCTCAAGCTTTGGCTTCAGGATCTCGCCTCCTCCTTTGTAACCACTTCCACCTCTTTCTCTATCTTCTTCATCATCCATGGCCAACATCTTCTCCGGTATCTCACATCTCTCTACTGGAGCCAAAGTGACTATAGATATGCCTCCTCCTTCTGTACCTCTTTTCATTGAATCCATTACCACACTTGCGGATATTCCCACTCCATCAAGTGAGTCTTTCCACCACTGCAAGTGCAACCTAACACCTACAATAGTAGTAACTTCTTCTGGCATGCCTCAATGGTTGCTTGATTAGACTCTCGAGGAAGAGGAAGGTGGTAGTTCCCCTACCAGCCTTTGATTTTAGTTCACTCAAGGCTTCTACTGCTAAATCAGACAAGAAACCCAAAATAGTTTCAAGGGTTTTAGTGGATGCTACGGGGCACAAATTTGTAGAGATCGCCACTCCCACAACTGACAAGACTAGAGAGGACATAATGTCCTCTGACTATCAGATAACCAAGGTCGATCTAGGGAAGGTGATGGCAGAAGGAGCACAACAAGATGCATGGGATGCTATGAATGTGTTATGTCAAAAATTAAAAGAAACAAAGGAAAGTAGGGATGAGCTTAAAGAGAAAGTGGAGCAGTTGACTGAAGTGTTACTCAAGATCTCAAATCCTCTTGAGTTAACACCATCATCCTCTACTCGTATCGGGTTTGATTTCTCATCAGTACCCATGATTGAAAAGATTAATGAAAAGGGGAGAGTGGTCGATGAATGGACCCAAAGGCTGCTCTCCCAAGGAAAAGGAGTCATCAAAGATACTTTGTGGAAGTCTATCAATCTTAGGAGGATATAAATAAAGATGAAGAGAAAATGGATGATGAGTTTTCGGTGGAGATTGGGAACCTAGAATTGACTTTGAAGCTCTCCAAATGCTGAAACAAATTCCATCCCGTATCTTGGTAAACAAGAGCATCATTCCACATGGGGATAAAAAAACTCAACTAACAAAATCCATCGATTAGAATAAATATTCTCAATGAAGCTTGTGGAAAATTGCTCGATAGGAGTAAAATTTCCAAATTTTGAGTCTTTAAGTGTTTTTCTTTGGGGTACCTAAGTCGTGAAATCAAGAAAATCCGCATCTTGGGTCATTTTGTAAGTATTTCGGTCTGTCGGAACTTTCTGTCCCTTGTCCCAAGTACGAAAGTGCAAGTTGTTCCCGATCGGCCGAAATCCCAAAGCTGTCCCATTCTCGGGCCGTCAGACTTTTTGTCCCAAGTGTCCCAAAACTTTTGTGCGAGCTTTCCCATTTTCGGCCGAACTCCCAGAACCGCGTACTTCGCGCATTTTAAATCCCAAATATCCCAAAGTCAAAGTGCGAGCTTCCTCTTTTTAGTAGAAGCTTCTGTCGCGTACTCCGAATTTTACTTTCCCAAAGTCCCAAGTCCAAATGGGCTCTTGTTCCATTTTCGGCCGAAATGCAGAACCGCGTACCTCGCGCATTTTCGTCCCAATTGTTCCAAAAGCTTTTGTGCATTCTCTCTCCATTTCACCCGAGCCGCGTGTTTCGCGCATTCGCGTCTCACTGTTCAGCGTGCCAAGTGTCATTCACACTTAGCTTTTCCGCTCATTCGAATATGACGCTCTTTCAAATTGGTGGTGGTGTATTCATGCACATTAAATTCATTCCGCTCCTCAAACGGCTATATAACCAAGCATACCACCTTCGCATTTTCACATTGCTTTCTTGCTATCATTTGCTCAAACCCTTAACCTAGTTCCTTTGCAAATTCCTTCCAGTGCGGGTCGCAGCTCGAATCTATCAATATGAAGATCAAGTTTCGGGGACGGGGCAAATTTCTCCACTTGAGTCTGCCGTTAGCAATATCGGAGACAGTGAAGCTCGTCATCTCGACTTGGCGATTTTTGGTCAAGAATGACAGATCAAACCCTACGCCGATGCACGATGATTAATGATAGCGGTTTGGCTTTGCCGGAGGTTTCCCTATCTCGGTGCGGTGTCTTTGTCACGGTACTTTCATGCGGAGCTCACTTGACCCGATTCGGCGACTTGACAAATGTACGGGGAGCTCATTGCCAGGCTGACGCTTTTGCCATTGGAGCTGCTCGAGGATTCCGAGATGGACAATGCTATAGTCGTCTCTCGGGATCAAGCACGAGGCCATGTTTGACCAAGGCAGTGATAAATATAAAGCTCGAGTGGCGAGGTCTTGGTTGAAGAACCCTAGGAAAGGAGCTTCTCGTCGACCAAAACCCTCTTAGGGTGGATTTCAATGAAGAATTGTCGAGATTTTATAATCCTGGGCTCGGGTTATGGGTTTGCCCTCAACCAATGAGTTTCATTTCTAGATGTGCCCGCTCATCGGCATGGTGTGCGAGGAACGCAAAACATCAATTGGGCGAAATCATAAGCATGAATTTGGCGAGCAATTATCGATGTGCAACAAACAAAGAAGTTCTTCATGACTTCGTATCGATGTATACCCTAGCGGCGTCGCACGGTAATGGTTTGGCTTTTCCTACATTGATGCACACAAAGGCGATCCGATGTCGCCTATGCCCATGATTCACCCTAGAGACCAGCAATCGGAATTTGAAGGGTCAATGATGCCTTCACCATGTACGTGGTCGATTGCTCGAAGGTGACACCGCCGGGAGGTTTTGAGAGCGAAGCTATGAACACGATATCACAATATGGAGCCTATTTCATTCAGTTCAGGAAATTCTCTTATATCAGGCTTGCTGGCTATGAGAACACTCCTCTGCGGCTTCCCATGTTCTGCAACGACAAAATGGCCTTGATTGAGATATGCAGGCAACTGGACAAGTTGCACAGAACTTGCAGAGACAAGAAGATTTCTGGCTTACACTTTCCCATCTCTCTGGGAAACTACACATGCAAAACGGCCCTGGATGCTCAGAACGTAGAAAGAGCCCTGATCCCTATCACTGTTCATTTCTTCAAGCCAAGAACCTGTTTTGACTTGAAGAAGTTCATTGAAAGGAACATCAAGATAGTCTATCATCACGGGCGGAATCTGAGAAGACTCTTTGGGCCGTATGCGAGATGATTTTGAAGCCAGAAGAAGGCATTGTGGCAGGTTCTCCCTGCAATTGATCCAAGAACTCAGTCTGTACCAAGTTCCTGAAGGTCTCCAGGATGACAATTCTGAGCTATATTCGTATGAATACGAAAATGTGATTAAGCACACCCCTCTGGAGGACCTGGATTGGAACAGAAAAGAAAGAGATGATCTGGCTGAGATTATTGCCCCAGTCTTGATCGAGAACTAAGTGCAGTTCGATAAGAAGATCCGAGAATTCAAGAGGCACTCGGGAGAATCCAGCTCAAAGATGATTCGACACCCATAAGGAAGCATCGGTTCAGTGCAGGACACCGGTGAAAACCCCTCTGCCTCAATAGCTCGGGGACTTGTAGGATCTACTCCTTCTCCATCTACCCAAGTATACTGAAGAAACTCAAAGAGATAAAGAAGGAGCTGCAGAGGATGACCCTCCAAGAAAACGAGGCGAGTTGCCTATGGGGCCGAGAACATCATCGTTCTCGGTGAAAGTGAAGAACAGTGAGGTGCCAATTCCTACAAGTGTTCTGAAAATCCAGCGAGATAAAGATAAAGAAGTCGAGCACCGAACTTCCGGTACTGCGGTTCTTACGCCGCCATTACCTCCGGTGTTACGCGACATCTCGGCTTGAGTCAGCAGTTTGCCACGGACCTTGAGTGTCATGAGCTCCTGTCTCTTGGTCCCCTTGCTTCTCCTGCAGATTCTTCTTCCTCTTTTGCTTGGGTGCAACCTCTGGTTGATAAAAGGAAGAGAAAATCCTCCTCTCAAATCTTGGGACCAAATTTTGATGCTGTAGCAGCCTTGTTGGGCACCACTCCTTCTCGTGCCAAGAAAGCGAGAACTACTTCGGGATTGTGTCGGATGCTCGAGGTCGGCAATTCTGGAGATTCTTAAGCCCACGATAGACAAATCGGAATCGAGTTGCTTGACATCCGACTTGGAACTTTCAGGATCCCTATGGGAGAGTCTACTCCTGAAGGTGAGATTCATAACCTCCGAGAAGCTTGATCACGAGTCATTGGAAGGGTAGAGAAAGGGCAGCAGACGATTGAACAGCTGGAAGAACAATCCCAAGTTCTCACGAGTTTTATCAAGTCACTCTTGTCTAAGGACAAAGTTTTAGACCCCACTCCCTTGTCTGCTCTACCCCCTCCTGTAATTCTAAGCCAAGATGAAGTGCACGAAATTAAAGATATGCACAAGTATTACATGCATGGTAGAGCTATCGAAGCCATGGTGGATGACATGCTTGTTTTAGGGCTAAACTTCATCGGCGAAGCTTTTAAGCTACATGGAAAGGTAGACAAGTTGCAACATAAACTATCCTCTACCATTGAAGTTATGAATAAGGAGCTTAAACTTTGGGGCGATTGCATTGTAGACCTTCGCCTCATGGGACGAGAAGATGAGAACATCTTCTTGGAAAGTAAGATTTTCGATGATGCCGAAGATAATCTATCAAAATCACGGGTCTACGGTGTAGAGTGGAAAATCGAGTCTGGAAGAGGTGTAGGAGAAATGAAGAATAGGCGGCAAAAGGGAGAAGCTTTGAAGCGCTTTAGCATTCTTTGCTTTCAAAGATATGCATTGTCATCTTGGGATGAGAACTCTAGCATTCCCTCGTCCTTTACGAAATCAAAGCTCGGTTGAGCTTTTGTCAAAGATAATCTTTTCAGGAAGACTCCATCTCTAAAGACAAGATAAAGGAAATTTGTTCTCTCCAGTCTGCCATCGAAGAAGCAAACAAAGACTATCATACTCACGTCGAGTTTGATAAAGAGATGGAGAAATGCCTGGGATTTTGGACTCAGTCTGCAACTAACACATCAGTCCCTCGTGGCAGAGATATAGGCGAGTCATTGAAGAAGTTCGGGCGGCGGATTACGAAGACAGTGGGTCCCTCCCGATGGCCGGCCACTGTCTCCTTCTCTCTTCTTTCCTCTTCTTTCCTTTCTTTTCGTATTCGTTGTAATTAGTTAAGGTATTGCAGACCGTGATACTTAACTATTCTTTATTTAAAAGAAAGCGATTCTGAAAATCGTAACCGACTTGTAAGCTATATAATGGCCTTTCCACGCCATTTTTGGGGAGGAAGAACTTGGAATTTTTACTGAAAGTGTAAATAGATCTTAAAGAAATCAATACAAAAGGGCTTTTCATTCTTTGTCTATCTGATTCTTGTCATATCTGTGTTTTCCTTTAATATTGTGAAGATCATTTTTGTTCTTAACTCGTTTTGTCTCTCTGATTGCATACTGTTCAGTTTTGCAAGTACAGCGATCTTGTACAACCAAGAAGGAACTTTGTGTCCTTGATTTATAAATCTGAAGGAGGTTATTTATGGAACTTTGTGTCTTAAATTTAATCTCATGCAAATGATCTTGTCTTAAATCCTTTGAAGCTTCGCATACACGAAGAATTATTCTGCTATCTATAATTCTGAATGTTGCTATTCTACTCATCTTCTTATTCCTTTTCCTCAGTCCTTGTGTAACTGATAATCCTTGTGGAAAACACTTTCGTAATATCCAAGTTTGACCATACCATGACGTTCTGTATATTTGTAAATAGGTTTGTTTCAGAATAAGGGAACCTCTCCCATTAAAGAGGAGGGACTTTTCGTCCCCTGTCTGTTGCTCTCTAAAAAGTCCTATTTGACGACCAACAGTTTTTGGCGACTCCGCTGGGGAAAATCGCATTCCAGTACTACAATTTTTGATCATCCTTTGATCTGGCGACTCCACGTTTCACTCGAGGGAGAAGGGCCCTTGGTATCGAAGATTCTCAGTTTCAGCTTTTGGAGCAACAGGGTTTTCCTTTCCCTTCAAATCGAAGAACTCGTTCGACGAGCACTCCGCCTGTTCGAGATAGAAGTCCTACACAGCCAGCTAGCCCTAATCTGCGAGCTCTGATCCTTGCTGGTGTTAAAGTTCCCCTTCAAGTCGTATTCCCGAGAAGAATGGCACAATTACCATGGGGTCAACGTGTCGGACCTCTGGCTCTTGCGCACCCTTTGCATGAGTTACCTCGAGGTAACCGAAAGAACTTCCCAAAATTTAAAGGAGATGGCAAAATTCACCCCGATGAACATATTGCAGCATTCATAGTCGCATGTGGGGTCTTGGGGTTGAACATGAAGGCGTCTCGGTAAGGCTGATTCGTTGAGACATTACGGGATAATCTTTGCTGGCCCAGGTTCTATCACCTTCCGGCTGGTGCCATCACCGATTGGACTACCATGAGAACTCAGTTCGAAAACCGTTTTAAGCCGGCAGAAGATGTGCATGCCCTGCTTGCCCAGATTTCTCAGATAAAGAAAGATCCATCAGAACCCATGAGAGAATTTGTGGCTCGGTTCAACAGATTGATCAACAAGATTCCTGCAAATACTCGGCCGGTTGATCAAATTCAAAAATGTTTCTTTTTGAATGCCCAAACGCCTAAAGTCAGTTATGCTCTAAGAAGGGCTAATCTTGGAACGCTAGTTCTGGATCAAGAAGCCATTTGTTAGTATCGAGGACGACCTGATCATGTCAGGGAAGTTGAAAAGAGATCCTCTCAAATCGAAATCTGCTGCTTCTTCCTCTTCCACCTCTGGACCCAATTCTGATCCATTAGTCCAGAAACTTGCAAATGATCTAGTGGCTATAAAGAAACAATTAGCCCAGCATGCACCATATGCAGATGTTCCGAGAAGAAATTTTCAACCCAGAAACCGTCTGCCAGCCCCCCACACCAGACTGGCACTTGAAGGACCTCCTGTCAAAGTCCCTGTGAACGCAACCTGTGAAGTTGAAGAGCCAGATGATGACGTGGACGAAGAAGCTCGTGAGGAGTTCCTGGAAGAATTTGGCGATGAGGCGGAAGAACTCGAAGGATCTCGGGTTAATTTCTTTACCACCGAAGGCAGCGATGATGGAGATAACTATGATGAAGTGGTAGCGAGATATGAGCAGTGAATCTTTTCTTTGTCATGACTCGAGAACAGAGACGAGGCGAAGGAGAAAATAACACAACCCACGAAGAAATCTAAGGAGCGGCCCACCATTCATTCTGTAATTGCCAGAAGAGGATCTCCTATCCCGACCTCATCTGCACCACCAAAGGTAAATCTTGTCGACACTTTGCTCCCAAAGTTGCTTCTTCTTCTTTTTCTCCTAGGGTTGATAAGCCTAAGATTCCAAATGATGACGGACCATCCACCTCTGGATCCTTTGATATTGTGGATCATCTAAAAAGGACCAAAGTTCAAATTTCAGAAGCTGAATATTACCAAACCCATCCTAAAGCTTTTGCCAAGATGATCCAATTTGTTAATTCCCATTCCAAGACCACCTCTAAAGGCCTTTTGCCCACACCTCCTTCTATACCACAGCCTAGTCTGGTAGCTGCTGTCACCTCGCCTGGAGACAAAATCAAGCCTTTTTATGTTACCCTCCTTATAGCGGGCCATAGGCTTAGTAACTGTGTCATAGATTCCGGAGCCTCTGATAATGTGATGCCCGCCAAAGTAGCTCATGCTTTAGGCTTGACCCTTACTCGTACTTATGGATCTTGCTACTCCATGGAAAGTAAGGAAGTGCCTTTGGTTGGAAGGATTAAAGATGCACAAGTGGCTTTTGCTGCTTTACCTGAAAAGAAAGTCTTGGCTACCATACTAGTAGCCGACATTCCTCCTTCCTATGGAATGTTGCTAGCGAAACTTACGTAAAGATGTGGGTGGAGAGATTCAAATGGATTGGTCACACGCTCTCATACTGTCGATGGACAAATGAAGAAGCTACTACGAGAAGCGATCAGTACATTGTGCGAAGACAGAGATGATCCCAAGGCACAAATACTCTATGAGGACGGGGGCCATGGTAATTACATGATTTTGTCCCCCGATGAAATCCGACCCTGCAAAATATCACCTAAGGATCCCAATGGTGTCTGGATCTTAGAATTTGATGGCGATTGTTCTTGGTGGTTCTGGAGCAGGTGTTACATTAATATCACTGAGGGCTGCTGCCCCCTTTTCATTCAAATTGCGGTTCGAGAACACTAACAATACAAAGCAGAATATGAGGCTCTCATCCTTGGATTGCAAGTGGCCAAAGAATCGAGGTGTAAAATCTTTTGGCTCGTGGTGATGCGGAGGCTGATTGTAAAGCAAGTCGAAGCTGTTTTCGGGTAAAGAACGGGAGGTGAAGCATTATCGGAATCGGGTTTGGGATTGATTGAATTCCTTGATGCCTTCTCCATTGAAGCAATTCCCGGAGAAAAGAGCAGGAGCTGATTCCTGGCTGTCTCGGGGTCATTATTGATTCCTCATCTGAATTCTCTCGGGGATAAATTCACTATTGAGATGGTCCACCGACCTAGTGTCACTGACAATACTAACAAGCGGCAAGTCTTCAACGACGACCAGCATTTGCTTTCCTTCACTGGAGCTCAAGGGCAATTTTGAACAAGCGTATTTGAAGGAAGTGACAACTGCCTCGTGAGAGCGTGTCTTCGGACCAAGCCGTCACCCAGGAGAAGAAGCGATCGGGAAGGGTGCATTAAGCTCAAAGGAAACAAGATCCCCAAAGGTTTGGTGAGTTTGGAGGAGTTGTTTGATAAGCATGGCAGTGCGTGAGATCTAAAGCTTCCATTGGACCTCGGCGATCAGTGAGTATGATAAAATTGATATTGGGAGTTCTATGACCCAAGTTGGTAAATATCGGGAAGTGTTGCACATCAGATGAAAGGAGAAGAGCAATTGACCTTCTAAGGAAATATAAGGATGTGCTTGCTTATTCTTATGAAGATCTAAAAGCCTTCAAGCCAAAAGAAATGCAGCACTCTATCCCTCTCAAGCCAGGAATCAAGCCTTTGAGCAAGCGAAGCGCGGTATAACCCAAAGATAGCTGACACCATATTTCAGGAGATTCAGAAACTGCTAAAGGCTAAAATCATCTTTCCCATTCACCATTCGACTTGGATTGCAAACATTGTACCTGTTAGGAAGAAGAATGGGGAGATCCGCATCTGTGTTGATTTCAGGAACCTGAATCAGGCCTCTCTGAAAGATAACTACCCTCTTTATGATGGATCAGGTTTTGCAAGCGTAACGCAGGCTCGAGATGTTATCTATGCTCGATGGCTTTTGGATACAATCGGGTAGAGTCGATCTTGGCGATCAATCAACATAAGCAGCCTTCACAACTCCTTGGGGTACCTTTGCCTACTGAGAATGCCTTTTGGGCTGATTAATGCAGGTGCCACCTTCCGAGAGAGCTATGGATCGGCTTTTGGAAGCTTGAAAGGAAAATGTATAGTCATATACCTTGATGACTGACAGTTGTTCTCAAAGACAAGAGCGGATCACTTGACCACTTGGAAGCGGTTACGCAAAGATGCGAGAGCATGGGATTTCCTTAAATCCTAAAAAATTTGTCTTACGTGTTCGGAGGAAAGCTATTAGGACACATTGTCTCGAAGGATGGCATCAAGATTGATCTGAACGAGTTCAAGCCATCCAACAGATTCCTCTCCCTACTAGTAAAAAAGGCGTGCATTCCTTTTTCGGTAAGATCAATTTTCTAAGAAGATTCATTCCTGATTTTGCTGAATTAACTTTGGATATTTCTCAGATGATGAAAGGAAAGCAAGCATTTGGTTGGTCTTCTGAAGGAAAGGAATCCTTTGAGGGTATCAAGAAAGCTATTGCTAAAACTCCAGTTTTGGCCTGCCCCGATTTCAGCAAGGATTTCATTATCTATTGCTACGCTACAGATAGTACTCTGGCTGCTGTCTTAACCCAAGAAGATCCTGATAAACATGAGCTACCCATTGCCTTCATGAGCTATATCCTGAAGAACCATGAGCTAAAGTACACCATGATGGAGAAGCATGCCTTTGCAGTAGTCAAAGCCGTCAAGCAGTTCCGTTTCTATATCCTCAACTCTCACTCTTTGGTGCTGGTTCCAGATACGACGGTTAAGTCAATCCTTACACAGCAAGAATTTGGGTCCAAGAGAGGAAACTGGGTGGCTAAGGTCCAGGAGTATGACATTGATATCAAGCCAACCAAGCTGGTTCGGGGAAAAGGTCTTTGCGAGCTCATTGCTGAAGGAGCCCAACATGAGTTGCTGGAAGAGAAAGTTGACATCCCTACTGTTCTATTCCTTAGTTCAGTCGATGAATGGTATGCTGACATCGCCTATTTTCTCACCTATGGGGAATGCCCCTCTCATTTAACCGCCAAAGAAAAGAGGACTGTTAAATTGAGATCAGCGCAATATGTACTATGGGAGAATGCTTTGTTCAAGCGTGGCCTAGATGGGAGATTTCTGAAGTGTGTTGATAAGGAACAACAGAGAAAGTTACTCTCAGCTTTTCATGATCATGCATGTGGAGGGCACTATTCATCAACAGTCACAGCTCACAAGATACTCCGGGGAGGATATTACTGGCCTTCCTTGTTCAGAGATGCCTCTAAATGGGTAGATAAATGCGAGGCCTGTCAGACCTTTGTGGGAAGACCCAAACTGGCCGCTTTACCTCTCAAGCCAGTTGTGATCGAGGAACCATTCCAACAATGGGGTCTGGACTTCATTGGTACACTGAATCCTGCTTCTAGTGCGGGCCACACGCATGTGCTAACCGCCACTGACTATTTTACCAAATGGGTGGAAGCTATCCCAGTCAAGAGCACTACTTCTGAAGTAGTATGCAACTTCATCAAAGAGAACATCTTGGTTAGGTATGGTGTACCTAACAAGATTGTAACAGATAATGCTTCGAACTTCTCCTCAAATGAGATAATGGATTTCTGCTACGGGTATGGCATCTCTCTAGCTCATTCTTCAGATTATTATCCCCAGGGGAATGGACAAGCAGAATCCACCAACAAAAATCTGGTGACTATCATAAGGAAGTTGGTCAATGAGTCTCAGCGAAACTGGCATAAGAAGCTTTATGATGCTCTTTGGGCAGACAGGATCACACCTAAAAGAGCCATTGGAATGTCCCCATTTCAAGTAGTGTATGGAGTAGAGGCTCGGTTGCCGGTGGCAGGTGGAGCTACCCGACCTTGCACTGATGAAGGCCATTGAAGACACTAGTTTGATGATGCTGCGGACAAAAGGATCATGTACTGCACAAAGCCCGAGCGAGGATAGATTGGAGGTTCTTGTGAGAATATCGCCCACCATGAAAGGTGAAGGTTACATTCGATAAGAAAGCTAGGTCGAGAGAGTTCCAGTTGGTGATCTTTGTCTTTGTTATGGGACAAAAGACATGAACCTCGTGGCGGCCATGGAAAATTTGATTCTCTGTGGCTTGGACCTTTCAAGATAAGACACTTTCTTTGGTAAGGACTCTTTCTATCTTGATTACATGGATGGTTCTCCCCTCCCACTTCCTTATAGTGGGTAGTATTTGAAGTTGTTCGGATCTGGGTACTAGGGAGTCCCTTTGTATATTATGTATAGTGTTTTTCTTTCACCTTTCGGTGTGTTTCCCTTGTTGTGTGTGTTGCCCTCTGTATTGTTTTGTTTTTGACTCCTTTGCCCATGGATAAGGCCTTTGATGCCTTCAGAGTTATCTAAGTTCTTGCCTTGTCTCATTCTATGAATTTACACCAAGTCATCCCCGAAGGAGCCAGTTGTTGCCCTCTCAAAATTTCCCGCTCTGATAGGAGTAAAATTTCCAAATTTTGAGTCTTTAAGTGTTTTTCTTTGGGGTACCTAAGTCGTGAAATCAAGAAAATCCGCATCTTGGGTCATTTTGTAAGTATTTCGGGTCTGTCGGAACTTTCTGTCCCACCTGTCCCAAGTACGAAAGTGCAAGTTGTTCCCGATGGCGGCGAAATCCCAGCTGTCCCATTCTCGGGCCCGTCGGAACTTTTTGTCCCAAGTGTCCCAAAACTTTTGTGCGAGCTTTCCCATTTTCGGCCGAAACTCCCGAACCGCGTACTTCGCGCATTTTAAATCCCAAATATCCCAAAGTCAAAAGTGCGAGCTTCCTCTTTTTCGGCCGAAGCTTCTAGATCGCGTACTCAGAATTTTCTTCCAAAAGTCCCAGTCCAAATGGGCTTTCTTTGTTCCATTTTCGGCGAAATGCGAACCGCGTACCTCGCGCATTTTAGTCCCAATTGTTCCAAAAGCTTTTGTGCATTCTCTCTCCATTTCGCTTGAGAGCGTGTTTTGCGCATTCGCGTCTCACTGTTCCAGCGTACAAGTGTCATTCACACTTAGCTTTTCCCGCTCATTCGAATATGACGCTCTTTCAAATTGGTGGTGGTGTATTCAATGCATTAAATTCATTCCGCTCCTCAAACGGCTATATAACCAAGCATACCACCTTCGCATTTTCACATTGCTTTCTTGCTATCATTTTCTCAAACCCTTACTGACCTAGTTCCCTTTGCAAATTCCTTCCAGTGCGGGTCGCGACTCAGAATCTATCAATATGAAGATCAAGTTTCGGGGACGGGAGCAAATTTCTCCACTTGAGTCTGCCGTTAGCAATATCGGAGGCAGTGAAGCTCGTCATCTCGACTTCGGCGATTTTGGTCAAGAATGACAGATCAAGCCCTACGCCGATGGCACGATGATTAATGATAGCGGTTTGGCTTTGTGGAGGTTTCCCTATCTCGGTGCGGTGTCTTGTCACGGTACTTTCATGCGGAGCTCACTTGACCCGATTGAGCGACTTGACAAATGTACACGGGAGCTCATTGCCCAGTGAGGCCTTCTTTGCCATTGGAGCTGCTCTGAGGATTCGGGAGATGGACAATGCTATAGTCGTCTCTCGGGATCAAGCACGAGCCATGTTTGACCAAGACAGGTGATAAATATAAAGCTCGAGTGGCGAGGTCTTGGTTGAAGAACCCTAGGAAAGGAGCTTCTCGTCGGCCAAAACCCTCTTAGGGGGATTTCAATGAAGAATTGTCGAGATTTTATAATCCTGTTTGGCTCGGGTTATGGGTTTGCCCTCGACCAATGAGTTTCATTTCGGATGTGCCCGCTCATCGGCATGGTGTGCGAGGAACGCAAAACATCAATTGGGCGAAATCATAAGCATGAATTTGGCGAGCAATTATCGATGTGCAAAAACAAAGAAGTTCTTCATGACTTCGTATCGATGTATACCCTAGCGGCGTCACGGCGATGGTTTGGCTTTTCCTACATTGATGCACACAAAGGCGATCCGATGTGTGCGCCTATTGCCATGATTCACCCTAGAGACCAGCAATCGGAATTTGAAAGGGTCAATGATGCCTTCACCATATGCGTGGTCGGATTGCTCGAAGGTGACACCGCCAGAGGTTTTGACGAAAGCTATGAACACGATATCACAATATGGAGCCTATTTCATTCGATTCGGGAAATTCTCTTATATCGAGCTTCTTTGCTATGAGAACACTCCTCTGCGGCTTCCCATGTTACTGCACGACAAAATGGCCTTGATTGAGATATGCGAGGCAAGCTGGACAAGTTGCCTGCAGAACTTGCGAGAGACAAGAAGATTTAAACTTACACTTTCCCATCTCTCTGGGAAACTACACATGCAAAACGGCCTGGATGCTCGGCGTAGAAAGAGCCACGATCCTATCCTTTGTTCATTTCTTGAAGCCAAGAACTGTTTTGACTTGAAGAAGTTCATTGAAAGGAACATCAAGATAGTCTATCATCACGGGCGGATCTGAGAAGACTCTTTGGGCCGACTATGTGCGAGATGATTTTGAAGCCGAGAAGAAGGCATTGTGGCGGGTTCTCCTGCCCGATTGATCCAGAACTCGATCTGTACCAGTTCTGAAGGTCTCGGGATGACAATTCTGAGCTATATTCGTATGAATACGAAAATGTGATTAAGCACACCCCTCTGGAGGACCTGGATTGGAACAGAAAAGAAAGAGATGATCTGGCTGAGATTATTGCCCCAGTCTTGATCAGAACTAGGGTCTGGTTCAGTAAGAAGATCCGAGAATTCAAGAGGCACTCAGGAGAATCCAGCTCCAAAGATGATTCGACACCCATAAGGAAGCATCGGTTCAGTGCAGGACACCGGTGAAAACCCCTCCTGCCTCATAGCTCGGGGACTTGTAGGATCTACTCCTTCTCCATCTACCCAGTATACTGAGAAGAAACTCAAAGAGGTAAAGAAGGAGCTGCGAGAGGATGACCCTCCAGAAAAGCGAGGCGAGTTGCCTATGGGGCGAGAGAGAACATCATCGTTCTCGGTGAAAGTGAAGACGGTGAGGTGCGATTCCTACAAGTGTTCTGAAAATCCAGAGATAAAGATAAAGAAGTCCAGAGCACCAAACTTCCAGTACTACGATTCTTACGCCGCCATTACCTCCGGTGTTACGCCAACATCTCGGCTTGAGTCAACAGTTGCCACCCAGGACCTTGAGTGTCATGAGCTCCTGTCTCTTGGTCCCCTTGCTTCTCCTGCAGATTCTTCTTCCTCTTTTGCTTGGGTGCGACCTACGGTTGATAAAAGGAAGAAAAATCCTCCTCTCAAAGCTTGGGACCAAATTTTGATCTTTATGTGACCTTGTTGGGCACCACTCCTTCTCGTGCCAAGAAAGCGAGAACTACTTCGAGGATTGTGTCGGATGCTCGAGTCGTCGGCAATTCACGGAGATTCTTAAGCCCACATAGACAAATCGGAATCGAGTTGCGACATCCGACTTGGAACTTTCAAGGATCCCTATGGGAGAGTCTACTCCTGAAGGTGAGATTCATAACCTCCGAGAAGCTTGATCACGAGTCATTGGAAGGGTAGAGAAAGGGCAGCAGACGATTGAACAGCTGGAAGAACAATCCCAAGTTCTCACGAGTTTTATCAAGTCACTCTTGTCTAAGGACAAAGTTTTAGACCCCACTCCCTTGACTGCTCTACCCCCTCCTGTAATTCTAAGCCAAGATGAAGTGCAAGAAATTAAAGATATGCACAAGTATTACATCATGGTAGAGCTATCGAAGCCATGGTGGATGACATGCTTGTTGCCGGGCTAAACTTCATCGACGAAGCTTTTAAGCTACATGGAAAGGTAGACAAGTTGCAACATAAACTATCCTCTACCATTGAAGTTATGAATAAGGAGCTTAAACTTTGGGGCAGTTGCATTGTAGACCTTCGCCTCATGGGACAGACAGATGAGAACATCTTACTGGCGAGTAAGATTTTCGATGATGCCGAAGATAATCTATCAAAATCACAGGGTCTACGGTGTAGAGTGGAAAATCGAGTCTGGAAGAGGTTTGTAGGAGAAATGAAGAATAGGCGGCAAAAGGGAGAAGCTTTCAAGATAGCAGTGCTTTTGCTTTCAAAGATATGCATTGTCATCTTGGGGATGAGAACTCGGCATTCCCTCGTCCTTGCAAGAAATCAAAGCTCGATTGAGCTTTTGTCAAAGATAATCTTTTGAGAAGACTCCATCTCTAAAGACAAGATAAAGGAAATTTGTTCTCTCGATCTGCCATCGAAGAAGCAAACAAAGACTATCATACTCACGTCGAGTTTGATAAAGAGATGGAGAAATGCACGGATTTTGGACTCGATCTGCAGACTAACACATCGGTCCCTCGTGGCGAGAGATATAGGCCGAGTCATTGAAGAAGTTCGGGCGGCGGATTACGAAGGTGGGTCCCTCCCGGTGGCCGGCCACTGTCTCCTTCTCTCTTCTTTCCTCTTCTTTCCTTTCTTTTCGTATTCGTTGTAATTAGTTAAGGTATTGCAACCGGCCGTGATAACTAACTATTCTTTATTTAAAAGAAAGCGATTCTGAAATCGTAACCGACTTGTAAAAGCTATATAATGGCCTTTCCACGCCATTTTGAAAAGGGGAGGAAGAACTTGGAATTTTTACTGAAAGTGTAAATAGATCTTAAAGAAATCAATACAAAAGGGCTTTTCATTCTTTGTCTATCTGATTCTTGTCATATCTGTGTTTTCCTTTAATATCGTGAAGATCATTTTTGTTCTTAACTCGTTTTGTCTCTCTGATTGCATACTGTTCAGTTTTGCAAGTACAGCGATCTTGTACAACCAAGAAGGAACTTTGTGTCCTTGATTTATAAATCTGAAGGAGGTTATTTATGGAACTTTGTGTCTTAAATTTAATCTCATGCAAATGATCTTGTCTTAAATCCTTTGAAGCTTCGCATACACGAAGAATTATTCTGCTATCTATAATTCTGAATGTTGCTATTCTGCTCATCTTCTTATCCCTTTTCCTCAGTCCTTGTGTAACTGATAATCCTTGTGGAAAACACTTTCGTAATATCCAAGTTTGACCATACAACAATGTTCTGTATATTTGTAAATAGGTTTGTCTCAGAATAAGGGAACCTCTCCCATTAAAGAGGAGGGACTTTTCGTCCCCTGTCTGTTGCTCTCTAAAAAGTCCTATTTGACGACCAACAAACATGAACCAACTTATGGGTTCAGCATGGAAATCATTGACGGGTTTATGAAAATCAAACATTCTTTGGAGACCACGAGGAAACTCAAAAAATATTGAAGAAGCATCCTAGTAATGCTAGTGATACTCAAGAGACTTGTGAAGTTTTGAGTGATCATTCTACCGTGCCTAACGAGAACGAGATGCGGGGTATAATCTTAAAATTCCAAGAGTTTCGGGACAAGCGAGCTTTCTTTGGAGGAAGATAAATATGATGATACATAATAGGCACAATGCGACATGTCATTTCAATCTTGAAATCAACATGTCTTTTTCATTTCTGTTTCATCATATAGGAAGAAAATTTTAACTTGGTCTCTGCTCACAGTCAAAGCCAAGCAAAATAGGACTCTCTTTTAAAAAGACTATTTTCTAGGATTTATTATTTTTTCTCTCAACCCCTTTTATTATAAATAATGGATGCTTATGCATTCCAAAGGGTTGAGATTTTTGGAATATTGAGAACTATTTGAAGAAGAAAAAAATTGTGTTTTCTTTTAATCATTTGAGGAATAGAAATCGATGCTTTTTTTGTAAACTTTATGTTGTGAGATTCATCTCTCTTAAGATATTGTTCTTATGTTCAGGATCTTAAGCTATTCTTTGTTTAGCATTCTCAATCATTTTAATTATTTCAAACATTACATTACATTTGTTATCTAGAACTCGTATGATTATTTTGTGATCTATGTTTTCTCGAAAGAAAATACGTTCCCATCATTTCCTTTCCATTGTGTATTCCTTTCTGATCCATTCTATTTCGGAAAATAGCAACATCTTTACCTAGTGTGGATCTGGATTTTGGGATTCTATCCCAACCCCAATGGTTAGATTAATGTGAATATTGTACATATTATTTCTGCTATGTTTTAGATTAGTAATAAACAGGCAGCCTCGCCTATTTTTTAGGAGGGATTTAATCCCATGCACTTTGTGGTTGAACCTCATATTTTGGCGTGAAAAAATATCCAACCAACAATACTATCTTTCCCTCTCCCTTTACCCACCGATCTCACTTGTAATAGACAATGTGCCTTCCTTAAAAGTGTCTCACGTTATGTCATCACGGGTGGTCTTATGTAAAAACACGGTTTCGATGACATTCTCTTGCGAGGCCTTACCGGTTCAAATTCCTTACACCATTAACGAAGTTCACAATGGGATTTTTGGAGGCCCCTTTAGTGGTCTCACTATCACTAAATGCATTCTTCACCTAGGCTATTCTTGTCCACCCTAAACCGTGTATTGCTTTCGATTATGTCAAATGCTACATAAAATGTCAAAGAACATGTTAATCTCCATCAACCCCTAGTCAAACCTTATAGGTTGCGCGAGACCTTTGGCCTTTCTCTCAATGGTGTTTGGATCTTGTCGGTGAGATCAACCCCCATTCTTCACAATGCCACTAATGGATCATAACTACTACTGAATATTATACTAAATGGGTAGAATCCATTCCCCTCATTTCCACAAAAGCCGAGAAATTATGTGAATTCATCAACCATCACATTATCTGTCACTTTGGTGTCCACTCACCACATTATCATAGATAATGGAAAATAATTCAAAAACAAAACCCTACGCAAAATATGTGATGCTTTTAGCTTCCAACTCAGTTTCTCATCACCTTATTACCTACAAACCAATGATCAATTCAAATTAACCAATAAAACCTTGAACAAAATTATTATGAAAGTGGTCTATGATCTTTGGGAAGGATTGGCATACACACATTCCTTTCGCCTTGTGGGCTTACCACACTAGTATTCACACTTCGACTGCTACCACCCCCTTTTCTCTGGTCTACGGTACTGAGGTTGTCTTACCTCTCGAAGTCTAGATTCCATCCCTCTACATCTCACTACAAGACATGCTCAACGATGATGAATTTCACCAGGATTGTTGATACAACTTGAATTATTAAATGAATGTCATCTCAATGACAACACCACCACTGAACATCTCCAAATCTACCAAAAATGTATCAAACATGCCTATGAAAAATGTGTTCATGAATGAACCTTTCAAGTCGATGACCTCATCCTGAAGGAAAATCAACATGTAACCAAAGAGGAGAAAATTAAAGGGAAAATTTTTCTCCTAATTGGCTTAGACCCTATATCGTCACCCATGCCTATGGATCAGGTGCTTATCATTTATCTTCACTCGAAGGTAAACCCAAACCTGAGCCCCTTAATTAATTACATATTTGACCATTTTATTGTTGATATCAAGTCCTATATCACTTTCTATCAATTGGTCACTCATCCCTTGAGCGTTGTTCACTTTCCATTATTACCCATTTTTGAGGATCCACGATTAAACAAGAATCATGTGATTACCCATCACCTGTTAGCCTTGTCTTCAATATGAGTACCACGGCTCTTCTCATAGCATGATTCTCATGGATACTTTTCATCTTCTTTAAGATGGAATCCCATGGTTGATCATCACTCAAAACTACTTGTTTCCAAGTTAATCTTTGTGCACTATGATCTTGTCTTCTAAAACCGGAACCTAATCATCCTCTATAATATTGTCCATGACTTAAACGTCTAAAAAAAAGGATACAACTCCTTGATTCAAACTTCCGGAAAAAATATAACTCCCTCAAAAGGGACATTTGTTCTCCATATTCTACCACTATTAATAGAATGCTCCCTCAAAGGAAAGCTATGTACAGTCATTACAAAAATGTAATAAATATTCATAAGCTTCCCGCATCAATCAACTTCATGAAGACCTCAAGGAGATAATATATTCATCCCATATAGACTTCCCACATTGATCGGTTTATTAAAAATAAAAAAATCAAGAAAAATATGAAATTTTCGTCATGGACTTGCCTATTTTGGATTCGGGTTTCTTGTTCCGAAAAACATGTCGTCGTACACTAAGTTATGTTAAGCCTCTCATTCTCACCTCCTTTTCTTTTCCACCTAAATTCCTTGTTACTCAAGGGACTTGCTGCAAATGTGACATTTTGTGATCTTGTGACTTTTCTTCACCCTTAAAATATTCCATTATGCAAGGCTTGTAGGGTCTTCTGTTCATAAGCCCATTTAGGGTATGGTAGACTCATTAGGGTTCTTATCAATTCTATAGCTCTTTTACCACTTCTTAACATTCACCTTCTGCATTACCTATTGATTATCCTATACAAGACCAGATCCTTGGTGCATGTATTTAAAAATCAATCAACCATATCTACAACCTAATCATAATCATGCCTATGACCTACATCACCCGTGCCTAATACCTATCTAACCATTCCACTCTTTCACCTTCATCTTCCCTAGCTTATGGGAGAACTACATCGGCACGAGGTCCCTTTTCGTTAGGACTAGGTAAGCAGCACTTTGAGGGCATGGGGCCCTTGGAGGTTAGCTCACCACTCTCTACCCTAACTAATTCCTTCCCCCTTTCCTAGTCACATTCTACCATAGTTAGTTTCCTTTTATATAAATAATTGGAAATTAAACCAAACAAACAACACTTGCTTCACATCTTTACCATTATCACTCATACATTAATTATGTCTTCCATTTCTTTATCATTATCATGCATTTTACTACATAAAATCTTAAAGTGACTCACATCATCAATTGCACCAATTAATGAATGAAACACTCAACCAACCTCAATTCAGCCATACCTAAACCAACCTAAAATTCATCATACCTAAGTAGACCTCGATCAATCCATGCCTATGACTGACTCAATCCATGCCTACGACCCTGACTCTATCATACTTAATTCACCTAGTTTCCATCACATACACAAATAATAATGGAAATTACAACAAGCACACCATCCATAGTATAAATATCATCATCTATAAATCATGACATCTATGTACACATACATATGTACACCAATACAAATGAATCCAAAAATCTCAAAAACCCTCATGTACATCCTCACCATCTTTGGCACGTAGGCTGGTATATGACCAAAATCAATCAACTCTCGTATACATCCTCACTCTCTTGGCACGCAGGCTGGTATATATCAAAAATAAATGACTATACAACACAGGAGGTACATACAGCTATCAGATATCACCCTACTAGATATCCTCCATATATGTCTCCCCTGTCTCCTCCTCCTCCTTAACTCTATACAGCGGCCTACTAACATCTCACCACCCATCATGGGTCGTGGGCTGGTCCCGACTAGTCTTGCACCTTGAGCTAGTCTCTCGTGAACTAGTAGCCTCACCCTGACCCTATCTCGGGGCTTGCTAGCCCCCTATACTCTCCACACTGTGGGTCTGCAACCTGGTCCTCTCACTTGAGGCCTGTTGTGCCATGTACTCTCCATAAGATAGAAAATCTATCCCTGCCACCATCAAGATATCCTGATAATACCTAGTCTCACCTAGGGCATCCCGCAATCTAGGCATGTGAGTACTTGTCTTTGGTGGCCCCATTGGCCTTTGACCCTATCCTAGTGCTGTCCCTATCCTTAGGGACCCTATCCCACTCCTTCCTATATCTAGGACTTGAGAGACACAACCTATTCTTGTGCAATGGCCAATTGGCCTGCGCAAACTGTAACTGTGCCTTTAAGGAGGCCACATGTATCCCATCACCACCACCACCCTATGCGGGTGCTTTTCCCGTGCTATATTGGCCTCAGTGAACCGCTACTGTGCCTCTGCACACTCGCTACCCTTGCACCATCCCCAACTGTGTAATCAACGTGGCTACCTACCCCTATAGGGTGTCCCTCTAAATAATGATGGTGGCTAAATCATTTGCTGTGACCTTAGTGGTACTACTCATATGTTTGTAGCCCACCACCGTATATATCTTTCGGTCACCTCGGCATCATCAATTTGTCATTTTCTCACGTGCTCCTCCCGCCTTGTAGGCATTGTTGGATGGGGCAGAGGCAATGGCCTCTCCACATCATCCCTCATGTACTGTGGGAAGGGTGGCGATATATCCTACGACAGCCTGAATGTCACCTAACCTAGTCTACGAGTATCATCTTGTGCTCTCCGGCACATCACCCCTCTATCCATCTGAGAAGCTGCAATCCATCTAGCTCCACGGCCATATGTCCATATGATGGATAACCCACATAGGGCCTCCAAATGATGTCTACACCGAGACAACCCCTCAAATAACCACCTATAGTAGGCAACACCATGCTTCACCCTACCTGCTTGACACTCTCCAATAACTGGCACCCATCACCTATAGCCCACCCAAACATAACCTGGCTCGAATGCATCATCCTGGGGTATACCAACTAGGTGCACACACATAATGTGCTCATATGCCCAACAATGTAATAGGAAAGTGTAGCAAAAATTAAACCTCTGAAGCCGCCATACGCCCATAGCTCCTGTATAGGTTGTACTAGGAATATTGGCGCCCATGCAAAATGGGTCTAGTTTATCACCATATCATGCAGGACCCCCATCAGTGATCATGGGAATCTCCCACCCTCTACATCTGGAAGTGTAAAGCAACAGACTACCTTCATCAACAACACAATAAGCCTCATCTCCTCCGGACGGGCCTAGTACATCTCTCTGTAGCTCATGCTCGCACTGTGGAACCTTAACTCTGCCAACCCCTCGCTAAATACTTGTAAGATCAACTCCTCATACACCTCTGAGGAGATCAAATATACTTGTGTCCCCACTATCGGTAACCGTAGGATCCTGTACACATCCTCTAGGGTGACTATGATCTCACCCATCGGTAGATGGAATGTGTTGGTCACCGAATCCCATCTGTCGATGAGGGTGACCATCAAACTAGGCTTCGAACTACATGTCAGTAGCGCATGACCCCAATTAGGCTAACCATGGCAACATGCCACCAATCCTCAATTGTCTCACTGCTCAAATTATCATGAGTAGGGCGGCACCTATCTCACATCTCGTAGGTGGTCTCTTTCCCCGCATCCAACAAAACATCACATTAATATAACTTGATCTTACCCACAATCAATCTTGACACTTCACCTACACTTATTACCCTTCCTCTTTTTCCCCTCACAACTTACCTTCTTATCACATATTCCATCTACCCACCCTAACCCTCACTGCTATCAATCATACCATACCTCTTTCAACCTCTTTCCCATGCTTTGTTTTCATCAACAACATCTTCCTTGCCCATTATCTATCTCACCCAACCATCATAGAACTCTGTTGGCCCATTTTCCCCACATATTGACCGGTATCGTTTACTTATAACCAACTATGGTCTATCCCACACCCGCATTGGTCATCTTATTTATGACCGATACCAATTTGACACCACTAACGTCCAGCCACCCCCTTGACTAATGCCGGTCACTTTGTTGCGTAAAAATCCATGACACCCAAACAAATTTTTTTCCTAAAACACTACCTTCTTCTCCACATTCCTACCTACCTCTACCCTCATCTACTCCCCACCCTCATACACCTAACCACACCTTTACCCATTCTGTTCTACCCAATTTTCCTTCCCCAATTCAAATTCCCTTTTCCCCCCAAAAACCTATTTTCTCTACCTAACCTATATACTCAATCTACCTCCCAAACCAATGCAAGAGACCGAATCTTACCTCATCGTGCTACCATATATGTGGTGGTACATCGGGCCGCAAAGACCGGTGGTCCACCTGATCCCTCTCCCACCTCTGCCATGTCCACTAACCAAATCCAATCCTCCTGCTCTCCACCCAATCACAATCGATCCACCGTGCTCGTGAGCCCATCTACCTGGCTCCTCTAACCAACCGGATCCCTCCACCTCAGTAGGATATCATCCCTCATCTTTTTCACCGACAAATCACAACTCGTTCAGCACTCTTTTGTTTTCACAAAATCCAAAATGTACAAATGAATCCATATTATACA
Organism: Taxus wallichiana var. yunnanensis; assembly: GCA_018340775.1. Taxonomy (NCBI): domain Eukaryota; kingdom Viridiplantae; phylum Streptophyta; class Pinopsida; order Cupressales; family Taxaceae; genus Taxus; species Taxus wallichiana. Next base: position 537,028,594 of record CM031234.1, read on the forward strand.
GATTTTTCTTTTATATATACCCATGTCAACCTAACCAATGTTGGTTACAACTAAACCGACATCAGTCATGTGCCCTAGCTCACCGTGGTTGGTTATACCAAGACCGGCATTGGTCATCTACCCCCATAAACCATGATCGGCTTACCTTGACCATCCTCGGTTATGTATGACCGGCATCGGTTACCTGTCATATTTGTGCCCATTCCCCATTATTGTCCCCACTTACCCAACCCAACCACCATTTGACCTTACCCACCCTTATTGCAACCAACCTCCATGCCTACCTTACCTATACTTGTCCTTAATTACATTTTGGGACTTGTTATTTTACCCATACCTTGGCCCTACCCGTGCCATGACCTAGCTACTTAGACCTGGAACATTGCTAGTGACCTATGAACTCATGTGCTCGCTATACCTTATAACACTATTACTTGTGTTGTTTGACCTAATGACCTTACCTTGCCTCTTACCATGATCGTTTATTTTGAGCCAACCTTTGGTGTACCGTAACAAACCTAAATGTTCTGCACTTTGACTGCGAAGTGCTTCCGCACCATTTCATATACCTTGGATACTAGAATCATCTCAACCTTGTTTGGATAAACCTATTGACCTTAGACAATTTATAGTTTGCATGCTCTTCGACCTGGTTCCATGCTACAATTTATACATGTACGTGTGTTTGATTGTTACTACCTTTGACCCTGACCCATTACCTAGATTACCCGATTGGACCTTTACCCCTTTACCCCCGTTTTCCACCTTCCTCTTCATCACATTCACCTTTTATCAAACCACTCACCGATTTTTCCTTCTACCTCATCAGTTCCTAGTTTGAGGGGGATCACCTTCACCCACACATGGGACAACCACATCTTATTTTTGTCAATGTCGCTTACCAATACAAGCTACACAAAAAAAAGGGGAAAAATTTAGACACCAAAATTGGGTCACACGCTCCTTGACCCTTTGTTAAATAATCAACTTAAACAAACTCGCCTAACCATGGCCCCTTACACCCCACACTAATATTAATTTAATTAATTCAATTAAATTAATCCATGTCCTCACAATATGTATTATTTAACTATCCTAATTAAGATAATTCCCACACCAAGACCTCACCTATACACCTCACCTAGCCACCTCACCCTAAGTCTATTCTTAGTATGTTGCCATAACTAACTAAGACCTAACTAAACCCTAAAAATCAAATCCTTACATAATCGCGGAATAAGAGATAAAATATGTGGAATAATCCCTTACAAAATCGCAAGCAGTAAAAACTAATATGATAAAAATATTATAGATCTCAAATAAAAGTGTAGAATAAATAACACAACACAGAGAGACAATATTTAACGTGGTTCACCCAATTTGGGCTACGTCCACCAAAAATCACTTGCTCAAATTTTATTACAAGCCTCCACTCTCTCAATACAATATGCTCAAAAAACTCTCTGAAATTCACACCCGAATTCAAAACACATCTCGCAATACATTTGCTTGTGCATCTATCAAATGCATAAGACCATATAAATAGACAATTGCTTAAGTAGTTTGATACAAAACCGTGGGTATCAAAACCATGGGAAAAAAACCATGGGTATCAAAACAATGGGTACTGAAAAACCATGGGCCCAAAAACAGCCCATAACGGTTACCCATTACCCATGGGTTAATAAACCACCCATGAAAATTTGCTTCGGGGCTTCGCCCCAAACCCCCTAACCCGCTCACCGGCGAGTGGGACCGCCATAAAAATACCCGAGTGTAACACATAGAAGGTGTATCACACTCTAACATGAAAATAGGCTCCACAAACATAACAATCTCCCACTTGGAGACTAATTTCCACTGAGCAAGCTTCTCAACCCTTCACTATCATCTGCGAAGGCTAACCAAAGCTGAACATAACTTTAGTTTATCCCTTGTGATCACCTTGGTCATCATGTCTGCAAGATTCTTACTGGTATGAATCTTCTCCAACTTCAACTTATCTTCCTCCAAAGCTATCCTGATGAAGTGATATCTCAACTGTATATGCTTCATCCTGGAGTGGAAATAAAAGTTCTTAGCTAGGTGTATAGCACTTTGACTATCACTATGTAGCTTACATTCCTCCTGCTTATGGCCCAACTCCTCAAGTAATTATTGTAACCAAATCATCTCTTTGCTTGCCTCTGTGCAGCAACATACTCAAACCTCCGTGGTTGACAAAGCTACTAACTTCGTAGTCGTGAAATCCAGCTCACTGTTGTCCCACCTATAGTGTAAATATAACATGTCGTGCTCCTCCTGCTATCTACATCTCTAGCCATGTCTGAATCTACATAACCACATAATGTGGTGTCTGATCCACTGTAGCACAAAACTGTCCCCATGGTCCCTCTCAAATACCAAAGGATCCACTTTACTGCTTGCTAATGCTCTTTACCTAGGATCACTCATAAATCTACTCACGATCCCACTACATGGGCAATATCAGGCCTAGTGCACACCATAGCATACATCAAACTGCCAACACTGATGAGTAAGGTACCTTTGAAATTTGGTTTCTTTCCTACTCTATCTTGGGACACTGCTCCTTTGATGACTTAAAATGGCCTGCCAAAGGAGTCCCAACCGGTTTAGCATCCTCCATGTTAAACCTATCCAATACCTTCTTAATGTACTCTTCCTGAGATAAAGTTAGCTTCCGTTCCTTCCTATCCCGAGTTATCCTCATACCAAGGATTTGTCTGGCTACCCCCAAATCCTTCATATCAAAGGATTCACTTAGTTGTTTCTTGAGTAATTTTATTTCCTACATTTTTTACCTACAACCAACATGTCATCAACATACAAACACAAGATAATATAACTTCCATCCTCAAATTTCTTTGTATACACGCAATGGTCAAAATGACATCTAATATAACATTGCTCCATCATGAAGCTATCAAACTTCTTATACCATTGACGTGGAGCTTGCTTCGTGCCATACAAGCTCTTCTTCGCCTTTGCACACCATCTCCTCTTTACCTTTGACTTCATATCCCTCTAGTTGTTGCATGTATAGTTCCTCCTCCAAATCACCATGGAGAAATGTAGTCTTTACATCTAACTATTTTAAGTGCAAGTCTTCCATTGCCACTATTCCAAGAACAATTCTAATAGAAGTCATTTTTACTACAAGAGAAAAGATCTCATCAAAATGTATACCTTGTTTCTGTGCAAACCCCTTGACCACCAACCGGGCCTTATATCTTTTCTTTCCTCCTTCTTCATCTTTAACTCTGTACACCCACTTGTTTTGCAATGCTCTTTTTCCTTCCGGTAGCTTCACCAAATCCCAAGTCTGGTTCTCCATGAGAGACTTATGCTCCTCATCCATGGCTTGCTCCCACTTCTTACTGGCATCCACCTACATTGCTTCATCAAAGCTCTCTGCCTCTCCACTATCAGTGAGTAATAAATAATAAAGAGAAGGAGAAAAACATTCAAGTTCTTTTCTTACCCTAGAAGACCTTCTCACTGTAGGATTTTGAGGTTCATGTTGAGTCGGTTCCTGAATTGATTCATGGGCCACTGTCCCATCTGGAAGATCCTCTACCACTGCATATTCTTTCTTGGATTTTTCCCTATTTTCCTGCAACTGTTGCTTATACATGACTTTCTCATTAAAGACCACATCCCTAGACTAAATGACGTTCTTGTCCTTAATACTCCAACATTTAAATCCAAAGTCATCACCACCATAACCAATGAAAGTACATTTTTCTGATTTAGCCTCTAGCTTGGTCCTATCATCCTTGTCTATATGAACAAACACCTCACATCCAAAGACTCTAAGAAATGAATAATCAACTTTCTTACCATACCAAGCCTCCTCAGGTATGCCTCCATCCAAGGCACTTGAGGGTCCTCTATTTATCAAGTACACAGCTGTTCTCAATGCTTCTACCCAAAAAGAAAGAGGTGATCCCGCATGTAACCTCATGCTCCTAAAGACGTTCCATTATTGTTCTATTCATCCTTTTTGATACCCCATTCTGTAGCGGAGTTCCTGGAACCATATTTTTCCTACAGATTCCATTCTTAGAACAATAATCATTAAATCCATTGTTGCGATACTCCCCTCCATTATCCGACTTTGAGACATTTTAGCTTAAGACCTGTTTCATTCTCTACCAAGGCTTTCCATTTAACAAAAGTGTCAAATACATCATATTTGTTTCTAATACGATAAACCCAAACTTTTCTTGTTGCATCATCAATAAAAGTAACATACTAACTTGAACCCCAAGAGATGATACCCGAGCCGGCCCCTACACATCGAATGCACCAGCTCTAACTTACTCTCTTTCTTTATAGGTCCAACCTTGAGAAACCCTAATCGCTTCTATTTCCCATATATGCAGTCCTCACATAACTCCAAACTGTTTTTGTATATCCAGAAAATTCTTCTTTATGATTTCCATGCCCTTATGGCTCATATGACCGAGCCTATAGTGCCATAATGTTTTAGCTGCATCTAAAGCCACAAGATTACAATCATTAGTACTATTAGTGGATAAATACAAGGTTCCAACCTTCTTACCCTTGCCACCACAAGAGCACCCTTAGTAACCTTCCAAGATTCATCTCAGTAAATATCACAAGATAACCATCATTTCCCAATTGCCGCTACGATATCAAATTTCTCCTTATGTAGGCATATGTCCGACATCCTTCAATAGCCATGTATTCCCATTCTGCATCTTAACCTGAATAGAACCTTTTCCAACTATACTGCAAGGCTCATCATCACCAAGAAAAACATGCCCAAAATCCCCTTGAACATAATCAACAAAATAATGCCTATGTGGAGTAGCATGAAAAGAAGCCCCTGAATCTAAAACCCAATATTTAGTAATATTATGCAAAGAAAGAATCAAAGCATCCTGACATACATTACCCGATGCCACATTCACCTCCTTGTTTTCTTCATGTTGTTTCTTCTTATCCCGAAGCTCCCAACAGTCCTTCTTTACATGCCCAAAATTTCCACAGTTCCAACATACAATCTTGCTCTTGGATTTTGATCTTGCCCAATCTTTCGATTTTCCACAGTTTCCTCTATTCTTCTGTCTCCCTCTACTTTCGAATGTCAAAGCATTCCCTAAAGTAGAATATTCTCCAGAGATTTTTCTTCACATTTCCTCACTTAGAATCACCCCTACAACATCCTCAAACTTCAACTTTGAGTTAGCTGGAACCGAGGTTCTTACCGCCATTACCAAGCTATTCCAACTTTCAGGTAAAGAGCATAGAATTAATAAATCCCTAACTTCATCAAATTCTATCAGTAACCAAAGCTAGCATATTCACAAATCGTATTGAAATCATTTAAATGATATGCTTTCAACTATTCTCGGACATCTTCATATTAAACAACTTTTTCATTAAAAATATCTTGTTAGAGGCATAGGGTTTTTCATACAACTTCCCCGATGCATCCATTAGATCTTTTTGTAGTCTTTTCCTTTGAAATATTAAATAATACCGAAGATGCAAGACACGCCCAAATTATCTCGAGTGCCTTCCTATCCAAAGAAATCCCATTCCACATCTCGTCATGCTCGAGGGTTTGTTCACCTTCTCAAACAACGGAGTATAAAGATCCTTCCGATAAAGGTAATCTTCCATCTCGCATCTTCCAAAGACTCAAATTTTGCCCGTTGAATTTATCAACCTAGATCTTCCATCATCTGACATAGCTCCCACTCAAGCTAAAAATTTCCTGCGATTCAACACTTAAGCAAACCAAACCAGGATCTGATACCAATTGTTAGGAAATAAGAGATAAAATATGCAAAATAATCCCTTACGAATTACAACAAGAGAAACTAATATGTAAAAATATTACGGATCTCAAATAAAACTGCAGAATAAATAACACAACACAGAGAGAGACAATATTTAACGTGGTTCACCCAATTTGGGCTACGTCCACCAAGAATCACTTGCTCATATTTTATTACAAGACTCCACTCTCTCAATACAATACCCAGATCCATTTGGAGCTATGCTCAAAAACTCTACTGAAATTCACACTGAATTCAAAACACATATGCAATATATTTGCTTGTGCATCTATCATATGCATAAGACCATATAAATAGACAATTGCTTAAGCGAGCTTGATACAAAACCGTGGGTATCAAAACCATGGGCAAAAAATCCATGGGTATCAAAACAATGGGTACCAAAAACCATGGGCCCAAAAACATCCCGTAATAGTTACCCATTACCCATGTGTTAATAAACCACCCATGAAATTTTACTTCGGTGGCTTCGCCCCAAACCCCCCGACCCGCTCACCAAAGCAAGTGAGACCACCGTAAAAATACCCGAGTGTAACACATGAAGGTGTACCACACTCTAACATGAAAATAGGCTCCACAAACATAACATCCCACACCACCACCTCACATATACACCTCACCTAGCCACCTCACCCTAATTCTATTCTTAGTATGTTGCCATAACTAACTAAGACCTAACTCAAACCTATAAATCAAAGCCTACATCCCCTCTTACCACATTCCTACACAAAAAAAGGTAACTCCCACTGCCCTTGGATGAATAGAGAGATCTTGTAGAAATCATTGCCATGATCTCCCATTTTTAGTAAACCTAGGAATCCCACATTAATTGATGTCGGTCACCCATGAACTAATGCCAATCAACCTAAAACCATTTTCGATCACCTTTTATTCCTTTTGGTAACATTATTTCAAAGTTGGCACATTTTTGAGAGCAAGAAAGGAGATTCAAAGCTGCATGCAAGTGAGAAAAGCTTCCTTTTATGTATCCGGACATCTAAAGCCATCACTAGCATCAATCAAAGAGAAATTTCATTCACAGGAGCACTCAGGAAATCACCACCGCATGACCATACATGTATTCTCTGATCCACCACCTCCACCACTCATCCATAAGATCCTTAACACAGTAAGTATGGCCCTAATCAGTATAGTTTATGTCAGTTAGTAATCTTTATTACTCTTGTTATTAATCTATTCTTTACATGCTTATTGCTTCATCACCCACTTACTTGTAAACCCAAAGATCCCTTCACCCACATCACCAAATCACCTATTCTCACCTGTTGTATACTTCTGAGAATACCTAAGATCTCTACAGACCCCCTATTCACTCACCCAAACTTTATTTGACCTCAAATCACCCCTACCATTTAACATATTTTGAGTTTCCTTCACCCTAACCATACTAATGTTGATCACCCATAATCATCGTCGGTTCTCTACTTAAACCGGCATCGATCCACATTTAGCCGACGCGTCGGTCTCTTTGTTTTACACCTTGACCAAGAATAGACCCAACAACCACCCTACCGGTTTACCTACATAACCCGAGATCGACCGACCAATCCTAAAACCTTGACAGACCCCTCACCTCTTAGATCCAACTATAGCCTAGCCCATTGTGATTTGATTTGCTTATTGTATTTGAATGAGATACCTAAATCATATCAACTATAGTAGGAGCTTTTTTATTTCTCACATTAACTTGTTTTAAACAGTGGATTGATAGCCATCTAGGAAGTATCATACTTCCCGTAACTAGCATATGCTAAGCAGTCCACTATCATATACCATTTAACTATCTTTTTGTGGTCTTTCTTTCTATTACAGGTAGTTCCTCCTAGCCAAAAGGAAGCTCTCACACTCAGCTATGGATCAAGAAGTCAGAATGCGTGCAACAACCATCAACCGACCAGCATTTAACATGTATTCCTCCTTGGCCTTTACCCTTATTTGTTTTGTCCTTTCGAAAAGGTAAAGAAAATAGTGAAACAAGTGAATTCTTATCTTTGGGTTACACCTTCTTAGGTAAAGGTGGCACGAGAGTATGGGATGTAGAAGTAAAAACAAATGGTGGAAGCAAACGGGTTACACACGGGGCAACCGAGTTATAGTGGAGGTGTTTGTTAGAGGTGGGGTAGGTGGCATTGGTTGGAGTTATAAAGGCAAGGTTGGGGTTATAGTAATCGGTGGAGGTATAGGTGGAAAGAAGTGCATAGGTAAGGGTGACGAGTTTAGTTTTTAGGTGAATGAGGTGTAACAAAGGCTCATGATACATTAGCGCTTATTTAGCTTTCGATTGGCCTTGGGTATGAGATTGTTTTGTCAAGCTTGACGGATGAGGCCCTCGAATGGATGAAGGGGGAAGGTGACAAGGGTGTAGTAGGCAAGACCAGTGTACGCGGCCTCAGAGGGTTGGGTTTTCTTTTAAGGCAGGAGGATAGTGCTACTTCGGACTTTGAAAGATGCGGCTAAGTCTAATCTCGACAGGGGGTGAGTAAGGCTTGATGCCGACATAACACCCAAAGTAGTGATGGGTCTAGATATGGGTGGGGGATAAGTGTGTGTAGGTTTTTAGGTTTGGGAATAGTTGTAGTGATGGGTAGAAATTTGGATGGAAGTAGGGATGATGAATAGGAATCCATTTCAATCGGCATGGTTAGTGTAGTTTTTGTTGCTAAAAATACCTTTGGGTAGATTGTGGAAGTATCTTCAGGAAACATTTGCATTTGGGTCGAAATAGGGAGCCAAAGACATCCCCAGAGCATGGAATGATCAATGTAATCCAAATGATCAACCAACCATGAAAATGGGACTACTGAAGAAGAGGATGGAATGGGTTGGGTGGCAATCCCTACAAAATATGTCTGTGAGATAGGGAATTGACTAGCCTCGATTTTGTAGGTAAGAGATTCAATATCATGTCAATAGGGTCCTGGGATGCTAGGGGAGAACTGTCCTCGACAGGTAGTGACATGTCTAAAGGATCTCCCATGGGTAGGAGAGATAATAGGTTAGGTGAGGTAGACTTCTCTCTCGGTGGAGGAGAAGTTGATGATGATTCTCTTGTGGGTGGGAGAATAACAAGTGTTGATGGTTCGAAGGTTACGAATCGGATGATGACACAACATCGATAGAAAGCGTGGGTTCCTCCATGAGAGCAAGGGGATATGAGGGGGACTCCTCTATGGGTGGAGGAGTAGAAGAGATATGCTCCTTATAGACACCTATAATTACGCCCAAGCAATTTAAATACTTAAATTGAGCTAATTATCCCCTTTCTCACAAATTGACGAAATATCATCAAAATTGCTCATATTCCCTCTTGTTGTCATTAATTAATTACAATACGCTAATTGATTAAGTCACCTATCTAACTAACACCCTAATTAATGACCTTCCATTAATAAATCACCTCTTCTATCTAGATTAATTAATTATTATTAATTAATTAGTCTTCTCCTTCATTTAACTAGTAAATCAATATTTAATTGATTTAATCCCCTTCTAATATCCTAAATCATACTAATATTCCTCTAATTGGCTTCTATAAGCTTACACCTACCTATTAGTTAATCACCTTTGATTAATTAAAACACCCCCAACTCCCATGACTTGCTAAGCATAAATTAAACCCTTCTAAAGTAAGGTTACCTTTAATAAAGCAACCTTATCCATTCCTAATCATTTTTACCTTTATCCCACATGCAAAGGGATGAAGTGCTTCCTCTATCCATTGGGCTATATAAGGAGCCCTCCTTCTACCTTTATACCTACACCTAATTCCCTTGAGAAAGCAAAAGAAAGCACATAGTCTTGCACTAAAATCCTTTTGCCATTCTCAAGCCCTTCCATCATCCATCTTGAAGAGCTAGGCCTCACACCCAAGCATCCTTGAAGGATCAAAGTAAGCAATATTGTTGATTTCCATTGGACTACATAGGTCCATTTGATTTAATTAGGCAATTTAGAAGAATAGAGTTCTTAATTTGCATTATGTTTGATTTCACTATTTCAAAGTTATGATGCTAGTGTAGGCCTTGTTCATTTCTTCATCTTGATGGTACTCTTTTCTTGTTTCTAGCTAGGTTAGGGAACTATTTTAGGTGGTAGTTCTTACTTTCAATCTAACTTAGGAAAAATAATACTTGTACACATTTGGCATGCCCAGTGGGACACTTAGTCCCATGGAATTTTAGTTTAAGTTTCATTGTTTTGGCTAATTTTTGATATACACATGTAGTAATTAATGTCTATTTTCTTAGATTTTTTTATCATTTGATATGTGTAACTTCATGTTCATATCCATAATTTTAATGGGTTATTTCCATTCTTAAGCTAACTTGTCAAAAATTGAGATATTTTGAGTTTTCTTGTGTTTGTTGTTGTATTTTGGTTGCAGGTCTAGCGCAGGTACATTTTTAGGGCGCAGTACGCTTTTCGTGGAACATACGCTATTTTTGTGGTGCACACGTCTCTCTAGTGGTGCAGGTGCACTGGTAAAACCTGTTGCTTTGTTTACCAACCCGGCGCATGCACATTAACCACGACACACACACCTAACCAGCGTACAAGTGCACTAACCCGTGCGTAGATGTCATTTAAATGCTCGTACCTTCACTACATTCTAAAACATGTTAGATCGGTGCACACGCCCTAACCAGGGTGCACATGTTGTTTTAGCAAAATACAGACACTTTTTTCCGGTAATGCAGTTGTTCTATCTGTTTTTCTGTCTATTTTTCTCGGGAGTGGTGCATACACTATTTTTGTGGCACACACGCCTATCTAGTGGCGCAGGTCTTGATAAATAAAAAAATTTGCAGAGTGGCGCAGGCACTATTTTTTTGGCGCATATACTATTTTTGTGGTACACACACCTCTCGGGTGGCACAGGTGCATTGTGATCTAAAACAACGTAGAGTGGTGCATACACCCTAACCCATGCACAGGTGCTAAAAAATGGGCATAGGTGTCCTTTTGTATTTTTGAAATTAAGGTGTGGATGTGCTAACATTCTTATAGGTTTATCTAATCATATTTTTGTCTTTGTAGGCTATTTTTACATGTTTGTATCTAATTAGGTAATATTTTTGTGTTGTTTACTTATAGGAATAAGATCACATATGTTCTTCCCTCACATCCCTTGGGAAATCTTGGGAATTAGAAATGATTCTTAAGTCCTTTTGATGCTTTGAGTTTGTTAGGAATATTTGAGTGGGAATTGGCTAACTTGGCATAGTTGAATTAAGAGTGTTTTTCCATTTTGATATCTTTTTGGATTTTTGAAGACAATCACATATGCTCTTCTCTTGCGTCCATGGATGATCTGAGAATCAGAAATGATGCCTTCTCTTTTGATGGAAAACTACTAAAAATTGTCATATAGGACCAAAACGCCATCGCTTGTCAAAGAACAGAGGAATCAAAACAAAAGTCAAAAAAATACTAATACAGTTGTTCTACAGGTTGCCAAAAGGTGTTTCGAGCAAACCACACCTAATTAAACAAGATAAAAAGAACAACATATTCAAAACATTGTATTGCAAGTTTCAAAAAGGGTACGTCCTTCTCTACTCAACTAGAACATAACCCCTTGGGCATAACGCCTTAAGCTACAATATTGGGGGTGGTTCCAGGAACCCCAAAGTATTCCACACAAGAGGGAACCTTGTGGATGAAACAGGGAGTGCTCCACACTACCTACTTGACTAGTGATTCCTTTGTGAGATAGCATTGCAAGTTTTCCCTATGCAACCCTTTTAAGTACATGATGGATGCATCTAATTCCCAATGTGCTTGAAGGGGGCAAAGTCGAGATACTCCCAAACTAGTCAGTGTGACTTTTTAGGTAAATCCTCCCGCTCGTTGATAATCTCGTAGCACCTAGAAGAGAGAACCACCTAGGAAGAGAGAACCACCTAAGAAGATATACTTTGGCTAGGAGCGCACTTTGACCATTCTAAAATAGTTTTGAGTTGTGAACTATATTTTCATTGTGAAATGTGTGACACGTTACTTTCACCTAGTTTTTACTGGCCTTAGGGCGAGCCAAAACTCTACCAAAGTGAAGCCGGCATTTTTCATTATTTTTTTATTTGCTTCCTTCACATTCTTTTGACACTTTGTTTATCAGAAGAAGGGTGACTACCTTTGTGTTACCAATCGACTGTTTTTGTCACTTTTATGTCCATTTATGCCCATCCATGTTTGCAGCTGGGTAAGTTAAACATCTAAAGTGTGTAGAGGCATATTCACGTCATTGGTAGCCATTGTGATCTTGATACCCATGTCAAGATCATCATTGTAGTTAGGCATGGTTCATCACCGCAGACTTCCTTAGAAGAGTTAGCTTGTTTGTATCATATCACTACAATTTCGATATTTATGTCTTGTTTCTTGTAAACTCGACATAAATATCTATATTGTAAGGTTACGCTGCACACATTTTTAACTATTCCTAGCTATACTTTGAGCTTTTTAGTTCGATTCTATTATTACCTCAATTTTGAAGAGTGCTAGGTGTTACCATTTGTGTGTGTTATATCAATAGCACCTTGATATCAATACCTTACTTTCTCTTAAAGTGGGTTAACATATCTTGGTGATATTGTTGTGTCATTCACGAATTGTAATTGGCACTTTTTGAGATATAGGTCTTAATTGAGTTTGAGCTCACTCATCGTATATCTTGATTGGGAGGTCGCATTGAATTCTTATATTTACTTATGTTTTTTTCATTCTCTTGAACTTGGCATAAGTGAAAACATCTTTTTAATCATCTTTCGACGTGAAAATTCTAGGAGGTACTTCATTTAAACAGGTTTTGATACCAAACGCTTGTGTCACTGGTGATTTATCACTCTATCACATTGGTATTCTCACATTGTTGACTTATTCATACTCTTAACAAATACATCTTACATCTCACTTAGGGGTAGTCACTAAGCTTTGAACACATTTACAACTTACCCTAGTGAAACTATCATGAAAACATGGCTCCTAAAACATGACTAGGATTAAAGAAATAGACATACGAGGAACAACAAGCACAAGCTTGGGAAACCTCTAACAGATAAGGGTCAAACCCCTTCATTAGACATGATCTAGGACCACTGTTTTCTACGGAAAAAGAAACATAAGAGATGGTCGATCATAGTGGAAATGAATTAGAATCCCCACACACAGAATTCAATTTTTACCCCACTTTACTAGATGAGTTTCTTCTTAGAAACAAAGATAGAGTGTTAGCACGGGTCATAGAATTAGGGCCTAAATTTCCCACCAAGAATGAAACAATACTACCTGTAAATAATGTTGTTGAGGAAGAATTCCCCCTTATCAATATAGAAGATATTTTAATGCACACACAAGCTTCTACCTCTTATATAGGAAATGATAAAGTGATGGTGCATAGAATACCCTTTATCAAAGTTCCATGAAGAAACAAGATAGAACATGAGATGGGTGAAAAACCTCCACAATACAAGGAGGAGGAACCTTTAGAAGAAGAAGCCACAATCCAACAACAAATCAGTAACCTAAGTCGATAATTATATTTTCTTACCTCCCATGTATAGAAGGACGCAAACAAGAACGTTCAAAAGTCGAGGCCTAAGGTTAAGATCAATGAACTCCATCGAGAAAACAAAGGAGAAGAAGAAAAAGGGTATCATCGTGTATACATCCCCGCTTCTCCCACTAGAGAACAATTGCTTGCACAAGAAGTGTAGTCTATGAAAGCAACACTCGTGAGCTTATAAGAGAGAAATATAGGGAGCATTAGGAAATATCAATATGAATAATTATGCCCCTATCCTTTTGACAAGACAATGACCCTTCAACCCTTTCCAAAGAAATTTGATATGCCAAAATTTGAAAAATATAAAGGGAAAGGAGATCCATGAGATCATGTTAAATATTTCTACATGGCATGTTAAGAGGTGTCTTATAGTGAAAATTACCTCATCAAACTTTTTTCCAATAGTCTCGAGGTCAAGTCTTGGAGTGGTTTACACACTTACCACGGGGATCAATTTTCACTTGGCCAGAATTGACAGAAAGATTCGTGCGTCATTTCTTGTATAACATAGAGAGTGATGTCACCATGGCGGACTTATGTGGTCATAAGCAACACCCTAATGAGACTTTCACCAGCTTCCTCCAATGGTAGAGATGGATAGCTAGTCGCTTCCCTTGCACTTTCCCTGAAAAATAGCTGGTTATTATTTTTGTTCCCAATCTCAACCCAAATATATCTTTCCACAATATATCTTTCCACCTCCAAATGCATTGTTTTCACACTTTTGAGGAGGTTTTCAGAAAGAGATTTAGATAGAAAATATCTCATTGCCAAAGGCACCCTCAAAACCCAATCTAGAGACAACCAAAATTTCAAACCCATGGAAAAGCTAAAGATCTTTAACAAAAACAAAAATGTGGTGGGAGATGGAATCACTGATTCCAAACGTGTTCAAATGGTCCAAATTGGTCAACCTTTTAAACTGACCAAGGGACCAATTCAACCACCACCAAAGTGAAGAACATTCACCTCTCTTAATGAACCATTGTCAGTTATACTAAAACAATTGGATGCGGCCCACATGATGACCTATCCTACAATGCAACCATTTGACGACAATGCTCCAAAACCTTCATGGTACAAGGAGCATGAATATTGTGAAATGCATCACGTCAAAGGACATAAGACAGATAAATGTCTACGGCTTTGTCATTATATTCAGGACCTCATTGACAATGGGGAGATAGAGGTGGATAACCTAGGAAAAACACAAACACCTAACGAGAAAATGGGGATATATAAAGAACCATTCCCCAATCATGATAAGTCAGAAAAGTCAAAGCTAGATCGGGGAGAGTCATCCCAAACTTATAAAGCCACAAATTACTTGTACACCAAAAGAGACAACAATCATTATGATTCACTTATTAGATGTATTCACTCTCTTGCTAACCGTGTCAATACCATCCAAATCAAGGGAAAGGACTGCGTTGTGGTAACAAGGCATGCCCGCCTCGTGATTCTCGGAACCTTCTCCGTTGACCCCACAAACCGGTAAATATAACCTTTTAGAACAACTTGAAAAGACATCTGCTAAGATTTTGATCTTAGATCTTCTCAAGATATCTAATGTGCATAAAGACATTCTATACCAAACTCTTCAGGGGTCGGGAGTGCCTTTAGAAGTCGATCCTGCACACCTTCAAGCCACGGTGGCAAACATCGTACCAAGTGAACATCTTTCTTTCAACCATAGGGAGATCCCTACTGAGAATCCAACACATAATTTTCCCTTATACATTGAGGTAGTTGTCACTGTAGGAAGATCAAACGGGTGCTTGTGGATAACGGCTCTAGGTTGAACATTTACACACTCAAGTTGGTTAAACAGTTAGGACATACGAAGGAAGATATTGAGTACCATATTATCACTATCACCGCATACGACAACGCAGAAAGAGAGTTAGTAGGCACCATCACGCTGCCCATGGAGGTGGGTCCCACTTGCCATCAAACAAAGTTTCATGTCCAGGACTTGGAACTTCCATATAACATGCTTCTAGGTCAACCATGGATTCATGCCATGCAGGCCATGCCATCAACATTTCATCAATTCATTAAGTTGAAGCATGAGGGACATACGATTACAATACAAGGAGATTTTGATCCCTTTGCTCATTGTAGAGCTCTTAATAGCTTTACACGAAAAGGTACATATGCATGTCCCTCTACAGATATAGTTTTCCCTCTCCAGTCTGAGGCCATGGAATCCCAGGTGGATTCAGATTCTCTTAGTTCTTGCACTCATGGTGCATCTACTTCAACATCTCCATTTGATTCATGGGAGATGAAAATCCTTGAATATGGTTATGGGGAGTATAATGTACAACAAGCACTCTTGGTTTCAAACCTCTCATTTTCACCCAAGACTAGAGGTCAACCCAACTACCACTTTAGAAGACCTAGAGAGGAACACACTATTGGGTCATTCTTACCTAGAGGCTTGTTAGCTAAGGAAAAATTGCTTGATCCACCTACAACTTGGGTCCCTGAGGATACTCAGCCATCCTACTATCAAACTCTAGAATATGAAAAATATAGTAGAAAAAGGTACTCCATGGGATACAAAGGCCTAGGATGTGGGAGAAATGAACAAGGATAAAGAGAACCAATCCCTCTTCCGCATTTCAAAATAGAAAGATACGGCATTGGGATTCACCCTTATGGAGCACACCCCAATGATCAAGATGCTACTTGTTCTGAGCATGAGGATAGCTCTAACTATCTAGACAGTGATACGGATTCCCATTGTAGCCAATATGAGGATCTGGCCTCCACAAACCTTTTCATGAACAACGTTGTCCTAACCATAACCCCCACAGAACCAACCCTTGACCTTGTATACCCTTCCCTTGTTGAATGGGACCAACAATGTCACATGCTGCTAGATTTATTTGAGAATGACGAAGCTATCACAGAGTTCATGGGCATAAGGGATACAATTCCCATTGGAGATCACAAGAAAGGTTTCTTTATTGACTTAGATACCTGCGCCTACTTCGGCGAGGAGGCTGAACTTCGTGGTCAACAAAACTTAAAGAAAAGTGAGGGCAAAAGTTCTAAAGAAAAGCCTTAGCAAAAATCAAAGTCCAAGTCACACAGTGAAAACCTCTTTAAGGCACTGGCTGACAAATAAATAAAAAAATCAAAGGACAAACAAAGTGACCATGCCAAGGATGAAAATCTCATGGAGACATCCTTGGATGAAGATCTCAACCTACCTCCTGATCCTACGTGTATGGAGGACTTATCAAAATTGCTAGTCGAAGAAACCATTGATGTCAATATTGGTACAGAAGAGGATCCCAAGATAGTAAAATTGGGAGCATCACTCTCGCTAGAGAACAAAATACATTCACTATGCTACTATGAGAGTTTATTGATGTGTTCGCATGGTCTTACAAAGACATGCCCGGCTTAGATCCGACTTTGGTTGTGCATAACCTAGTCATGCATGTAGATGCTAAGCCTATCAAATAGAAGCTCTGAAAGATGCACCCAAGAGTGGCCTTGTTGGTTAAAGAAGAGTTGGAAAGATTGCTTGCAGCAGGATTCATTAGGCCAATTGATTATTCTGAATGGATATCGAACATTGTTCCTATCCAGAAAAAACCTATCGGTATCCGAATCTACACAGATTTTAGGGACATCAATAAAGCTTTCCCTAAAGATGATTTTCCGCTGCCAAACATTGACATGATTGTTGACTCAACAACAGGGTATGAGATGCTATCACTCATGGATGGCTTTTTGGGATATAATCAAATCAAGATAGCTAAAGAAGACCAACACAAAATAGCTTTTACGACTCCTTAGGGCACCTTCTGTTATCAGGTAATGCCATTTGGCCTCAAAAATGTAGGAGCTACTTATCAGCGGCAATGACAGTGATTTTTCATGATATGATTCATGATATCATGGAAGACTACGTGGATGACTTTGTAGACACCAAATTCGTGTCTTACGACCCCTTGTGACCCACATCCCATTTCGCAACCTAACCTCATTACCTAAACCTTACACAATTATTTATTAATTACCTTGTAATTGATAAATCCCCATCACCTCACCTGCCACCTCATTTTGCCACCTCATCATGACCTAGCCCTAATCCTAAACTAACCTAATTAAGACCTAAAACTTGGTCTACACCTACACCCATGATGAAGGACCTCTTTCTCGCACCCAAAACCGACCTTCTAGTCATTTGACCAAGCCCGCAACTGATCTCTCGGGAGAAAAGCAGGGAAGGTGGGCTATTTTACTAAAAATAGCCTACTTTTTCCTTACTCGATGCCGAGCCCTACTCGATCATTTGTCGATTACGTAACCGCCATCGGTTCCTCAGTAAATGGCCTCCCAAACCAAAAACAAAGATCGAAATTTCATTTTGGATCAAGGTGGAAGGATTTTGAATCAATAGAGATCATTGGGAGCGAGGAATAGAGTCCGGATCTTTACTTGACTGAGCAGAGACAAGTGAAGAGACAAGGAGAGTTAGCAGCAAAGGAGAGCAAGCCAAGGACTGCAACTGGATACCAGAGCCCTGTGATACTCAGCTGATTTGATCTGTTGTGTGCCAGACCATCCTACCTCAGTTCTACCTTTGCCATCAGAGCTCTTGGACCTGCAACTCCATCAATAACCAGTAAGTTACATCTTGCATGTCCTCTTTAATAACATTTCTTCGACTTTTTGAATCATAAGTCCTCACAAATCCATTCTTGGATCCATTACCCAACGTGTCATTGCATCTAACTATCATTCATCTACCTCTCATCACCTTATTTCCTAGTATCACCCATATACCAGCCTTAACAACAACACTGTTACCTACGACACAACCACCCCATAAAACAACCAACCCATAGATCCTAGACCCTACCGATATCGGTCATCAAGAATCGCCATCGGTTATCGGTAACCAACATCGGTTACCCGGACTACAAACCAAAAATCAACCTTTCCCTATATGTTCCAAACGAAGTAATTTGATTGATATTTTACGTCTTTTGTGTTAATTCATAATAGCGAGAAACCGACCACCTTCGAAAGGAAGTTTTATATTTCCAGGGCCCAAGCGCGTTTCTCATTTATTGTCTAATCAAAATCTTGTGGTCTTGTGTTCTTATTTGCAGTAGTCCTTCCAAGACAAAAAGGAGTTCTTCGCAGTCGGCTGATCTTCCTCTACGACGCGCACACCATCTCAACATTCCACAGGTATTCCTCCTAGCCCTAACCTTATCTCATTTCTAAAAGGAATGAAAGGATAGAAGCAACTCTATTCCCGTAAGTCAAAACATTTTGGCACGCCCGGTGGGACCCATTTTGGGTTTCTTTCTTTCTTGCTTGCTTTCATATAGAGTATACTTGTTGTTTTCTTCTTCTAAAGATATTCACAAGGTATTTTATTATTTTGGTAAAAGAACTTGCTTTGTTTTTTTTTTATTTTCATCTTGCATTAGTGAAAGTCATCTCTTTTGCTTCATCGAATATCATTTTCGATTTGGGTTTAAAACACGTGCATTGGCATCCTTGCTTGCTGTTTTCAATTCTAGTAAACATAGATTAAGTAACAAGTCGTACGTGGGGTGATATCCATGGTATTGACAAGAAATTAATCTTACATTCAACGCACAACACATCTTGAATCACTTCACAATTAACACAACAGCTCAAACATCCCCCCTTTTTCCGCGGTATTCCTCCGCCCGATTGAGGTAACCTTATAAGCCAAAACAAACTTGACATTTCCCCTAAGTCTTTTGTTTAGGATTCTGACATCATTCTACGTCTAAAGGCATAAGCCCACAATAATTAAAATTAACCCTAGGGTTAATCTCTGGATTTGCGTGTACATCTTGCTTGTTTTTAGTTCTGTTTTCTTTCTCATACTCTGTCTTCTGTGATCAATAATTGGACAAGTATACTAAACGTTGTTAAAAATCAAATTAGCAGCCTTTTATATCTTGTTAGCCTAGAATTCTTACACCGACATCGGTTACCTAACCGACGTCGGCTATAGTATAACCGACATCGGTTATTATCTTTCCCAATTCCTGACAAACCAGCAACCTACCAATTTCACCAGTCTGAGTTTGTTTCTGTTCCTGACAGATTGAAACCCTACTATGAACACCTGTCCATGGTTGTTATCACTCGAAAGCAAGCCGCCGCTATGGTTTCACATGCTTGCTCTATTTCTTTACCTGAATCACCCCCTTCACATTCTCGTGGGAATCTACGGATACCGGCGAGTTCCTAAAATTCTGTGGGAGATAAGGACTTTGCCAAGTTTCTAGATGCTAATCCTAGTCTTTGTCATACTATTTGTCTCATGCCCCGACCGTATGCCCGATGGTCAGCTCCTTATTGGCATGCCTATTAGTATAGCTGCTCATTTGGCGCCCACCCCGCCCGATAACACCACCTTGCTTCTCGCACCTTTAGCCCCATCTCCCAATCCGACTGACCCGAGAGATTCATACGACTCAAATTGGCTTTCCTTTGGCTAATCTTGGACCCCACATATCATTACCACCGATGCCCCTACCTCATCTCTCTTACTGCAGACCGCTCCGTTCATGACTTGCTCTCTCTGCCACCTATCCACACGAGCTTTCCTTCTCAAGCTCCGCCTACCTTTTCATTCCCATACACGTATCCAGTAACCTCAACATCTTATATGGGACATCCCTATTCGGTCACCTCAACATATTCATCCTCCATACCTTATCAACACTTAACCCCACCATTGTCCAGCGGAGGCCCTTGGCCCAATTTTCCTCCGTTTACCACAACCGCACCATCATCTCATCCAACCACAGATTTCATCAAACAAATGATGGACAAAATGCAAAATCTAGAGGCTTCTGTTTCGGGAAGTCGTAGTGCCTTGACATACGAGAAAGTTTGTCGGGAGCCTATTCACCCTTCTGTCCCCCTTCACTCATATCCTCCTCAATGGGAATTGCCGAAATTTACTCGTTTTAATAGTAAAGAGGATCCTCAACAACACTTGTGATCATTTAGACATGCTTGTTATTTGATTGCCCATGATGATGCCTTGTTACTCCGCACATTTCCCATGTCCTTATCAGGACCCGCCTTGGAGTGGTACAGTGCTTTAACCCAGCACTCAATCTTCTCTTTTAACCAACTAGCCCAATCTTTCTTGGATCACTTCTCCATTAACATTGCTAAGAAAGTATCCATCACCGACCTTTATGCCATTTGACAATTCGAAGACGAATCTATCGCAGATTTCGTCGGATGATGGTGCGGCCTTATCAACCAACTTACATATGCCTTGCCTCAGACTGAACTTATCGAACTTTTCACGCGGGCATGTGCTAAGCACATTTCTCCTACTCTTCAAATTCAAACTTTCCGCACATTTGATGAGGCCTTTACCATGGCTCGAAACTAGAAATTCGAGCCTTAGAAGAAGAGAAATTGCGGTTCGCAACAAAAAACCCCAATTTCGAACTCCCGATTCTACCAATAAACCAAATACCACCACTCCTCACGCGTCCACTTCTTCTAAATCAAAAGGAGCTGTCCACGCGGTGATGGTTAAATCTCAAACACCATCTAATACCCCACCAAAAACCACCTATAAGTATAAAGCAGAGCCCATCAATTACACTCCCTTGGGAGAAACCTATGGTGTCATCTTGGAAAAATTGCTCAAGGCCGGAGCTATCACCTTGCCTCCTGTTAAACCTCACTCCGGGTTTGACTCCACTCGCGCTATACCTTCCTGGTACAAAGAAAATGACTTCTGTAACTTTCACCGTGTAAAAGGACATAGTCATGAAAACTGCAAGATGTTGAAAAACATAGTGCAGGAAATGGTTGACGCAGGGGATATAACCCTCGATAATCCTAATGCCCCTGCCAACTAAAATTTGAAAATCTTCAACAAACCATTCCCGAATCACTCTCCCAACAGTAACACAAACCAGGATATCTTAGCCGAGGAGAGTGTTCATGAGATCCATGCAGTCTTCGATACCCAGCCAAAAGCCTCTATCGAGAAAATTTTGAATCAAGCCTCTTCACTAACACAGAGCCCGAACCTCCTTTACCACCATCAAGCCAAAGCAAAATCATTCCTTTACCCATAAAGGAGTTAACTGCCCAGACTTCTCTTCCCATCGATGAGTCTTCTTATACCACATCCCTACAAGACTGCGAACGGATGTTATCTAATCTATCTATTTCCCAGACTTCCCCTTCTACCGCTCTTGTTGTACAAGAGGAAGGTACGCCACTCCTTTTGACATCCTTAGACGAGAAATCTCTTGCACCGACATCACCAAATTCTTTAACCATGACGGATCCTCTCGAACATGCCCTCTTACCTATTAGTTCTTCATTGCCTAAATCTTTTCAACGACCGGTTGACCTCGTAACATCTATTGATACAGTGCCTCATCTACTCCCTGTATCACACCCACAGTGGACTGGAATCACAACCCACCTTTCTTCCGTACCAAATTTACAATTCAAACCTGAAGACTGTCATTCTCCAGAAGATAGACGAATCCTATGGGAACGTTTGAGTACCCCTTATTCTACTCAAATGCAGATGACCGATCCCGACACCTCTACCATATATCCTAAGTGTTTACAGAAACTCAAAATGCCTATGTCCTCATTCTCACCCCCCGTATCTATATCAAGTATCCCATCCACTTCTATTAACTTAACCAAACCTTCCCCTACACTTGGGACCTCACCAATGCCCGATCTAATGCACCCGCCTAAGCGACTCGATTTATCCAAGAATAAAGCCACCCCGCCACCTAGAGACAAACTCAATCCGTGCCTCTATCACAATCAAAACCATCATTGTCACACCTACCTTCCATATTGGGACCTCATCCTTCCACCTTGCATCAATATATCATACCTCCTGCGTTTTCTTCAAAACGACCTACGCCTTCTGCACCTATACAGAGATCTAAGGGTATATCAACATTATCACCCCACGTATCCTGTCCACCCATCAACCCTAAACAAACTCCATCATCAAAGGATTTATTTTCTGTCACTCCCCTTTCTCCGTGGTTGTTTCCCGCTACCACGTCATCTGTAGCCTCATCATCTAACCAGCCGAACGTAGCTCCTGCGCCAAAGAAACCACGTTTGGTGAAAACCACGTGTCAACACCCCTTGGCTAAACCACCACCCGTACGAACCAACCACGCCCAAACATTACCGAAACCCGCACAACCAATGCCCTCATCCTCCTCCGATTTTGACCCACTCAAAGGATCTTACGCCAAAATCCTTGCTATGTTGGTGGAGAATGCGACCATTTCTCTACCCCCACTTAGACCTTATGACCCTTCTAAACCTCGCCCTATAGGTTACGATGAGTCTAAAATCTGCGCTTATCACCGCACACCAGGACATGATGTGGAGGGATGCAAAGCTTTAAAAACCATCCTTCGTCAGTCACCTCTCCCAGATAGAAAGGTTAAGAAAGACAACTTACGAAGGGAGAGACCTTTAGCTTCCATTCCCTCTCCTCTACCATCTGTCCCCGCCTCACCAAGATCTATCATTATTACAACCCCACCTCTTGAAAACCATGATTTATCCCAACCATCTTCCTCATCTCAGGTTTACGAGATTAATATGATTAGTGTTGCTACTCGAATGCAGAAAAACAATGAGAAAGCGAAAGAAAGCACACCTACATCCTCTCCTTCTCCGTCCAGCATCCCGATTGCACCACCACCTAAAGTGGTTATCCGTGGACCCGCTTGCCCCGTCTCTAATGGAGCTGCCCATCGAGCCATGATCAAACAGCTTCACCAATCACCCGTAAAAATGACACTATATGATCTCATTCAGACTTTTGAATCTCATCGACAAGCTCTCATTGAAATTCTTCAAGGGATCAAGGTCTTACCTAATGAAACCCTGCCTGTTGCCTCCATTCTGACACCCAATCACGTTGCCTCTCTCACCAAACAACCCACCACCCCAACCACTTCCGTCTCTGTACCACAAGCTGCTGCAGTCAGTTTCTCTGAAGATGAAATTGTTGACTTTGGTACAGAAGACCCTGACCCTGCCCTTTTCATCTCCGCTTACGTCCGGGACATTCGGGTACGTCGTGTTATGATTGACGGGGGCGCTAGCCTAAACATCATCTCTTCAAAAGCCTTCCAACAAATGAATATCCCTTCTAGCTACATGTGTGCCAACCCCATCATGTTGCGGTCATTTAATGACGCTATTACCTCTACCTTAGGCACCGTGATCCTCAACATTCGGGTAGGACCACGTACTTTACCCAAACTCTTCTATGTCCTTGAGGGAGAGTTCCAATATAATATATTGTTGGGTCGTCCTTGGATCCGGGCCATGGGATGCGTTCCCTCAACATTACATAGATGCATAAAATTTGAGTACGAGGGGAAATCCTACACCGTAAAAGTTGATCCCCCTTTAAGACTGCAATATGTTATACCGCCCAAATGATGTGCTTGTACCAATCAAGACACCCGTTCACTCAACCCAACCATCCTCTTCAACTGTGGCTCAACCACCCACCTCAACCGCACCTACGCCTTCAACTGATGAAACTACCATCGCAAAAACCACTTCCCTTCCCACAGCTAACATCCCAACCGTTGATCCCTTAGTAGATGTTTTTCAACGCCTTACGCTGGGGGAGTATCACCTATATAATGTTAGTTCTTTCCATACCCCACAGGAGTACGGACAGGTACATGCACATCCTACTTATGACCATCGTGTGGGAGAAGTAATCTCCTACGGACCACCGCACTGTCATACTAACCTAACATATGGGGGTGTCGACGCATCTTCCATTGCCCCTGAGCCTCCTCTTAGTGTGGTTCCTTTCCAATCCGATTTTCAATACCTGACAAATCGTCGCTTCGCCCTCACCTTCTTGACTCGCTGTGCTTGGAAAGGCTTTGGTTTTGGCCTTTATGAACAAGGCCGACATACGCTCATCCCCATCACCACACGCAAACATAATGATCGTAGTGGTCTTGGATTTCTGGGAACACTTACATCGACGAACCTCGTGTCAGTTGTCTTCTAGAAGATGATGACATCACCCCTACCGAACCATCATCACCCATTTTGCCTTCGTCTCCCACCGAGTCGATAGATCCTGAATCTATCCCTCCTAACTTTTTTTTTTCATAAATGCTATCTTCCTAGGTCCTCTCACTTATCAACGCGATAATGAGGACCCCTCTTCTATTCCCCTTCTATATCCAGACATGATTGAAGAGGACTCCCCTTCAATTAACGTTATTGAGTGCCAGGATGATGACTCCATCCTCACTTACCTTGGCGCGGATGACTCTTATATTCAACGAGCCTTACCATCTGAAACCCAAACCATGCTGAACGAATCTACTATAGAAATCAACATCCACACGGAGGAGGATCCTCACATTGTGAAGATCGGACAATCCCTTAACGCATCAGAACAAGTCGCCTTTACTACTTTCCTCCGTGCTCGCAACCAAGCTTTCGCTTGGTCCTACGCTGACATGCCAGGAATTGATCCTGACATTGCTGTCCATAACATTACACTGAAACCCGATTCCAAGCCAATTAAACAGAAATTGAGAAAAATGCATCCGCGCATTGCCCTCTTGGTCAAAGAGGAGCTCCAACGACTCCTTTCTGTTTCCTTCATTCTGCCTATTGACTATCCTCAATGGATTTCTAACATCGTACTGTCACTAAAGTGACAGGGGACTTCGGATATGCATGGATTTCTCGGGATCTTAACCTCGCTTGCCCTAAGGATGACTTCCCCCTACCTAGTATTGACCAACTTGTTGATCTCACTGCAGGCCATGAGATGCTCTCTCTCATGGATGGCTTTTCAGGATACAACCAAATTTTGGTTGCCCGCCGATCAACAAAAACTACCTTCATAACTCCTTGGGAACCTTCATTACCATGTAATGCCATTTGGCCTTAAGAATGCTTTGGTGTGACCTATCGGTGAGGCTATGACCTACATTTTTCATGACATTATGCACACTATCCTTGAAGATTACGTCGACGATCTTCTTGGCAAGTCTAAACATCGCAGTGAACATCTCGATGTTTTAACCATTATTTTTGATCGCCTGTTACAATATTCTGTCCGTCTTCAACCAAAAAAATGTGTCTTTGGTTTCCTTCGAGAAAAATTCTTGGCTTTATCGTCTCTTTGCGTGGCATTGAGGTCGACCCATCTAAAGTCAAAGCTATCCTAGAAATGCCCCGCCTACCAATCTCAAACAATTGCGTAGTTTACAAGGTAAGCTCCAATCTATCCGACGTTTCATCTCCCAACTCTGGATCGATGTCAACCTTTCCATCACCTCCTCAAAAAAGACGTTGATTTTCAATGGAGCGAAGAGTGCCACCAAGCCTTTGAAGCTCTCAAAACTTATCTCTTGCAGACCACCCATGCTTATCCCACCTCAAGACGAGGACCCTTTCTACCTTTACCTTTCCGCCACCGACCACGCTCTAGGGGCCATGCTTGCACATCGCGACTCAAAATAGAGAACAAGCCATTTATTATATAAGTCGTACTTTGGTGGACTCGAGACTAGGTATGCACATGTAGAAAGTTTGTGCCTAGCCCTATCATTCGTGGCTACCAAACTCCGACACTACCTTCTCGAATCACAAAACTTTCGTCATCACCAACACGGACCCCATCCATTACATGTATGCCAAACCTCATCTAAACCAACGCATTACCCGATGGCTCATGCTCCTCGCCGACCTCGACCTTGAGTTTGTCCACCAGAAATAAATCAAAGGACAAACCATCGCAAAACCAACTTCACGGAAGCCCCTTTACCTGGGGAACAATTTACCAATTTTACATTCCCCGACGAACTCATTGCCACTCTTTCACTCTAGGAGGAGTCGTATTCAATGACTCTCTTCTTCGATGGATCCAAATGCCAATGCGGTGGAGGAGCCAGGCGTTGTTCTTATTCCTCTCGACACCGAGCCTATGCCTCTTTCATTCCGACTCGATTTCCCTTGCACTAATAATACAAATGGGAATATGAGGCCCTTGTTCTGGTCTCCGTGTTGCGCTGCACTTAGGTATCAAATCTATCAATATTTTTGGCGACTCTTAATTGGTAGTCAATCAAGTTATGGGCATCTACCAATGTAAAAATGAGGAACTTCAAAAATACAAACACTACGTGGATTCACTTCTAGCCTTATTTACTCACTATTCTATCCAAACCATTCCCCGCTCCACTAACAAATTTACGGATACTATGGCTTGCTTATCCTCGCAAATTCCAGCCTCATCAACTGACTCTGACATTTTCGTCTTGGTCCAACAACTCTTTGCCCCATCTTATTCAGCCCCGTTGTTTGTACGATAAATACGTGTTCAAGCTAACTCGCAAGATACTTGGTATCACCAATTCCATGACTACCTTACAACCTCTGTTCTCCCTTCTGACCTTACTAGTACTAGTAAACGCACTTTTCTTAAACGCATTTCTCATTATGTAGTTATGGGGGGACTCCTTTATAAACGTGGCTTTGATGGCATCCTCCTTCGATGTCTCACCGGCGCGGAGGTCACCCATACCATCCAACAGTCCATGACGGTATTTGTGGTGGACATTTTAGCTTTGCCTTGCTGTGGCCAAATGAATCCTTCGCCTTGGTTATTATTGCCCTACTCTCAATAACGACTGCTACGAATATGTTAAGTGTTGTGTTATGTGTCAAAGAACATGCCAACCTTCAACATACTCCTAGCCACCCGCTCTAGGTCGCCGAGATCTTTGGCCCTTCTCACAATGGGGTTTAGACCTTATTGGTGAGATCCATCTGTCTTCTTCGCAACGTCACCGATGGATTATCACAAAGAACCGAATATTACACAAAATGGGTGGAGGCTATTCCACTCATTTCAACTAAAAAAGAAAAAATTGTCGAATTCATTAACCACCACATTATCTGTCATTTTGGTGTTCCTCATCGCCTGATCACAGATAATGGCAAATCTTTCAAAAATAAGTTGTTGCAAGACCTTTGTGACAACTTTGGTATCAAACTCAGCTTCTCATCACCGTACTATCCACAAGCAAATGGACAAGCCGAATCCTCTAATAAAACCCTAACCAAAATCCTCATGAAAGTTGTCAATGAATCCGGAAGAAATTGGCACGATCACATTCCCTTTTCCCTTTGGGCTTATCGTACTAGCATTCGTACCTCCACTAATGCCACACCTTTTTCTTTGGTATATGGTACTGAGGTTGTCCTGCCTCTCGAAATACAAATACCCTCCCTTAGAATATCTCTTCAGGATATTCTCACCAACGATGATTTCCACCAAGAGCGGTTAGCCCAATTGGAGCTTCTTGACGAGCGTCGTCTTACAGCTCTTGATCACCTCCAAATCTATCAAAAACGTATCAAGCGTGCTTATGATAAGCGACTTCATGAGCGTACCTTTAAGGTTGGTGATCTTGTCCTCAAAGAGAATCAACATGTAACCAAACTAGAAAAGAGCAAACGTGGAAAATTTGCTCCCAATTGGATTGGGCCTTATATAATCACTCACACTTATGGATCAGGCACTTATCGTTTAGCTTCGCTTAATGGTAAACCTGAGCCTGAGCCCCTTAATGCCTTGCATCTTCGACCATTCTACTATTGAATTTAGTGTTATATCACTTCTTATCTACCTACTGCTCGTCCCTTGAGCTCATTTACCGCTACATACACTTTGTTTTCTACATCTCAAAATAAAATCAAGATCACTTCTCACCTCCCCTTGACGATGCCTTCCCCTTTTTAGTCTAGTCCATGACTTCAAAGTATTAAAATAAGCCGTATTCTTATGGGATTTTCTTGAGTCAAACTTCCTACTAAACTAGATGCTTCACGCCAAAAGAACATCTAGTCATCTAAATTAAATATAGACTGCTCCTTGAAGGACAGCTATATCTTGAACTATTGCTACTATTATAAATGATCTGCTCCCTTCAAGGATAGCTATGCATTAAAATCACATCTCGCTATTATAAATAGACTTCTCCCTCGAAGGACAGCTATACACAACAAATTTTATCGAAGCTTCTCGCATTGATCACTTTCGTGAAGACCTCAAGAATAAAACAATCAAAATCCCTTGTAGACTTCCCGCATCAATTAGTCTATATTCAATAAAATAAAAGCCTCATTCAAAATAACTTTTGAGTCATGGACTTGTCTATTTAGGGTAGGTTCTCTTTGTCTCGAACACTCACTTTGTAATAAGTTTTCCATACCTCAACTATACCATTCACCTCACCTCACCATTTGTTTCAACTCAAGGGACGTGACGTACACCTGATAGGATGTGATTATATAACTCTTTTCACCTATTGACTTCTCGTCTATGCACCGGTACCTAGGGCTTCAAGTTCGTTCTATGTTGTGTGGTTTGTTTTTCTCTGTTCACCTGTGGAGCACTCTTTCCTCTTTGCCTTGCATCTAGGATTTTGTGTTGATCTTAATCAGGACATGATTCCCTACCACTTGGGTAGGCTAACTTTCGCTTCCCTTATACCTTTTACAACATCACCAATTCATTACCAACACCATCAACCTTACCTTACCAATATTAATATCAATATTTTTACCAACCAACCAATTGCCTAAACCGTACCAAATTGCCTGAATTCACCTCTCCCTGATCCTAAGGGAGAACTACATCGGTCTGAGGCCCCTCCTTGCTTTGTGCAATGGGCTATGTAGGTAGCACTTCGGAGACATGGGGTCTCCCAAGGTTAGCTCGACCATCCCCTACCATAACCTATCATGTGTAGTAAATATAAATATTTTTTGTGTATTTCTATTTCATCACATTCCTCTTTATCCTTTTTTCAAAACACCGAAAATCAAAACACAAACATTCTTATTATTATCGTAACTCAAATCAACATACATATTCAGCTTTATTTAGATGTTAAACACATACATCTTCTCTATCATCGACACGCAGGTCGGCATCCTTATTTATTCTTATACCTTGCTAACATTTACTTAGACCCTCACGCCTCATCCCGAACTAGGTGAGGATCATGATCGCGACCCCTCTCGCCAAGCCTCTCTATCCTCAAAAGGTACCACGGCTATTGGTACCGCCCACTGATCTGCCAACCTCTCCTGTAACATATGAATACGCCCTCTCGCATGGAGGACTCCAGCCTCTAGTCTCTCTGCCCATGACTCCGCAACCGCTAACAATCCTCTTGTCTCATTCACCTGCGTTTGGAGCTGCTGAACCAAACGCTGCAGATGATCCTCTCTGTTGTAATCACCGCTATGTCAAGACGATCACGTACACCTTACAGCTCTGCTACCCACCATAATCTATAGGCCTCTGTCGTTCCTACGTCCATTACCCTGCGATCGGCTGCTACTTCTTCAGGACCTTCTGGAGGTGTTGGCCGGGGAGGTGAGAATGCTGCCTCTGCGTCGATCCTCATATATGGTCTATAAGCCTGTGGTATGTCTTGCACCAATCCAAATTGTCGCCGCACGCAATCTATAGGAATCCTCTCATACTCACCTGGCCTGTGCCCCGCGATCCACCTCAATCGCTCTACACCCCTCAACTCCTCAGCTATGTTCTCTGTTACCATATAGTTCTCGTAAGGCCTCCAACAGATATCCGCAACCGTCACCCTCTCCCATACCTGCCTGTAATACTCAATGTCACCCGTCACAGCCTGAGATCTTGCCTCTTGTTCTGTCTGGACCCATCGTCTGAATCCCAACCTCTTTACTCTGGTCTCTCCTACCTGGATGGGTCGGCCTATTGGTCGCACACAAACAATGTGCTCATAGGCCCAATAGTGTAATAAGTATGAACAATCTAGTGTCGTCCTGTGATTTCACCTACAAGCCCATAAACCCCTGTATAGCTCCGCCAAATATGCAGGTGCCCATGCAAAAGTCACGTTCCTTTCTATCATCTCCCAAATAACACACATCAATGCCTTTAGAAATCTTCCCCCTTCCACCCTCGGTAACGCATAATACCCTACCGCTATCATTAATATCACTGCTAACCTTGTCTCCTCAGGGTGTGCTGCATACATTACCCCATATGTGAATGTCAAACCTCGTTGTGTCAAATCTCACGCGTATGGACCAAATCTCATTGTTATCGCTCCCCGCGCCGCGCTAGGTAATGCCTGATATACTGGTTTTCCTGTAATAGGGAGCCTCAAAATACGGAACACATCTTCCAATGTTACTGTCATCTCCCCTGTTGGCAGATAGAAGGTATTTTTCTCAAGATTCCATCTCTCAATCAACGCCTGTAACATAGCATGGTTATGTGCGATTCATGAATAATAAGCGATTCCACTTAACCCCAAATGTTTTATTTTATCCATCCATCATGTACCTTTTGTTCAATCGAGCTCACCTGTTCGTGTTTTAGCATGATTAGGGTCCTTGACTTGATCTGTCGACCAACTTTGCCTAGACCTAGACCGTGACGTTTATCTCAACCAAACCAACCATTTGGTACTACCGAACATGCCTAAACGTTCCTGTACCTTACCTGTTATATACCCTTGGAGCTACTTCCTATGCCTTGGATACCAGGATTATATCACCCTTGTTTGGATAAACTATCGACCTTTGCCTATACATTGCTGGTTTGCTCGTCAAATCATGTACCCTAGTCATACTATTGCATTTCAACATGCGTCTGCTTCCTTGGACCTACCCCACCACCTTACCATCCTCTCTACAACATTTACCCTTTATCAACCCTATCCCTGATTTCCCGTTCGCTCAATCTGTGCTAGATTTGAGGGGGATTACCTATATCCTTAACAGGAGAAACCACTTCATATTATTGTCCGCGCAGCTTTACAACACAAGCTACACGACAATAAGGGGCTAATGTAGACACCAAATTCGTGTCTTACGACCCCTTGTGACCCGCATCCCATTTCGCAACCTAACCTCATTACCTAAACCTTACACAATTATTTATTAATTACCTTGTAATTGATAAATCCCCATCACCTCACCTGCCACCTCATTTTGCCACCTCATCATGACCTAGCCCTAATCCTAAACTAACCTAATTAAGACCTAAAACTTGGTCTACACCTACACCCATGATGAAGGACCTCTTTCTCACACCCAAAACCGGCCTTCTAGTCATTTGACCAAGCCCGCAACTCGATCTCTCGAGAGAAAAGCAGGGAAGGTGGGCTATTTTACTAAAAATAGCCTACTTTTTCCTTACCGATGTCGGTTCCTACTCGACCGCCGTCGGTTACATAACCGCCATCGGTTCCTCGTAAATGGCCTCCCAAACCAAAAACAAGGATCGAAATTTCATTTTGGATCAAGGTGGAAGGATTTTTGAATCAACAGATATCATTGGGTGCGAGGAACAGAGTCCGGATCTTTACTTGACCGAGCAGAGACAAGTGAAGAGACAAGGAGAGTTAGCAGCAAAGGAGAGCAAGCCAAGGATCGCAATCGGATACCGAGCCTGTGATACTCAAATGATTTGATCTGCATGTGCCGCACCATCCTACCTCGAGTTCTACCTTTGCCATCGAGCTCTTGGACTGCAGCCTTCACAATAACCAGTAAGTTACATCTTGCATGTCCTCTTTAATAACATTTCTTCGACTTTTTGAATCATAAGTCCTCACAAATCCATTCTTGGATCCACTACCCAACGTGTCATTGCATCTAACTATCATTCATCTACCTCTCATCACCTTATTTCCTAGTATCACCCATATACCAGCCTTAACAACAACACTGTTACCCTACGACACAACCACCCCATAAAACAACCAACCCACAGATCCTAGACCCTACCGATATCGGTCATCAAGAATCGCCATCGGTTATCGTGAATCGACACATCGTTACCCGCACTACAAACCAAATCAGCCTTTCCCTATCTCTGCTCCAAACGAAGTAATTTGATTGATATTTTACGCTTCTTTTGTGTTAATTCATATTAGCAGGAAATCACCACCTTCGAAAGGAAGTTTTATATTTCCTGGGCCCAAGGCAGTTTCCTCATTTATTGTCTAATCAAAATCTTGTGGTCTTGTGTTCTTATTTGTAGGTAGTCCTTCCAAGACAAAAAGGAGTTCTTCGCAGTCAGCCTGATCTTCCTCTACGGTACGCGCACACCATCTCGACATTCCACAGGTATTCCTCCTAGCCCTAACCCTTATCTATTTCTAAAAGGAATGAAAGGATAGAAGCAACTCTATTCCCAGAAGTTGAAACATTCCGAGCGAAACAATGACATCCTGGGAAAGTCTAAAACAAGAGAGAATCATCCTGTCATTTTACGGCATGTCTTTGAACACCGTAAATACAAAGTCGAGTTGAATCCAAAGAAGGGTGTCTTTGATGTGTTATCGGGAAACTCTGTTAGGCTTCATTGTGTCAAGATGAGGTATTGAGGTAGATCCTACTAAAGTGTCTCATTATCATTGAAATGCCTCCACCTAAGAATATCAAGAAATGCTATGCGACTTACAGGGAAAATTCAATCCATTCACCAATTCATCTCATAGCTTGCAGATAAATGTCACTCTTTCACGCACTTGCTTAAAAAAGACGTCACTTTCATCTGGGGACCTGAGCAACAACAAGCCTTTTCTTTTCTTAAACAATACTTGGCTAATCCACCTGTCCTCATGCCTCCCACTCCTGGAGAGCCACTCTTTCTCTATATTTCCACTACGCAATTTTCTATTGGTGCGCTACTCACCCAATATGACCTTGGTCATAAGGAGAAAGTGGTGTATTATCTAAGTCGCACCCTCATCACCTATGAGCTCAATTATCCTCAAATTGAAAAGGCTTGCTTGGCCGTTGTTTTTACTTTTCAAAAACTTTACCATTACCTATTGAATACTAAGACCAAGCTAATATCCAAGGTTGACCCACTCAATTATTTATTGTCCAAACCCACCCTCACAGGTAGAATGGCTAATTGGATCATTCTACTCAGTGAGTTTGACATAGAATTTTTCCATCAAAAATCAATAAAAGCACAAGTACTTGCGGACCAACTAGCGGAAGCACCTTTGCAAGGCATGGAACCTTTGAATCTGGATCTACCAGATGCCTCCTTTCTCTACATTGAAGAATCTATCATGTGGCAGATACATTTTGATGGATCCTTTACGTTTCATGGTTTAGGTGCAGGAGTGGTCCTTATTACTCCTTTTGGCGATCCTATACCATAGGATTTTCGCCAGGCTTCCCTTGCACAAACAACATTATAGAATATGAGGTACTTATTACAGAATGAAGCTAGCCATCAATTGGAATGTTCATCATGTCAAGGTTGTAGGTGATTCCGAGGTTAATCATCAAACAGGTTAATGATGAATATAAGGTTAAGGATAACAAGTTCATACCTTACAAAAGTTAGTGGAAACTCTAAAGGAGTAATTTGTGCACATTACCTTTGAACAAATCCCAAGAGCACAGAATAGATCAACAGATGCCATGGAAATAGTGGGATCTATGCTTCGTATTTCACCAGGGAATAATGGCATGTCGTTCTTTGTAGAAAATCTACGCCAGCCCACGTATGACATGCCAAAATCTTTCCTGGCTTGTGATGTTGTTGGTCCCAATTCCCCATGGTACGAACCCATCTTTACATATCTTAAGGATAGCACGTTCCCTCCCGATATCTTCCATTCTAAAAAGCAAATCATGATTCACCAAATAGCCTATTACACCCTTTTGGGAGGTACACTTTATCGTCATGGCTACGATGGGAATCGTTATGTTGTTTGGATGTGACGAGTCAATCCAGTAATCAAACAAGTGCACAAAGGGGTGTGCAGAGCGCATACCAACGGAATGGTCTTGGCTAAGAAATTATTAAGAGTAGGTTACTATTGGCCTACCATTGAAACTGATTGTTGCAATTATGTTAGAAAATGTGTACGTTGCCAAAAGTAAGGAAATTTCATTTATGCTCCGTCGTAACCATTACAACCTATCACTACCCCATGGCCATTCTCCAAGTGAGGACTTGACTTAATAGGAAAACTTACTCCTACCTCATCTGATGGTCATACACATATCATCACAACTACAGAATACTTTACAAAATGGGTGGAGGTTGTCCCTTTAACCTATGTCACAGGAGCCCAGATTTCTAAATTTATCATGAATCACATCATTTGTCGATATGGTATTCCCATAGCCATCATTACAGATAATGGGAAGTCATTTAAGAATAAAACTGTGAAAGTTATTTGTCAATGGGTCCAAATCAGGTTAAAATGGTCCACGCCATATTACCCTCAGGGTAATTCACAAGCTGAAGCCATAAACAAGACTTTGGTAAGGATAATGGAGAAGATGGTCAGCAAAACAGGTCAAAACTGGCACCTACAAATCCATCCAGCCCTTTGGGCTTACCGAACATCCATTCGCACTCCTACAAGTGTGACGCCATATTCCCTAGTGTTTGGGATAGAATCTATCATCCCTTAGAGATCGAACTTCCGTCCCTGAGAATTTCTCTTCGGGACTATCTAGATAAGGATGAGGATTATCGAGTGGCAAGATTAGAAGAATTAGAGCTTCTATATGAGAGATGCATTCACGCTCTTATTCACTTGAAATTATATCAACACAGATTCTTCGTAAACTACAACAAGAGAATCATCCCTCGTCGGTTTGAGGTTGGTGATTTAGTCATGAAGGAGAACCAGCTTCAACACCAGAGCATAACGAGAAAATAAAGGGAAGTTTGAACCACATTGGGTAGGACCTTATGTTATAGTCACCAAGTATGGCACAGGGGTATACAAATTGGCTCACCCCAATGGTGATGAGCTTCGAGATCCCATGAATGTCATACATCTTAAGCGCTTTATGCTTAAACATGGCGCATGGAAGTTAAAAATCAATCAAAAATCAAAAAATCATAAAATCATAAAATCATAAAATCATAAAAAGAAAAGAGAAAACAGGTCGTCCACTAGTGAAAACCACGCAATTATGGCACTTTGGACAAGTCCTTGGGTGAAAACCGGTTTCCGACACCTCGAGAGGATTCGTTGTTCACAAGCATCCTGCATTAGGAGGGTAGTTTTCTTTGGCCTAGACCTGGTTCTACCTTCGAGATTCCCTGTGTGCCCCATCCTGTCAAGCCTTGATCCGGCTTTTCCTTCTTTTATTTATCTGTGAGGGGTATGGTCTTTCACTATTTCCCATCTTACGCTGGGGAAATTCAACAACTTCACCTTCTTGTTCATAAGCGTGTGGCTTCTACCCTTGTATATTCCCCATCTAACGCTGGGGGCATCCATGCTTTCTTGGTTACCTACACATAGCTCTAGAAAACCGTTAGAAAATGCCAAAAATAATAGAAAATTGTTTCACAAAAACCTAAACAATAGAAAATTGGTGCATGAAAACAAATCTTACAAAAAAATAAATATTTCCTTGCATTGTCTTGTTTAGTGCTTTGTTTGTTGCTTGTATAGTTATTTTGTGTTTCTACTTTTTGGGTTGTTTGTTACTTGGGCATACTTTTTTAGGATTCATATTTTCTTACTTAGATTAGATTTATTCTTGCTTGTGCATCTTGCTGGTATGTTTTTGCATGCTAGTGCATCTTAGGAAATCATGATGTAATGTGTTAATTCATTATATTCTTTCTTAGCATTTGATTTTGTTTATTACGGTTCATAAAGTGTAGTGAATCATGGTGTATTGCATTATTTCCTAGTGTTCTTTGTTAGCATTTGGTTGTGTTTATTACATGTGCATTGTTTTTTGTTATCATTAACATCACATTACCATCATTACCATCATTATCATCACATCTAACATTATTTATACATCATATATAAACAAAATGCTAATTTTTACATCATGCATGTATGTTAAGCTAATCATCACATATCGTATCATCAATGGGGGCAAGAGGGGTTGCGCATGATCAAAAATCTATCCCCCACCAATATCATCATATCATCCCATTCATATACATCTACAAAAACACATGAGAAATGCATTTGATATCATCTAAGGATCTATCATCTAACATCCACAACACATGTATACATCAAACATCAAAATCAAATACATACAAAGTACAAAATCAGATAACATCATAACACATCCATAAGTGCTAAATCAAAAATCGCAACATGCAATGTGAATCAACATAGAGTAATTTCTGAAAAGGGCATTTTACATCATAAAATTATTCCACTCGTGTCACATGCATCAGGACACAAAAAACAATAGAGTATATCATCTCATAAACATGTGCATCTGAGCCCAAAAAGTAATCCTCATATATATACATGTGTGTCATATACATCTAGATCAATAAAAATGGATACACATCAGTGCTCTATATCAAAAATGCCTTCAGCTGAGGCATACAAAGATGCTACATCACAAATGTCTATACAAATATACAATGTCCAGATCGGTACTCAATATAATACATCATCGATACACAATGCCATAAAAAAGGGGCATGTATCAGAAAGAATCAAGCCTTCATCATGAGGCATCATCAAAATACAAGTATACAAGTCTATACATCAAAATCGGCCTTCATAAGAGGCATACATATAAATAATATGTACAACTACAGATCT
This sequence comes from Taxus wallichiana var. yunnanensis, assembly GCA_018340775.1. NCBI lineage: Eukaryota > Viridiplantae > Streptophyta > Pinopsida > Cupressales > Taxaceae > Taxus > Taxus wallichiana. The sequence goes on from CM031234.1 coordinate 537,065,724, forward strand.
CAACCGCAACTCTCGCCTCACCGGGCACCCAGATCTATCATCTGGTCGATGGAACACTGGAGGCTGTGATGGCCCTGCCCAACTGGCTGCTCTAGTATGGGTTGTCTCATTGATCTAGTGGACTGGCTTGATCTCCATGATCGAGAGCCTGATGCACTCGACCCTGACTGTCATGGTAGTGCTACTCACTGCTCTGGAGGAACTACCCTATAATAGGTAGTCCTGTAAAATAAGGCCTCGCCACTAAGCCTAGTGGCATCACATATCAGTTGGAATCTTCGAGGCAAGCGCTGCCTTAAGGGCGTATCTCACTCGCCTATCACTCCCTTTGGCTTCGTGTAGAGGAAGCAACCTCTCAATTTCTCTTTGTAAACAGCTTTGTAGCTCGGTGTGGGCCTAGTCCCTTTGTGCAAGGAGTGCATGTGATCGTGTATATACATGATTTCTCTGTGTGACAACCATCTACACCTGTGACTGGGACTGATGAAGAAGGCTCAATATCTGAGCCCCTTGTGCTACTGTCTCCCAAATCTGGCTCTGCCATGCCACTCTATCATCTCTTGGGCTAGCCTGGGCCCAAGCCTGATCCTACTCTGAAAGTAAGGTAACAATGTGAGCTCAGGCCTCATCATGCTCTACTATGGTAGTCACACACCAGCCTCGAGCCTCATCTCTCTCCACTCTGGCCGCATCTCTCTCAACTATGACCTATTGTAACTGCAATTGTACTATGGCTATCTGTGCCACTAGCTGGGAGGTTGTGTGTGCCTCAGGGACTAGTCCCTGAGGTGCTCTAGATGACTATCCCTGCTCTAGGACCCCGCCTCTCAATGGTTGCAGATCTGCTACTGTCTGGGCCCTACAACCTCGGTCCCTGTGCCTATTAGGCACCCTACCCATCATGTGACATACCATCAAAAGGATCCACTGGGTCTAGCCCCTGTGCCACTTCCCTCGGCCTGCGCTCTACATTGTTCCATATCTCTACATGTGGGTGAGAGCTTGTTATCCAAGCCTCCTCTGGAATGGTGAGACGTTGGGGTAACACTGTAGCATACCAAGTTGTATAGTCGGCTGTGGTCCCTGGATCTTGCATCTATCGTCTTGGGTCTCATACATATGGGACCAGTGCATGAAACTCGCCTAGCTCGGGCCACCGGTATGCGAGGCCCCATGGTCTACCTCTCTGAATCTCTACATGCATACAAATATTTGGCTAGGGGACCCCCTGTACCCTACCAAGCTACCGCTGGCACCTGTCTACTCGATACAGCTCCATAATATAACTGTGGCTGCCAATGATAAAATGCTCCACCAGGCACATGCTGAGCTCTGTGGTATCCTCTGGCCACTAGAAATGCATGTATGGCTGCCAAATGACATCTATCTCTACTAGCTCATCAAACTCTCACCTATATTTGAATAAGCTACCAAGATGGTTGCTTACATCTACACCATCTACTACCCATGCCATGTATGATGTCTGCTCCGGATCTCGAACACACAAAGTGCCCATGGAGCATCCGATCACAATGTGATCCCATGACCATATCTGTAATAAGGAGGCTAACCACATTCTTCTCGATGGTATGTGATCAAGTGTAAATCCCAGTATAGGTGGGCTAATATGCACTGCCCCCAACAATATCTCTCGCCGCTATAGATGTCATGAACCAAAGGCAATAGTCCTCTCGGAATGAGGTCCCTGTCTTATCAGTGAGTAAGAACCCATTGATAAGAGACATGATGTAGAGAGGCCCCCAATGTAATGTGGGGTCGGAGATGCACTCATGCAATGCTATGGTCATCCCATCGTGTGGTATATCATCAACACCAAAAAGGGCACTGCAAGCTGCTCTAATCAGCCCTGCATCAGAGTTGTACTCGATCAAGGTGCCCATCATCGGCACGTGAAGAATCCACCATACATCCTCGATGGTGACAGTCATCTCTCCTATCGGTGATTCAAGCACTGACTCTCACTATGTCATCACTCACTGGCTAGAAACAGTCGGTGAGGCTATGATATAGGGTGATAGAAGGCATCCGAGACACAAGGCCTAGCCCTACCACCTCGAGAAGTATCGCCATGGCTTGCCGGTCGTGCCGGTGCATACTACCCTCTAGCTCTGCTATCTAGGTATGTCACTCCCGCATCTGTAACACTGGTAATCGTCTCTACAAAATAACATGGCGCTAGTCAGTTCCTAACATTTCTTCTAAAAATCTATCTCCCCTTTTAGGGTTAACCCAAAAATCCTAAAAATTCTTCTAAGTGTCATATTTTTGACACTTTCCTATCTTTTCTCCACCTATCTAGGGCACCTGCGCACCCTTTTGGGTGTGTGTGCCTCATTTTTGGTGCATGCGCTTGCGCATGTATGTCTTCTAGTGCTTACGCCCTCTTTTTGGGTACCTGCGCAACCTTTTTGGCATGTGCACCACACATTTGGTGCTTGCGCTTGCGCACATATGCTACGTGTGTGTGCGCCCACCTTTTTGTGTAATGCGTGCCACACTTTTCATGTGTACGCCCCATTTCCCATGTGTGTGCATGTGTGCACATGTGTTTGTGTGTGCGCGTGCGCATGGGTGTGTGTTTTCTGTGCCTGCGCATGTGCACGTATGTGTTTTGGTGCATGCGCCCCCAAAAGGACACATGTGCCCCCAATCCAACGCTTGTGCCTACGCGTAGGCATGCCAACATGATTTCCTAGGGCTAAAGGCCTAATTTAATGCATTAATGACCAAAATCACTAGGCTAGGGTTCAATACTCACAAAGGGATCGTCGTCTGCATGCCACTGGTACCCTAGACTGCATTTACATGCCTCAATCGATCTCATGCGATCACCATGGTTCTCCTCAGTATCAGAGCCTCACGGTAAATTTTCTAAACAGCTCGGTTAAAATGATTTGGTCACGATGTTTTTGCCCCCCCTGGTGGGGTATATTGACCCATTTTTCACCATCAGGAGGGCCGGGAGGCCCGTTTTGATCACCGTTTTCTCCTCTGTTCACTATGGAATAATTATTTTTATTAAATAATTTTTTTCTCTTATTTTTCACCGTATTGGGGCATTTTTTTGCTATCTGATACCCCTTTCTTCTCCCTCGGACAATTTTATTTCTCCCTAGCAATTTTTATTCTTCTCCACACTCTCATAAATAATTATTTTTCAAATAATTATTTTTTCTTAATTTTTCCACTAAACAAAGACATTATTTTTCATTTGTTTCTTCTTTCTTCCACCTAGGGCACTTTCTGTTGCCCCTAGGCCCTTCGCTTTCTCCTTCTATTTTCTTCTACTTTTCACCACAATTTGGAAAGCAAAAACAATAAAAACGATATATATGTCAAAAACCCAAAACATGGGAAAAATTTTCAAAAAAAAAATCCTAAAAAGTAAAAAAACCTACAAAAATGGTAACTTGCTTATTATGGCTGAAACTTGTGTCTTGCGCATGGTATTTTCTCCCTATCCTATTGGTTTGTCTCACATCTTCCCTGATTAATATGACTCATGGATCACCAGATTCACAACCATTCACAAAGCTAGTTGTTTGCTTCGTCCATTGTCATTTCCCCGTCCATGTATCCTTTCTCGGGCATCATTTTTAACCCTTTTAAATCGATTATGAACGTGTGGATCTCTTCAACACTGATAACAAAACATTTTTACAACTGTCTTGACCATTATTGGGTTGGATATGTGCATTCATACTTGTTTTCCCTATTAAATGAGCTTGTTTCCTTCTCGTATTGCATTGCATTGTTGTATGTTACGTGGAGTTGGTATTTTCAGCAATGGACAATTGTTTGTAGTATGGCTTTTCATGTCATTCTACCTTTGTTGTATGCTTATATTTTCATAAAGACCAATCATGTAGCTCTTGTGGTAATATGATGACATCTAAATTGTTCCAATAAACAGTGGCTAAAGGTTAAGCTCTTCCCTCCCCTCCTCCATATTTCTTCTAGATCACTTCCCTTTCACCCCTACTCTTCTCTTACCGAGGCATCCCGCTCTTCCCCATTCTTCCGCCTATCTCTCACCTTTTTTATCATCGATCGGCTTCTTTCATCACCCCATCAACACTTGAGGGGGCATCTCTCCCTCCTACTAATTTTTCTTCTATCCCTTCAAAATTTTCTTCTGTCTACTATCTTTGAAGTGGCGTCACGTATGCCACCCCAAAGAGGGACAAATGTAGACACCTATAATTATGTCCAAGCAATTTAAATACTTAAATTGCGCTAATTATCCCCTTTCTCACAAATTGATGACATATCGTCAAAAGTGCTCATATTCCCTCTTGTTGTCATTAATTGATTACAATACGCTAATTGATTAAGTCACCTATCCAACTAATACCCTAATTAATGACCTTCCATTAATAAATCACCTCTTCTATCTAGATTAATTAATTATTATTAATTAATTAGTCTTCCCCTTCATTTAACTAGTAAATCAATATTTAATTGATTTAATCCCCTTCTAATAGCCTAGATCATACTAATATTCCTCTAATTGGCTTCTATAAGCTTACACCTACCTATTAGTTAATCACCTTTGATTAATTAAAACACCCCCAACTCCCATGACTTGCTAAGCATAAATTAAACCCTTCTAAAGTAAGGTTACCTTTAATAAAGCAACCTTATCCATTCCTAATCATGTTTTACCTTTATCCCACATGCAAAGGGATGAAGTGCTTCCTCTATCCATTGGGCTATATAAGGAGCCCTCCTTCTACCTTTATACCTACACCTAATTCCCTTGAGAAAGCAAAAGAAAGCACATAGTCTTGCACTAAAATCCTTTTGCCATTCTCAAGCCCTTCCATCATCCATCTTGAAGAGCTAGGCCTCACACCCAAGCATCCTTGAAGGATCAAAGCAAGCAATATTGTTGATTTCCATTGGACTACATAGGTCCATTTGATTTAATTAGGCAATTTAGAAGAATAGAGTTCTTGATTTGCATTATGTTTGATTTCACTATTTCAAAGTTATGATGCTAGTGTAGGCCTTGTTCATTTCTTCATCTTGATGGTACTCTTTTCTTGTTTCTAGCTAGGTTAGGGAACTATTTTAGGTGGTAGTTCTTGCTTTCAATCTAACTTAGGAAAAAGAATACTTGTACACACTCCTCTATGGGTGGAGGAGCTTGGGCCAATATTTCCTCAATATATGAAGTAGGTAGGTTTTGAGGAATAGTTGGCATGATATCAAAAACTACGTGAACCTCACGGATGTTGTTTTCACTGGATGAAGGTTTGCTATTTTGATTAGATGATGGTTTATGATTAGGGAATGGATTTTTGAATATGTGTAAATTCTGATTTGTTGGTGCATTTAGGTTGTCTATGACAAGGTCTCCATTGTCTATCATCTCTTGAACAATGTTTTTAAAAGTTATGCAGTTACCATCACTATGTCCTTTAACATGATGATAATTACAATAGTCGTGCTCTTTATACCATGTGGGCATAGGACGAGTGGGATCGAAACTCAGTATGAGGTTTTATGGGAGGAAGTGTAATGGCTCTAGCTTTAAGAATTTTTTCCAAGACCAAAGAATAGGGCTCTTCGATCGAAGTGTACTTCCATTGCTCCCGCCAAAGCTGAAAGGCCTGGATAGGAGAAATATTAGAAGAAGGTTGGGCTTGATTAGAAGGATGAGGTGGACTGCCTTGAGGACTACCGCATTAGAAAATCCTTTGGGCTTTGAATATTTATTTTGGGTTTTTGAAGATGAAGAAGAATTGTTTGATTTGAATGGGGTGTTCTTGTTCCATAATTGGATTTTCTTTTCTTCAATGGCACAAATTTCTAGTTTTCGGGCCATGGTGAACGCTTCATCAAAGGTTCGGAAGGTTTGGACTTGTAGATTTGGTGAGATGTTTCTAACACAAGCTCTAGTGAAAAACTCAATAAGTTCATTCTGAGGTAGTTAGAACATCAATTGGTTAATAAGACTCTGCCAACGGGTAACGAAATCTACGAAAAATTTGTCTTCATATTGTTGGATTGAATAGAGATCGGTCATGGTGACTTTCTTGGTAACATTGATTGAAAAATGATTTAGGAAAGCTTGGGCTACTTGATTAAAGTAATAAATAGAATGTCGAGGTAGTCCACTTTGTACCAATCCAATGTTTTTCCCCGTCAGGGAAATTAGGAATGTTTGTCGAGTAAATAATCATCATGGGTGATTAGGTAACACCCATGTTTGAATAACTGCAAGTGTTAGTGTGGGTCTTCTTTACTATTGAAGTGATTAAATTTAGGCATTTCCCAATGCACTGGGTAAGGATGAATGGGAATAGATGGATGGATAGGCTCATTATAGATTTCATCATATGTTAAAGAATTATGGGAGCCAGAAACAAATACTTCTAAGGTCTACATCTTCTCCATCATCATTTTAATGAGGTCGTTAGTAGGTTGGGATGAATGGGTGCCCCTGCAGAAAAAGGGGGTTGATCTTTGAAGGTATGAGGTAGGTGGTATGTTGGTATATGGTGGCGCTAAATATGAGAACTATGTAGGAGGAATAGATGTGGGTGGCACATAGCCAGCATAAGCGATAGATGAGGTCAGGGGTTGTTGGTAGTACGTGTAAGTGGGTGGGGTAGTCGTAATGATTCTAGTGGCAATTGGGGGTAAGGATTGTGGGATAGAAAGGATGAGGTTTTGGAAAGGGGTGTAAGTTTTTGACACCGGAGGTGGTTGCGATGTAATGGGTATATGGGAAGTGGTGGGTGTAGATGGAGCTATACTCATAGAGGTTATCGGAGGGACAATCGATGTCGTAGGCATGATTGATGATGTAGATGTTGCGGTTATAGTGGCTGTGGGATTTAGCTGAGACACCACATGTGATAAAGTGGATGACGGTAGTGTTGAACTAGTGCTAGGCCGACACAAAAGTGGGCGATAGATCCGGAGGGATAGATACGAGAATGTCATATATTAATTGTCCTGAGGAATCCTGGGTGGAAGAATGAGTAAGGTAGTCTTTGGAGGGATGTGGGATTACGGTCGAGGAGTCTCGCAAACTCCTCATCACTAGTGGCAATGGGGATAAGTTGAGTCAGATCCATAGGTGACAAAATGGATGGTGGTGATGGACTAGGTGGGAGTGGCTGGCGGCTAGCATGAAACATGAGGGCATTAGTTTGGTTGTGAGTCAACACCATGTGATTCAATGTAAATCGGGGAATTGTACTCTTTAAATGACACAGGGGACAAAAGAGATGGGAAAAATAGATTTCAACAGGAAAATTGGGTAAATATTTTGATAAAAATCAAAACAGGATGACCATTGCCTATTGAAGAACTGATGTCGATTAAGGTGTGACCAATGCTTTGGTTATTGTGAAGAATAACAGTTTCAGAAAATAAAGTAGAAACTGGTGATTGTTAGACAGGAGACTGTATTGGAGGACTATGATCAGAATACAGAGAGTATGGTGACACACAGAAACTTTTAGACATAAAAGAAGGTGAGATGAGTGTTCTCTAGGTAAACTGACCAACAGAACAAGGAACCAATGCTTTGGTTTGGTAAACCGATCTTGGTCAAATGTAAACTAACGACGGTCTCGAGACTGATTCTGGTTATTGTGAAATCTAAAAAATGAAGAAAAATGAGGTGTTGTGAATTTATATTATATGAAGAATCAACCCAAAAGGATGGGTATGATAGGATGAGGCCCTGACACACTCATAAAAATTCAAAATACTCCAACTATGATGGCAAGAGTGTGAAAGGAAAAATAAAGATGAAGAAAACGTATCCTCTCACCTCAAAACGCAAGTCAAGCACAAAGCTATGAAAACACGCAGTCCTAAAAGTGAATTTTATATTTGTTGTAGCTTATGTTATTTATGACTGACACGTGAATTCATAATAGAGTTTTTGGTTGGGAAGGCATCCTATGAAAAAGGAAATCTAAAGGGTGAGGTTTCAAGTTATGTTATGGCAGGGTGGTCCTTCCTCTGATGGGGTACTGGACAAAGATAACCAGCTGGGGATTACCTGTCAATCCTCTGATTGTGTGATCATTGATAGGCATTCCCAAGTAAGATGTCGTTTAATAAGTTGTGTATATTCAATTTTTGTGTAGTTTGGCAAGAGGGAGAGAGAGAAGCAAGTTATTTATACGGTTTAATTTCTATCAACCATCAGCTGGGCATGACTTCTAGCGTATAGGTTGCCCTCATTTTTAATGTGAGCTATAATGCACAAAATTAGAATGCAATGCAAGTGTTTTAAACCCAAATCAAAATATGATATTCGATGTAGCAAATGATGAACAGAAGAGGGATGATTTTTCACTAATGCAATGCAAGAAAGAAGAAGTGGTTCATTTTAAGCCCCAAATGAAAAATGTCATTTAGACAATTAGAAGAAAGGAATATTACTAGGGAGAAGATTAAATGTGTAATTTTTGAAATGAAAGAAACACAAAAAAATTCCCTAAATGAAGAAAATGCAATGAACCTAAGAGAGGGTCCCACCAGGCGTGCCAAATTTTTTTAGCATTTCCTGTAATTTTTTGATGAAACAGATAAGGGTTTGGGCCAAGGAGGAATACCTATAATGGCGATCGGTTTAAAGGTCGTTGTGTGCGTTCTAACTTCTTGATCCAATGTTGACTATGAGAGCTTCCTTTTGGCTAGGAGGAACTACCTGAAATACACAACAAGACCACAAAAAGAGGATTAAATAATATATGTCAGTGGGATGCCTAGCATGTGCTATGTCTTTAGATCCAGAAGTGTGATACTTCCTTAGTGGCGATCCAACCCACCTTTGTTTTAATACAATTTAATGCAAGAAATAATGTAAGTAAATAGAATCCTACTATAGTTGATATGATTTAGGTATCTCATCCAAATACAATAAGAAAATCTAACATAACATGCTAGGCTATGATCAGATTTGGAAATAAGGTAAACAACTAAGGTACTAGAACAGGTCAAGGTCAGATTCTGGGTCACTTGAATCACTTAAAAAGGGTTATTGGGATCTGGTATTAGCAATACTACCAAATAAATAAACTAATGTCGGTTTGGTATGATCAACGATAGTTACCATGGGCTAGTAATAACTCAATAGTTTATGGTTTTGGGATTTATCTCGAGACTGGGTCAACAATGTTGAGGAGTTGGTTTAGGTCTTGGGGATGTTGGGAATATTCAAGAGGTGCTCAAGGGTAGACAGAGGTGATTAAAAGGGGTAGGAGCGATGGGGATGGTCGGGTTCACAAGAAGGCAATAATGGTAGGGTGAAAATATAGTTGATGATTGATAAACAAAGGTGAAGAACTTTATAAACTAAATGAAAATGAAGTGGTGCAAGTTAGAGACATGCTTACCAATCGTGCAGTTCAATGGCTGGGTGGTGGTGATGGCTGATTAGTGAAATGGTAACCAATGTCATGGCAGTGCTTCCCGGAGTGCTCCTGTGAATGCAAAAACCTCATAATCAATGGTTGTGCTAGTTATGGCTTCTTGCATATGTGAAAGAGATCTTGTTCTTGCTTTCATGTAGATATCCTTTGCTCCAAAACTCAATAATGTGTCTAACCTCTCAAAAAAGGTTACTAAAGTGGTTATATGGTAACCGATGATGGTTTAGGGTGACCGCGTTGGTTTTGGGTTGATCGGCATCGGTTAAGGCGGGATATCCTAGGTTGTCTAAAATAGTAGATCTTGGCTATCTTTTTCTAGCTTTGTTAGTTGGTGTCAGGTCTAAGTGAAATGTTTTGCTTAGATAAGTGGGAATTTGGTTATAGGGAGAATAGGCATGTGCCTTTAGGGTTATACTAAGTTTTAGTTCATTAAGGTAAGTAGGTCTAAGTCTTAGTTAGTTATGGAAGCATGCTATGAATAGGTCTATGGTGAGGTGTCTAGGTGATGTGTCTAGGTGAGGTGAAAATTGGTTTAATTGAGGTAATTAAATAATGAATGAAGTGAGGATGAGTATTAATTTAATTGTAAATAATTAAATTAATATTAATGTGGGGTATAAGGGTCATGGTTAGGTGAATGTGTGTAAGTTGGTTATTCGAAATGGGACCAAGGGGAGTGTGACCCAATTTTGGCGTCTACAATCCCATCGCTTTGTAAATTACTTATGAACCCTTTTTATAGCTTTACATGTGTGTGCAGAGTATTATTTAATCAATAACATTGTATGAAAGGATTTTACAATTTATAGTGCTCTCTCTCTCTCTCTCTCTCTAAAAAAATGTAAATGAATCTGTGAGGAAATTATCTCTCCTCTCTATTATTATCTCTGCCTCCCTTTATACTTTTTTAAAATTACTTGAAATGATGATTTTCTTATTTTTTCTTGAGTGTAAGGTTTTTCCATACTCGGTCTTAGGACTAACACAACATTGGTTGCAGTACTCGAACATGAGGAATTTTATGGACGTGATATGTGGTAATTAATGAGTTGTCATTGTAAAGTTATATTCATCTTACAATACATGTATTACCATAGAATAATGATATGTATTGTTGTTCAAAGAATTGTTCTTTGTATATTTTGAAAAGGGAATACCAATGTGGCTATATTTTATAGTGTTAAATTGGATGTAAATTTGTACTCAATGTTGTACCTATATTATAAAGATATTAAACTAATCCTTTGTTAGGTTAATTATTGGTTTATTTCCTTAACACCCCAATGCTAGGTAGAATCTCATCTCATTAAAACTATCAAAATTAAAAGAACGAGTTATAATGCCTATTGTACTTCCTTTCCCCATTTGGGTCTTTTTCCAGGGTATAAAACATTGATCATGTTAATAAAATACTCGAACTCATTAATAATCTCCTTGTTTTGTACCTAAGACATCTTATTAAGGACCTTTTTACTTGAATATTTAATGAGGTGGTGATTTTACACTGTGAAACCTATCATTTTGGGACAAGTGAGGTGATCATGTCTTGTTGTTGTAGGTATGACCATATCATGAATAAGTTTTAACCCCCTATTGTGTACTTTTCCCTTTGTACCCTAGTGGGTGGCCAAATCCTTGCAAGATAGTTGGTGGTTGTACCTATGATTGATCCCTTGTGAGATCTAAATTATGTGAGTGGAGACTATGTTTCAAATTACTTGTGTATTTACCCAACAATTGAAATAGGTCCTTAGGAGGATTTTGTAATGCTTAAGATTATTTGGGATATCTCTCTTGAAATATACACTTAATACTTGCATGTTTAAGAGCAATGAAATTAGTTTTCTTCTGTGAGGTCGTACTCCTTGTAGTCTTAAATCCCTATGTGTTATGTAAGCGTTATAGGAATAAATTTGTTCCAAAATGATGTTATTCAGGGACCAAGGTAATTGCGTAAATTTATTTAGTAAAAAAGGGTAAATAAGATTAATCTATGGAAATCCTGATACAAAAATGGTACACCTTTGAGCGATGTCAAAACCAACTAAAATTTCATATGTGATCATAAAATGAATGTAATAAAGTAGAGGTCCACGACTAATACAACAACCTAATAAATCGAAAAAACAAATATGATGCATGATCACATGCTTTGTTTGCATAAATTTGGATTAAAAAATGATGCTAATGAAATAATAAAGTGTAGCCTTGAGAATGGGATACCTTCAACTATAGCCAAGGTCTTGTGTGTTAAGGAAATTGCACTCAAGTTGGACTTGTAAAAGCTAGTAGAACCCTTGGCGTAGATAGGAATATATCAAACTTAGGATCACTCAGGAAGTAGAATTTATGGTCGAAACATGTAATTCACATGTTGTTATTGAGAGTAAATCCTTAAGATGATGAAATAGAAGTAGTTTTAAATGTGAAATTCATCACTTAAATTCAAATAAAAATATCTATAATAGGAACACATGTGTAATGCACCTGTTGGTATCCAAATTTGTTATCCTTTTCAATCTGAGCGAGAACCATAGATATGTCATGGAGATTAAGGAAATATTAGACCATGTTGTATGTCGTTGGTAGCCGGGGATATGATCTAGTGGCACTCGGTTTTGTGGAGAAATGGATAGCACTCTAATAGGACTTGATCTTGTCATAGCTGTTTTAGGTTGTGCCTTACTGAACCAAGGTAAGAGGACCTATTTTGTAACCTTGTAATGGTGAAGGCGGTGAAGATGTCCTTCTCTTTTCTTGGAATTCTATGATGGAGACCTTGATGAAAACATGATCAACACCCCAGATTTGAACTTTCACGAGTTGTCACTTCTCAAAACATGGGTATGTTCTCAAAACAAGGCAAAGGTTACTAGAGACATTAGAAATCCTGATCTATTATGCATACTTTTGCAAATGGATTTTGATCTTCTGTGGGTATACAAATGCAAATCAGGGATAGTACATGATAGGATATTTGTTTTTAGATGATTTTTGGTGGGGGATTGACAAGACAAACTGGGATATATCAGATCTTTGACAACCTCTACAATACTTGAAATAACTATCAGATAAAATGCTTCAAATAATTAGGACATTCTTTCAACCAGAAGAGGCATAAATGGAAGCCCAGGTAGCACTCTTCACACAATATTTGAGAGCTGACCACAAAATCTTGAAGTAAATAACTCAATTGAACACAAAAATACATGATCAAACCACGCCTAAGGTACCCCAAAGGATTACAAGAAATCTCTGCGGTCGAGGAAGGCAAAGTGGTTTTAAATTTGTTTAGCTCCTTATCGGATGAAGGATCCTCTCAATATGATATTGCAAATGCCACTAAACTATCAACTAGAAATGGAGATCCCGTGTGATTTCTAAAGACTTTCAATACAAGATTGCAAAAAGAACAATAAAATTTATTTGCGGGCATTTAAAAATTATAACATGGACATCATATTTCCCAAAGAAAAACACTTGATTTAATTCAAAACTTGTTAGATTCAATAGCATGGGAGAGTTACATGAACAATCTCAGAGTTGTGTGATGGCTATACACTTGTAACCAACTCACATACATAAGTTTCCAACACATGAGACATTAACCTGGTTCTTTGGTGGATTTCTCAGAATATGAGCTTTCCCTCAGAATTTGCTCGTAATTTTCAACTCCCTCCTTCTTACAATTTTTCCAAAATGCACTATATACCCTATGCCACATTGGAGCCTTCTTTCCCAAGAAAATAATATGCCATGGGATCAATTTTGTTGCAACAATTCCTCATGATTCAATGAAAATGACATCAAATAGAAAAACACTCGCAGTTGCCAAGTGTGTCAAAAAGATTAAATCATTACAAATATCTAGATCATTATCCATCCTGGAGGCATGTTTTTTATCATTAAGGCATGCAAACACCTTTGACTCATCATTTTTACCTTTTTACCTTTTCAAATTACCTCTACAACTTTTAATTTTGTCATTTCACGTTTTTTCTCGGGCCTGAGCAAAAATGATTTCAAAAACACCATAGATCGAAGAATTAAGTCATGAAAATGATGCCAATGTTCTCAGAAGGCCAAGACGACACAAAATCATATAAGATTTGATGAAATTTGATGCAAAAATGTGATTTCCAAGCTTCTTGGAGCTCCCATGTGGTAAAACAAATGGATGCATAGTAACCGTTGATCTCATCCACCTTTTAATATCAACCCTCCACGTGGAAGATGCAATCCAAAAATAAGCTCAATATTACCTTTTTAAACTTTGGATAAGGCGGGACACATGTCAAAAAATGATTGGATTGGGCCCATGCCTTTAAAAAATGCATTTGTAACCTTTTGAAAATTTGGAAAATTTTGCCACTTTTCCCTTCCTGCCTCCTGGGCCCGCCACGTGTCCAAAGGTGGGTCCCATTGAAACCGCACCAATTCTATCAATTTTGCCTCTTTTGTGGAAAAAGGAATTTTTTTCACAAAACCTCTGCGGGCCCAAACGTCCGATCTCTTCCCCACCACGTGGCACTCTCCGATTCTCTCCATAGGGCCAAGTCTCCTATTCTGCCTTCAAACCTTCCTGCAAAATTTGAAAAATTTAAAACTTACCACGGGCCCGCACTCTTCCTTTGACTTCTTAGAATGTGCCACGTGTCCACCATGGATAGGCTGTGGAGGCATGCTTCCCATTTACACTTTAGCTCCTTTTGCCAAAAGGCAAAATTTTACTTTGTCCCCCAAAGCTCCATGATCCCGCACAAGCTTCAAACTTACACCTAGTCGGGGCCACGCACAAAATTTTGATTTTAAAACATTTTGCCAAAATTTTCAAAGTTTCCCCGAGGTCCAAACCTCTGCCTCCTCATACAAATTTCTTGCAAGCGTGATGCAGACCATTTTTCAATTTTGAGATTTTTCCTCCAAAGGCAAAAATCTCAAAAACTCTCAAAACCCCTGCTTATCCATTTTTCTTCCTTGGACACGTGTCACTTCCTGACTTTTTGTGGAGCTTATTTAAAATTTGATTTTGAAAATTTTGCAAAATGAAATCAAAATTTCCTAAGGAAATTCCGCCACTGCCAATCCCCTAGCCAATCAAAATATGCCACGTAGGCACTTCTTGTAGAAGGCGGAGCCACGGATCCAAATTTTCCATTTTGCCACAAATTCAAAAAATGATAAGTTAACAACATTTCCTAACACCCCTCGACCATAGGAACTGCCATGTTTCCATTACCTTGCAATGATGAATTTGATGGGAAAATGACACCCGTATGACCGTCAAAACGTAAAAATTCAAAGGATGCCCTAGAATTCAAAATTCTCAACAAGGATGGCAAATTTTTGATTTTAAATCAATTGAAGCATGATTTGACATTATTTTCAACCTTGGGATTGGGAATTTAACTCATACAATTTAGATTTGATCAATTTTGATTTTGCATGATCTGGCAAAGGGAAAACGACACACTCGAAAATTGGAAAAACCTAGGGCACAAATAAGAGCACACATGGATTTTTCTTTTAAACCAGGGCAAAACAACAAGTTTATGGGAATTTTTGAAGCATTTCAACCGGAGGGGAGAAATTACAGGTCACCAATTTGAGAAATAAAACATTTCTGAGCAAAAATGGACATGAAAAATTAGGGCACACTATGCAAGCTCAGAAATGGCACCAACATACCCTTCCATGCACAATATGATTGTGAAAATATGAATCCCTAATTAGAAGCAACGGATTGTGAATCAAGACCGATACAACTTAATTAGTTAACTGCATAGTTGGTTGTAATAAGCGGAAGATGAAAAGAGTGTATTTTTAGTATTAAACAATGCTATGAAATGAACTTGGGATGGGTTTTTATTGATCTAGTAACCTTCCTTTTTCTTCCTATGAACTTTCCTCCTTGAACGAGAGTATTTTTCCAAAACAAGTAAACACGGTTCTCTCAAACAAATCCCTAATTCAAATATTAGAAGACACATATGTGTACGTATTTTCCCCCTTTTTTTGAGATCCAATTTCATGAAAATTGAAGTCTTGCCATGGAGGAATTTGTGTTTTGAGCCCCACAAGTGCTCGTTTTGATCCCCGCGATGTTTTATGCATTTCCTTAGTTCACAACCATTATAACATTCTATCTATTTCTCATGGATGGGAGGGAGTTTATGATCTTCTTTTATGCATTTAAAGGACGAAACTTGCGTTCTTCGCATATTAACCTTGTGTAGAAAGAAAATCTTCATCAAGTGTAAAAATGGTGTTTTCCCGTTCTCTGCAATTTTCTACTTTCTTTTCCCTGTCAAATTATTTCTATGAACTGAAGCTATGCATTTTCTTCTCATTAGATACGAGATGGATAGGTTTCTTTTTGAACTTATCACTTTTGGTGATTTTGGAAAAAATGTCAGATTTGCCCCATATCCTGCGAGGTCCTGGTTGGGCTGGAGCAGTTTTGGTGGAAGTTCGGGCAATGGATCCATTTTATTCTCTAAGGCATTACGGTGAAAGGGTGAAAAGTTCTAAAATGACCCGTGGCCCCGCTCATGTAAGGGACACATGGCTATTTTTCAGTTCATATGCACTTTGGCGGACTAGTGGAGGACTTTAGGAATTTTAGCTTTGTTTCCACAAAAGGTGAAAAGTTATAAAATGACCCGTGGCCCCGCTCATGCGAAGGGATAAATTCTGAGTTGAAGCCCACAGTGAATTAGAAAGGGACATGTGGCCTACATTGAAAATTCAATGGTAGAGGCATGGACTTTTGGGGGAAAAGTTGGAATTTTTCCCCTTTTCAAAATAGATAAAGTATAAAAGCGAAGCACATCCCCGCAACCAATCAGGTGATGCCATGTGTTGAAGAATGAAATCAAGATAGCGGGTCGGCGGAGGAAAATGAGAATTTGAGCTGTGACCCCATTTCTAATCAAGGTGTGCCATGCGTTCATGTTAAAAAATCACAACAGGCCGGTGGAGGAAAATGAGAATTTGAGCCGCGACCCCATTTCCAATCAAGATGTGCCACGTGTCTGACCTTTGGCGGGGATGCGGAGGCGGATAAACATGAGAAATTGTGTTTTTTTCTCCCAAATGTCTTAAAACAAGGATTTTTCCCAAGCCCATCATTTCTTGGAGCTTGCCACGTGTAGGGTCTAATTTCAAAGCTAACAAAGGGAAAGAGTGGCCAAAATGCACTCATCTAGTTTTTGACACCATTAACAAACCAGAGCTCCAAAGAATACAAATGTGAACCATTCTTCATTCTTCTCTCTCTATTTCCTTTTCATTCATTCATGAGATGCATTTTTGGTTTGTTGTGGAGCCAAATCGATAAGTTTAAAGAGATGTAAATTTTGATTATCAGAAAACGGAGTTTATCGGGCATACACAATAAAAAAGGGGGAAAACTTACCAGTAAGCACTTGAGTGCTATGAAAGTGGTTAAAAGGTGGAAATGGCAGGACCACATGAAGAAGAAAATCATGAGATGCCCCTGCTAAAGTAATCATGCTCGAACTGATGAAATATTCACCTTTTTGAACCTCTGGTTTTCATGAGTGCGTTTGTTTCATGTCACTTTCCAAAAGTGGATCTACAACAAACATTATTCCTTTTGGATATTCTTTTCTTGGGGACAAAGTATGGATGTACATGAATTGTTATAAGAACATGTTTTGGCCATGGAAAAGGGATTTTGGTTTTCTAGGAACATTGTAAATTTGGAAGTAATTCAATACAGAAGCTTTCTTTCTCATTTCCTTTGTTATATATCTCTCTCTCTCCTTGCTTGATTCAATGGATCATTTTTCTTTGCATTCAAAAGAAACTTTGTTCTTGTCTGTGTAATCTTTAGAACTTGTGTCTGTAGATTCGCATTGGTGATGAAGTGATTGATATTTTTCCTATATTTTCTTGGTTCAATGTGAGTAAGGATATATTTTGCTACCTATATCTCCTGAAAACATTGTTGTTTTCTTCCTTCTTCATCTCTCTACTCTTCCAATCCTTCATATTGATAATCTTTTAAGTATGAAAACGTTCCGAATATCCAGTCCAAACATTGAGAGTTGTATATTTGTGCATTTGTTTTTCCTGCTTTCAATAAGGGAACCTCTCCCATTAAAGAGGAGGGACACGTTTGTCCCTTGACTGTGGTTTCTAGCCATGTTCCATTTTGAAACCCAAGAGTACGTACGTTCTTAATCACAATCATGTTATATAAAGTTATTTCCACAAGAGAAACAAGTGAATTCTAAAGAAACCACTATGTGTGAAATGTTAAACCAAAAACGTGCAACCTAGTTGTAAAGGAATGAAGTGTCCTATGTTTTGTTTTCTTTAGACAATTATAGCCAACTAATTAAAATAGGGTTGAAATAAATATGTCACCATGAATAATGATGTGTTGTGGGAATTTCTTGTAAGTGTATCTTGTCGTGGGTCGTTGTTGTACCTTATCATTTTTGGACATGTGGTTTTGATGTGTTTTATGTTATATATGTGGGTCCATGGTTACACAAATGTCTCATGTGTTATACATTATCCTAAGTGATCCTATGTGATGTTATGTATCAAGTAATGTTAGCCAAAAAAAATTATCTTCTTATCATGTCTATTGTATTTTGGTTTTGAAAATGTGGTCATTACAAGAATGGACACATGCCCATTATTATCATTGCAGAATGCAAGCAATATTGAACCTGATCATGACTATGGGAAAAGTAATAGGATATAAGAGTGAAAAGGAATGGTCAATCTAATACAAAGAAATATTTAACTTTATCAATTTAAAAACTATATGAAGGCTGTGAGAATGGGCAACTTGCATTTGATTACAAGATTTAATCTTATCTTATTTTATAGGATTGGAAAGTTTTCATTCAATACAAGATTGAGTATAATCAGATATTTGGATGAAGTTGTTAAAAATAAAGTTTCTTATTAACTTCTATTTAACCTCTATATATTTGTTTCTCAACTTATAAATTCAACCTAAATTCTTCTTCAATGATTCCTATAAGAGACTAGGCATCTTCCCATTCAAGATACAAATGTTTGTATGAGAAATGTAGTACCCCTACCGATAGCACACCATTACGGGGAAGGGACACATCCTCGTAGCCTTTTGAGTCTTTTCATTTCCTTTTAGAATAATACAGGAACTTTATTTTGAGATCCAATGCATTAACCATGGTAAAACTCGAGTTAACGTTAGAAATTTTAGTAGTTATTGGAATGTTGCAGCGAATGCGGAATTCCAAACTCGCTTTCCTACCAATTGTAAAGGAGGGTTTAAACTCTCACAATCAAATAAACACAATGCTTTAAGAACTATGATAAAATGACCTCTTGTTATAGAAATATTAAAATTAGTCATATTTTGGGTTAAATCAGATTGAAAAAAAAAAGATTAATTTGTAACTCTAATGTCTCCTCTCCTCACTACATCAATTAATCAATTTCGATTTGTATAACTATAGGTTTATTTTCTTTGAGAGGAGAAGAGTATTTTTTTCTATGGCTGGGTTTTTTGTTTTATGTAGAGGGAAAAAAAAAGATTGACAATTCGAGAGGCATTGTAATCTCTAGTTGTGTTTATTTTGCTTACCATTTCTAAGCACCTCTGCTACATGCACTATGACATTGCGTGCCATTGGTTTTTTTGTTCTTTATATTTTTATTCAAGTATTTTTTGTATTTATTTAGACATGGGAAGTTCCCTTTCTTGGTATTCCACACATATCTCTGCTTTATTTGTTTCCTTTAGTATTCCTCTGTGTGAAACCCTTTTGGTTTTTCATTCACTTCTTGGAAGAGAGGGTCAGGTTTGGAGGCATTGTACACTTTATTTATTCACACAAACTACGTGGAGCTTCAAAAATAGGGAAAGGATATCCAACAAGGCTTAGGAATCATGTTTTCTGCTAAATATTGTAGTTACAAATGTGTCTGGGAGAATTAGTTGCAGAGTGCGCAAGTATTAAGGAAAACAAATTTTTTTCTTAGATGTTGAAGTTGTTTTACTTGGGTGGATGCCTTGCAAGTGAATGCTTAGACAAGGTAATGTGAACTATTTTCCTTGGATTTCCCTGGCTACAAGATTTGTGCCAAATTGGGTTAAAAATGAAAAAAAAAAGAAATACCTTCTTTGCATTCAACTACCAAGGAAACATTTTCAAATTTTCATAGATCTCCTCTTTTGTGGTGTGATCTATCTTTCACATGTAAAATATATTTATAAGGAATTAAGAGGCATGGGGTGGAAGTTTTGAGATGTGGCTACAGCAATTTACACATGATCTATTTGATAAAATATCGAAGGGTGAAGCAAACTTCGGGACTTCAATGATTACGGAATTTTTCCTATTTTGGTTCATTGAGAACACTTTAAAAACCATGAAATAATGCATCTAGCATATTACCCATTCAAGCCCATGAATCATTTGTGAGAATACCGAAGGTTGTGTGGTTTTGTCGAATGTGGGGATTGTGGGATTATTTTAAAAGGTATGGATCACTCTTCCTCTTGCTTCAAACTAAACATTTAATCATTTTTTTAGTGTTGGATTTTAGTAGGTTGTATATTAGAATGAATGAAATGGATTTTACCTTTCTTGAAAATATTTTTCTTTAAACTTTTAAGCAAAAAAAAATGGGGGCCTTTGGAACCATGTGCATGGAGCGCCATGTCGAATGGTTAATGGGAAACAAAACCTCAAAAAAGATCCATGCCATCCCAAGACATAATGAGGTTTATTAACGAATATGAATAACTCAATTAGATGCCTTAACAAGGTGAGATTCGATACCCTTTTAACACTTCAGTCACTTTTGGTGACATTCCCACTTTATGAAATTGTGATCAGTTTTGGCTTACAAATGTTGTATCGATTTGGTGTAACTAGAAAACACCTTCACTTACCTTGAACACTCCTGTGTGAGAATTGAAATCAACTCTCAGTTTCATAAAAATGATTTCGTAAGTTAGAGTTTTAAGTGGATGTTGGGGCCCATCGATCGTCCTATAAAAAAAGGGTTTGATGTGTTTATGATAATTAGGATCAAAGTCACCTTCTTAAATTGAACCTTGTTTGATGTAATCAAATTCCATTGAATCTGGAAAGTTATTTGTTTATAGGGGAGTAGGTAGGAATCAATGAAATTTATGTTTGAACGTAAAATGAGTGGTTTTGGAAACCATATTGTAAGCACTTTAGTTGATTTGGTCAATTTTGCACATTTGCAACTTAAGCTAGAAAATCTTTCTGAGGATCCCATCGATTTTGTAAATTACTTGCAAACTCGTTTTATAGTGTTACTGATGTACGTAGAGTATTATTTAATCAATTACATTGTATGAAAGGATTTTGCAATTTAAAATAAATATGAAATTGTGGTTGGTCTTGAAAACTTGAATGAATTAAAAATGCAGATGAGTTTGAAATAAAATGAAAATGGGTATGAATTGAGAAATGGTAAAAATATTGTGAATAGTAAAGAGAATGTTTTACAGTTTCTCTCTCTTCCCTACTTTCTCTCTAAAAAATGTGAATGAATCTGTGAGGAAATTATCTCTCCTCTCTATCCGTATCTCTACCTCCCTCATACTTTGTTTGAAATTGCTTGAAATTATGAATGTTTTGTTTGTGTTTGAGTGTAAGGGTTTTCCATGCTCGAGTCCTAGGGTGACCTTGAATGTTGGTTGCGGAGTAATCCGAACATGAGGAATTTTATGGACATGATATGTGGTAATTAATGAGTTGTCATTGTGAAATTATATTCATCTTACAATACATGTATTACCATAGAATAATGATATGTATTATTGTTTGAAGTATTTTTCTTTGTATATTTTGAAAAATCAATACCAATATGGCTATATTTTATAGTGTCGAATTGGATGTAAAGTTGTACTCAATGTTATACCTATATTATAAATATATTAAATTAATCCTTTACTAGGTTGATTATTGGTTTATTTCCTTAACACCCCCATGCTTAGGTAGAATCTCATCTCATTAAAACTATCAAAAATTAAAAGAACAAGTTATAATGCCTATTGTACTTCCTTTCCCCATTTGGTTATTTTTCTAGGGTATAAAACATTGATCATGTTAATAAAATACTTTGACCTCATTAATAATCTCCTTGTTTCATACCTAAGATGTCTTATTAAGGACCTTTTTACCTGAATATTTAATGAGGTGGTGATTTTATGTTGTGAAACCTATCATTTTGGGATGAGTGAGGTGATCATGTCTTGTTGTTGTAGGTATGACCATATCATGAATAAGTTTTAACCCCCTACTACATAATTTTCCCTTCATACCCTAGTGGGTGGCCAAAGCCTTGCAAGATAGTTGGTGGTTGTACCTACGATTGATCCCTTGTGAGATCTAAATTATGTGAGTGGAGACTACATTTCAAATTACTTGTGTATTTACCCAACAATTGAAATAGGTCCTTAGGAGGATTTTTTAATGCTTAAGATTATTTGGGATATCTCTCTTGCAATATACACTTAATAATTGTATGTCTAAGAGAAATGAAATGAGTTGTCTTGTGCGAGGTCATACTCCTTGTAGTCTTAAATCCCTATGTGTTACGTAAGTGTTATAGGAATAAATTTGTTCCAAAATGATGTTATACAGGACCAAAGTAACCACATAAATGTAGTTAGTAAAAAGGGTAAATAAGATTAATATATGGAATGCCCACTACGAAAATGGTACACCTTTGAGTGATGTCAAAACCAACTAAAATGTCATATGTGATCATAAAATGAATGTAATAAAGTAGAGGTCCACGACTAATACAACAACCTAATAAATCGAAAAACCAAATATGATGCATGATCACATGCTTTGTTTGCATAAATGTGGATTAAACAACAATGCTAATGAAATAATAAAATGTAGCCTTGAGAATGGGATACCTTCAACTATAGCCAAGGTCTTGTTAGTTAAGGAAATTGCACTCAAGTTGGACTTGTAAAATCTAGTAGAACCCTTGGCATAGATAGGAATATATCAAACCTAGGATCACTCAGGAAGTAGAATTTATGGTCGAAACATGTAATTCACTCGTTTTTATTGAGAGTAAATCCTTAAGATGATGAAATAGAAGTAGTTTTAAATGTGAAGTTCATCACTTAATTCAAATTATATATATATATATATATATAACAGAACACGTGTAATATGAACACATGTGAAAATATGAATCCCTAATTGGAGCAATGGATTGTGAATCAAGAATGATACAACTTAATTAGTTAACCTATATAGTTGGTTGTAATAATTGGAAGATGAAAAGAGTGTATTCTTAGTATTAAACAATGCTATGAAATGAACTCGAGATAGGTTTTTTATTGATCTAGTAACCTTCCTTTTTCTTCCTGTGAACTTTCCTCCTTATAACGAGAGTATTTTTACAAACCAAGTAAACACGGCTCTCTTAAACAAATCCTTAAGTAAAATATTAGAAGATGCATGTGTGTACGTACATTCCTAATCACAATCATGCTATATAAAGTTATTTCCACAAGAGAAATGAGTGAATTCTAAAGAAACCATTATAGGTGAAATGTTAAACCAAAAACATGCAACCTAGTTGTAAAGGAATGAAGGGTCCCATGTTCTATGTTCTTCAAACAATTATAGTCAACTAATAAAAATAGGATTGAAATAAATATTTCACCATGAATAATGATGTGTTGTGGGAAGTTCCTGTGAGTAAGTGTATCTTGTCGTGGGTCGTTGTTGTACCTTGTCATTTTTGGACATGTGGATTTGATGTGCATCATGTGTTTCATGTTATATATGTGGGTCCATGGTTACACAAATGTCTCATGTGTTATACATTATCCTAAGTGATCCTATGTGATGTTATGTATCAAGCAATGTTAGCCAAAAAAATATCATGTTATTATGTTTGTTGTATTTTGGTGTTGAAAATGTGGGCATTATAAAAATGGACATATGCCCATTATTATCAGCAATATAAGCAATATTGAACTTGATAGTTACTATGGTAAAATTAATAGGATATAAGAGTGAAAAGGAATGGTCAATCTAATACAAATAAATATTTAACTTTATTAATTTAAAAACTATATGAAGGTTATGAGAATGGGCAACTTGCATTCGATTACAAGATTTTATCTTATTTTATAGGATTGGGAAATTTTCATTCGATACAAGATTGAAGATAATCAAATATTTGGATGAAGTTGTTAACAATCAAGTTTCTTATTAACTTCTATTTAACCTCTATATATTTGTTTCTCAACTTATAAATTCAACCTAAATTCTTCTTCAATGATTCCTATAAGAGACTGGGCATCTGCTCATTCAAGATACAAATTTTTGTATGAGAATGGACATATGCCCATTATTATCATCACAATACAAGCAATATTGAACTTGATCATTACTATGGGAAAAGTAATAGGATATAAGAGTGAAAAGGAATGGTCAATCTAATACAAAGAAATATTTAACTTTATTAATTTAAAAACTATATGAAGGTTGTGAGAATGGGAAACTTGCATTCGATTACAATATTTTATCTTATCTTATTTTATAGGATTGGGTAGTTTTCATTCGATACAAGATTGAACATAATCATTTTAATACCTATGAAGGTTGTTATTAAGGGGAATTTCCCATTTAAAAACAAAATAAATTTGATCTTTTCTTATATGATACCTATTTGATAAAGGGAAACTTCCCATTCTAAAACAAATTAAAATTTATAATTGAATGATGATCTCTCTATGTCTTAGTAAAACATTTTAAATTTCAAACATTATCATAGCCATGTTTTAGTTAACATAAATACATGGAAATTTAATATTAACTTGTGAAAAACTAGGAGCAATTATACCCCATCATGTCAAAGATTGGGTTTGCTTAAATTGGCTTTGGGTTGACGTATATTAAATTCTCTATGACATTGGCTATTGTGCATTGTCTTTAGGATTATACATGAGAAATAGTTGGATTGAATGATACCAGCTATAGACACAAAAATTGGGTCACACTCCCCTTGGTCCCTTGTCAAATAACCATCTCAAGCATACTCATCTAACCATGGCCCCTTCCACCCCACATTAATATTAATTTAATTAACTTAATTAAATTAATACCCATCCTCACAATATTCATTACTTAATTATTTTAATTAAGCTAATTTCCACCTCACCCAGACACCTCACCCAACCACCTCACCCTAGACCTATTCTTGGCATGTTTCCATAACTAACAATAACTAAGTCTTACTTGCCTTAATGAGCTAAGATTTGGTCTAACCCTAAAATCTCTCTAACCACATTCCCACTCATTAGAAGGGAAGTTTCCGTTCTAATCCGTGAGAATAAACTAACTGGGCCCAAGAAATTAGAAATATCTACCCATTTTAGTAAACCTAGGGAATCTTGCCTTAACCGACACCGGTCACCCCTAAACCGATGTTGGTCAACCCAAAACTGTCGTCGGTTACCATTTATTCACCCAAATAGCCTTATTTTTGGGTTGGCACATTCTGAGAGCAAGGAAGGAGATCAGAGCTACATGCAAGTGAAACAAGCATCCTTTTACGCATCTAGACATCCAGAGCCATCACCAGGATCAATCATAGAGCCATTGCATTCACGGGAGCACTCCGGGAAATCACCGCTATAAGACCATACATGTATTCTCCAATCAACCACCTCCACCACTCAGCCATCAGATCCTTAACATAGTAAGTATGGCCCTAACTAGTAGGGTTTATTTCAATTAGTAATCTTTATTACTCCTATTATTAATATGTTCTTTGCATGCTTATTGCTTCATCACCCACTTGCCTGTGAACTCAAAAATCCCTTCACCCATATCACCAAATCACCTATCCTCACCTGTTGTATACTTCTAAGCATACCTAATACCTCTATAGACCTCCCCATTCACTCTCCCAAACTTTATTTGACCTCAGATCACCCCTACCATTTAATCTATTTGAGTTTCTTTTACCTCAACCATACCGACATTGGTTATCCACAACCGCCATCGGTTCTACCTAAACTAGCATTGGTCACATTTAGTCATGTTGGTCTCTGTGTTTTACACCTTGACCAAGAACAGACCCAACAATCACCCTACCAATTGACCTAAATAACCTAGAATCAGACCCTGACCAGTCCCAGTACCTTGACAGACACCTCACCTCTCAGATCCAACTATATCCTAGCTTGTTGTGATTGGATTTGCTTATTGTACTTGAATGAGATACCTAAATCATATCAAATACAGTAGGAACTTTGTTTATTTCTCACATTAACTTGTTTTAAATAGTGGATTAAAAACCATCTAGGAAGTATCACACTTCCTAGAACTAGCATACACTAGGCAGTCCACTATCATATATATTTTAACTATCTTTTTGTGGTCTTGTTTTCTATTATAGGTAGTTACTCCTAGCCAAAAGGAAGCTCTCACATTCAGTTGTGGATCAAGAAGTTAGAACGCATGTAACAACCATCAACCGACCAAAGATTTAACAGTATTCCTCCTTGGCCCTTACCCTTATCTATTTTGTCATTTCGAAAAGGTGAAGAAAATGGTGAAACATTTTGGCACGCCAGTGGGACCCATCAGGGGTTCTTTTGCATTTATTCATTCCTAGGTGAAATTTTTGTGTTTTTTTCCTTCAAAAGCTTCCACATTAATTTTCTTCTTTGGAATCATTCTCCTTCTTTCTATTGTCTAAAAAATCATATTTTTGGTGCTTTAAAAAGAACACATCTTCCTTTCTTTTGCATTGCATTAGTGAAAGAGCATCCCTCTTCCTGTTCATCTCTTGCTACATCGAATATCACACTTCAATTTGGGTTTAAAACACTTGCATTGCATTCGATTTGTTTCATTATTAGCTCACATTAAAACTAAGGGAAACCTATATGCTGGAAGTCATGCCCAGTTGATGGTTGACACAAAGAATCGTAGAAACTACATTTTTCTCTTTGTGTCTCTTACCAAAATTACACACAATTAAAATATACACATCTTTCTTAAACAACATATTACCTGGGAACATCTATCAGTGATCACATTATCTGGTTGGCAGGTACTCCCTATCTCATTGCATCTATTGAGTCATCATCTCAAAGGATGGCCCACCCCCATCATAACATACCTGAAACCTCTCCTTTTAGATATCCTTCTTCGTAGGATGCCTTCCCAACCAAAAAACAAATCCTAAATACACACGATTAGTCCTAAATAGCATAAGCTAAACAAACATAAGAAAACCATTGTTAGGATCATGCTTTTTCTTAACATTCTTCTTGACTTGGGTTTTGAGGTGTGAGACTACGGATCTCCATTTTCTTCTTCCTTGCACACTCCACCATCATAGTTAGAGTATTCTGACTTTGTTTGAGTGTGTCAGGGCCCCATCTCCTCATTCTCAGATTTTTGAGTTTGATTCTTCACTTAATTTAATTCACAAAACCAATTTTCTTCATTCCTTTCTAATTTCATAGTCATCGACATTGGTCCAACGACCATCACCAGTTCACATCTGACCGTCGTCGGTTAAACCATAACTAGTGTCGGCTTCTGGCTTTCTAGTTACTTTACCTAGAATAGCTTTCATCACTGCTTTTGTTCTATTTCTGGCCCTCAGGGCATCATCATATTTCTCCCCTGTTGATACTTACTGTCATACACATAGTTTTCATAGATACACATCCAACATTCCTGTTTCATTTTTTTAGACTGGTTTCTTCCATAGTGACCGGTATTGGTTTCAAAACTATCATCGGTGTTCCCCAATCTTTCCACCGATCAACTCCGACTATCATCGGTTTCCCATAATCATCACTGGTCAACCTGACCATCGTCGATTTCCTGTGTTTGATTTTCAAAATCTAGACATTGACCAGATTCACCTCCCACCCCATTATTCTTTATTTCTATTGTTTTATGTGTCATCTACAAAATACAGTCTTACTAGTCAGCACTTGTTCACATGGTGCTGACTTGCAACCAGACTAATGCCCTCATATTCCACGCTAGTCATCAACCACTCCCACCTAGTCCCTCACCACCTTCCATCCTATCACCCATGGATCCAACCTTACCTACCACCATTGTTGCAGGTGATGAAGAGTTTGCACAACTCCTTGATCAGAATCTCACGGCCTTACAGTTCTACCTTTCCCACTCTTCCACCCAAGACTCCTCTGGTCAGTTGATATATGGCATGCTTGTATCAATCTCTCCTACCCTTATTCCTGCTACTACATCAGCCCCTAATAATGCAGCATTACCCTCACCTACTTCACCCTCGGTAGTTTCACAGTTAGGCCCCATACCCGCCATGACCGTTGTGTCTGCAATTTCACTCACGCCTGTCGTATCTGTTGTCCCCTCATCAACCACCCAGACCATAGCACAATCCACACCCATTGTCTCACAAATACCCATTGCAACACAACCTCCTTGGGTGTCGGTGACCCCTACTCCATTCCAGAATCTCATCCTCTCCATCCCATAAACACTACCCCCAATCACTACCAGAGTCATGATGACCATCTCACCTACATACACCTACTATCAACAACCCCCTATCTCATCTATCACCCATTCTAGATATGTACCTTCTATGTTGGTTCCTTATTCTCAACCTCCCTATCAGGTTCAGTATCCACCTCCTTATGCCACAGGAGGTGTCCCTCCATCACAACCTACCAATGACCTCATCAAGTTGATGATGGAAAAGATGCAGACACTAGAAGCATCGGTTTCGGCTCACGCAATTCCCTCACCTATGATGAAATTTGTAATGAGCCTATTCACCCATCCATTCCTATTCAACCATACCCCATACATTGGGAAATGCCAAAGTTCAACCACTTCAATAGCAAAGAAGATCCGCAACAACATTTGTGGTCCTTTAAACATGGGTGTTACCTGATTGCCCATGATGATGCTTTACTTTTGAGGACTTTCCCAATGTCCCTGATAGGACTGCATTGGACTGGTATAGTGGACTACCAAGACACTCCATTTACTCATTCAATTAAGTAGCCCAAGCCTTCCTAGATCATTTCTCCATCAACATTGTTAAGAAGGTTACCATGACAGATCTTTATTCCACACGACAGTATGATGATGAGTCTATCGTTGACTTATCGCTCACCGGGTGCACCTCATTAACCAGACTCACATTCTAATTACCTCAAACTGAGCTTATAGAACTATTTACTCGGGCATGTGCTAGACACATCTCACCAACCCTACAGGTGTAAAAATTTTGCACTTTTGATGAGGCATTCACCATGGCACGGAAATTGGAAATTCGTGCTATCGAAGAAAATAAGGTTCAACTTTGTAACAAGAACATCATGTTCAAATCAAATGATGTTTCTTCATCTTTGAAACCCCAAAACAACTATTCAAAGCCCAAAGGGTTTGCTAATGTTGTAGTTCTCAAAGTTGGTCCCCCTCATCAATCAAACCTAGCCAAACCCCCTTCTAATCTCTCTCCTATCCAAGATTTCTAGTTTAGACGAGAACAACAAAAGTACACTTCCCTAGGAGAATCTTATTCTTCCATTTTGGAAAAGCTTGTTAAAGTTGGTGCCATTACCCTTCCACCTATAAAACCACATACTAGTTTCGACCCTAAGTGACCCATGCCCGTGTGGTATAAGGAACACGACTTTTGCAACTATAATCATGTGGTTACGCCCTTAATTATATATCTTACATGGGATGGATATAGCCAACTTGTTGCTATCATAACTTAATATCATGATGTATCTCTTTTATATATGATCTATAATCATTGGTTGGTCAGCCTTCTTTGAAGGCCATAACATAGGAATAGTATAAATAGGGGTTATAGGTAGTGGATGATGATTATGTTAGTATTTGAGTCTTATTATATGTTATGGAGGTTGCCCCTCGAAGTGGTCAAGCTATTATACTTTCATATTGAGATAATTTATCTGCAATATTGTGTTATTTGGTGTTCTATTGCTTGGTGATAATCATAATTAATCAAGTAATTTCATTACAAGTGGTATCAGAGCTTGATCTTGGCCAGATGGTGTCAAACCCTAATTTTGAAGGTTCGGCTATATCTCAAGATTGGTAGCAAATTTTTCTACAATTTTTTTTTTGGTGAGGTGAAATAAGTCAAGTAAGCTTCTCTCCAAATTTCAATAAGTTTTGACTTGTTTTGCAAAAGTTATTATGGTTCTATATTTATTCATAATTTGGCTCCCTAGGGCATAATTTTTGGAAATTTTTCAAATTTCTTATATTTTGAAACCCCTCCAAAAAATAGCTAGGGTTTCTATTTTATAAATTCCTATATTCAGCCAAAAAAATTACGAAACCCTAAACCCTAAAATTCTGCCCTATTAAGTCTACCCCTAGGCCCACATCCTTCGTCATGGCTGGTAGATCTACCCGAGGCCAAGGAAAAGGACAAGAAACTCCAAGAATGACCCCAAATAAGGAAGATATGGCTTTAGATTCTACTGGTTTGGGAGTATCTGAGGTGGTCATCCAACTTCAGGAAAGGGTAAACAATATGGTGAGTAAGGATGACCTTAATGTTGAGCTTCATCAACTGAAAGGTAGCCTTAGGAGTGAGATTTAGAAGGATTTTCATGTAATGCAACAGGAGTTGTTGAATGCTATTTCTAATACAACTTCCAATGCTAGTCATATGGGTTCTACTAGAAATGGTCACACATATCCAAATCACTCAAATCAGGGAGGATCCTTTAATCATTCAATTGGATCTTCTCACCAATGGTGGGGCATGATTCCATAAGTTGAAATGCGTAAATTTGATGGAAAGGATCCACTCAATTAGATTACCCAAATGTAAATCTCCATCGATATCCCAGGAGGACAAAAGGTAATTGTGGCATCCTTATACCTAGAACTCTGATCAATTTGTTTGGTATCGTTGGTTATGTGCTCAAAGGAAAAAGAATGGCCTAAATGTCACCTGGATAGTGTTCACTGAAGAGCTTCAATTACACTATAGTTATAGTGTTTCTGAGAATTACTTCATCCAATTAGCAAAGTTACGCCAAACTGGTTTAGTTAAGGAGTATGTCCATCAATTCCAAACTTTGTCCTTATGTGTGGAGGATATTACAGAAGAGTATTTGAATGACCTATTTATTGGGGGTCTTAAGGACCACATTGAGCATGAGGTACACATGTTTAACCCACTCAAGGTTGTTGATTCTATTATCACGGCATGTCGAGTAGAGGAAAAAAAAATTCCAGTAGAAGGTAGACCTTTTCTAGCATAAAATATCATAACACCTTGTCTCCTTCTTACCCTCGGCCAATTCGGTTGACACCTCAAAAAATTGAAGAAAAAAGAGCCAAAGGGTTATGCTTTAACTATGATAGCAAATATGGACCAAATCATAAATGTTCTGAGAAAAAATTGTTTTGCATTAAAGGATCTGGTGATGAGGAAGAATATAAGGCAACATCAACAGAGGAAGTGGAAAAATTAGAGGAAGAATATGGAGATCCTTAGCCCACTATTTCATGCCATGCTCTATCAGGTATTAGTACTCCACAAACCCTTCAAGTTTTTGGTTATCTTAAGAAGAAGAAGGTAACAATCTTGATTGATTCAGGGAGCACACATAATTTCATCAATCATAAGTTGGCAACAAGACTAAATTGTTTCATCTACCCAAAACCTGAATTTCAAGTAATGATTGTAGATGGTGGTACAGTCCAATGTTTAGGTAAATGCCATAAAGTCAAAATCATGATGGGTGATTACACATTTGAATCTATGATGTTTTCTATTCCCATGGGTGGAGCTAATATTGTCATAGGTGTTCAATGGCTCACTACCTTGGGTGCCATAGAGATAAATTTCCAGGAATTGTTCATGCGCTTTCATTCTGAGGGTAAAAAATTTGAACTTCGAGGTCTACAAGCTAAAGATCCTCTAGTGGTGAGTTCTCACCAAATGTAGAAGATTCTTAAAAAGGGTCTGAAGGTTTTGTAGCATGATTATTCTCTATAGAATTCCAACCGCAAATGAAGGTATTGCATCCTGATCTTCAAAAGGTTATTAATCAACATGTAGTTGTCTTCAAGGAACCAAGAGGATTGCCACCTAAAAGAGAGCATGATCATGTTATTCAGTTGATTCCAGGAAGCCAACCCCCCAACATCAGGCCTTATAGATATCCATATGTGCAAAAGAGTGAGATCGAGAAGATGGTGGAGGAAATGTTGGAAATGGGTATTATTCGTCACAGTCAAAGTGCCTATTCTACTCCCGTGGTGATGGTGTGTCGCAAGGATGGAAGATGGTGCATGTGTCTAGATTACAAAAAGCTTAACAAGTTCACTATCAAAGATAAGTTTCCTATTCCCGTCATTGATGATTTATTAGATGAGTTGCATGGTGCCATTTATTTTACAAAACTAGATCTGCGTTCTGGGTATCACCAAATTAGAGTCAAGCAAGAATATATTCATAAGACAACTTTCAGAACTCATCAAGGCCATTATGAATTCCTAGTGATGCCATTTGGCCTTACCAATGCTCCCTCCACATTCCAAAGCTTGATGAATTCAGTATTTAGACCATTCCTAAGAAATTTTGTCTTAGTATTTTTTGATGATATACTCATCTACAGAAATCATGGGAGAAACACTTACATCACATCAATACTATCTTAGAAGTCTTAGATAAACATCAACTTTATGCCAAGCCTTCAAAGTGTTCTTTTTGGGTACAAGAAGTGGAATACTTGGGCCATATTGTTTCTCACGAAGGTGTTAAGGTGGACCCTCACAAGATCCAAGCCATGGTGGAATGGGAAACCCCAAGAACCCTCAAAAAATTATGAGGTTTCTTAGGTCTCACAGGGTATTATCATAGATTTGTCAAAAACTATGGCAGTATAGCAGCACCACTCACAAAATTATTGAAGGACTCCTTTCAGTGGAATGAGGAAGCATCTAGGGAATTTGAAAAATTAAAGGTAGCTATGTGCACCACTCCAGTATTGGCAACCCCAAATTTCTCCAAAACTTTCGTAGTTGAGTGCGATGCTTCAAGAAATGGAATCGAGTAGTACTAATGCAAGAAGGACACCCCATTGCTTTTGAGAGCCAACAACTAAAAGGAAAGAATTTTTAAAACCCACATATGAAAAGGAAATGATGGCAATACTACATGCAGTCAAACAATGGAGACCATACTTGATGGGTAGACATTTTAAGGTAAAAACTAATCATGATAGTTTGAAATATTTCTTAGAACAACGTCTATCTTTAGAAGAACAACAAAAATGGGTCACTAAGATGTTGGGATATGACTTTGAGATTGTTTATAAGAAAGGAAAGGAAAATTTGGTCGTTGATGCTCTGTCTAGGAGGGATGAGTCTGCTTTGAAGCATTGTTATGTGCCATCTCTATACTACATGTAGATTGGGTAGATCAAGCACGAGAAGAATGGAAGAAAGATGCAACCACACATACTCTCATTCAAAATATCTAGGCAGATCCATCCATATCAGATCAATTTATATGGAAGGGGGATACATTTTGGTACAAATATCGGTTATATCTATGTAAGAACTCTACACTTAAACACCATGTTCTTTTAGAGCTACATTCTTCTCTAATAGGTGGCCATGTTGGGGTCTTGAAAACATATCATAGAGTTAAGAAGGATTTATTTTGGGAGGGGTTGAAAGGAGATGTTCAAAAATTTGTGGCAGAATGTTTGGTTTGCCAAAAAAATAAGGGCGAGACCATTAAGACACCTGGTCTTCTCCAACCTCTGTCTATTCCTAGTGAGAGATGGGAAGAGGTATCAATGGATTTCATCACATGATTACCTAAATCAGAAGGGAAAAGTGTCATCATGGTCATGGTAGACAGACTTACCAAATATGCTCATTTTTGTGCCATGGCTCATCCTTTCACAGCTAGTACCATTGCCATCTCTTTTATGGATATAGTTCAAAAGCTCCATGGCACGCCAAAAATTATAGTAAGTGATCGTGATCCAATATTTACAAGTAACTTTTGGACTGATCTGTTCTCTTGTCTAGGTACCCAACTAGCCCAGAGTTCCTCTTATCATCCCCAATCAGATGGGAAAACTGAGGTGGTAAATAAATGTTTAGAGGGATATCTTCAATGTTTTACTTCAGATAAACAAGAACATTGGGTGCAATGGTTGCCACTGGCAGAATGGTGGTACAATACTTCATTTCATACCTCCTCCAAAATGTCTCCATTTCTGGCACTTTATGGGTACCATACTTCATCACTCATATCTCGTTGGTCCGAAAATCTATCGCTTGGGCAGATCTATGGATAAACGAGCCAACAGTGTGCAGGGCATAGCCCCTCTTTGAGTCAGCAAAGCGGAACTGGTTTATTGCTATTCTACCAAAGCGGGAATCTTATGCAAGTCTCACAGATTCTGCCTTCGGGGGTTTGGGATCTCATCCCAGTAGGTTTACTTCCGGCTGCGAAGAGAAAGGAATGAAAGAGAGGAAGAATAAGGAACAGGTCCGAAGGGAGAAAAGAAATGAATTCCAAAGCAGAAAGGTCAGGAGATTTATGTTTTCGGGTTGGTAGTAAACAGAGCCAAACTTACTTGCATAAATAAACAAAGCAATACTGATGATAAATAAATGACAATAAAATAGAAGCAGATCCAACAGAATAAACACACAGAT
The DNA here is from genome assembly GCA_018340775.1 of Taxus wallichiana var. yunnanensis. Taxonomy (NCBI): domain Eukaryota; kingdom Viridiplantae; phylum Streptophyta; class Pinopsida; order Cupressales; family Taxaceae; genus Taxus; species Taxus wallichiana. The sequence goes on from CM031234.1 coordinate 537,099,904, forward strand.
CTAACATAAGAAAGATCTAATGTATATAACACAGGTATTCAGCACAAAGTCTAAATATTGTATTACTAATTTGTTCTGTTACAAAAAGCTCAAAGTCTTTTCTCCTTACTCCTATTTCTCATCTGAAAGATATTCATTTATCAACACAACAAGTGTTGGGGTATTTATAGAAGAAGAGGAGAAAAGAAGGCAAAAAGGAGCCAACAACTATTTACAAAGATATTTACAAAATATCTAAAAGTCATGTTGACTTTTTACAACTTGATGGATGACATCATCCCATGATGCAACATGGATGATGTCATCGTTTGCATCAACATACTTCAGACATTCCAACAAGAAAGTCGGAGAAGAGAGAGAAGAAGAAGAAGGAGGAGGAGGAGCAGCTACTCGTCGTCATCATCCTATGCCGAAAGGGAGTAGCCTGCTTTTGATGCTGCTCAGGTGATGAGATATGGAACTGAGCGCGGTATTCCAAAAACTTGTTAATCATTGGCCCAAATTGATCCTGAGAAGGATCCTTGTGCAGCTCGCTGATCGCCTCACAAGTCTCCCGCTCATCTATGAGCTTCTCTGGGAGTTTGGAATAATCCTTTTCCACCTCAATGAGGAACCCGATGAAGTCCCTACAGGCCAGCAGGTTGTTGATAGATTCAGTGTCAAATGTGACCTCTGGCCCTGTTCCTTGAGAAGCGATCTCCTTGAAGATCCGGATGGTTTCATCAGCTGACCTTAAGATAAAGGAAGGAGTGAGCAACCCTGGAGACATGTTGAGAACAATTCACTCCATTTGGTGCATTGCATCCAGGGCTGCTTCCTTTACCTTGTCAATTTTTTCCAGAATAAATTCAAGCTGATCCACCCAGTAGTCCAGAGTGGACATGGTTTTGTTGAGGGCCCTTGGATGGCCGAAGACACCGAACTTGACCAGATCTTCGACTGAACAGTCAAACATCTGTTGAAAGGTCTCGTGTTGGAGTCTAGCATGATCTAGCTCTTCTGATATGGGCCCCGCTAATGCTTGGAGCTCTTTGTTCACCTTTCCGATGCTCAGATACAAATTGACAAACTCGGCGATCACTCTTTCACTGTCCTTGAGGATCTGGCTCCTCCAAGCAGAAACGGCCATACCTTGCTCACCAATCTTTGCATATTCGTTGATTTTCTCCTGGCTGAGAAGCTCAGAAGTTTTGGCGGCAGTTGTGGGAGGCGCACTACCCATCTTCTGTAAGGCTTGGAGCAGATATTTGTTTTGCTCTTTTAGTAGCCTTTTCTCTTCTTTTGTTTCTTGAAGCTTTTGACAAAGGGCGTCGACCGCGGAAAGAGCTTCCCCCTGGAGACTTTCAGAAGATGTCCCCATTGTGACTTGGGTCATGGTAAAATCTGTCGGAGACAGATCCTTTCTCTTTGAGGGGATCGGGGTATGCAATTTCCATGATTCTCTCACTGCACCAGCAAAGACTTTTAGAGAAGCGTGCAACAGGCTTGACTTCTTTGCCCCTTTGGGTCGAAGGTAGGCCTGGCTGGGAAATCATGCTTCAAATTGAGTAACTCCAGCTCTGCGAACATTTCCTTCGCCTTGTGGTGGGTAGAGCATGTATATCGGCCCACTGTGAGGGGGAAAGGAGTTCCACCCTTCTTCCTTTTCAGGCATTTTTCGTGGTATGTGATTAGCTGCCTTGACAGTTCTAGCAGAATCAGCTTAGGCCCAGCATACCTTGGTAGCCTTGTTGGCTCTCCCAAAAATTTGGCAGCCCTCAGATAGGTGAATGTAGGAAATTGGGTGAACAGGGCCTCCCCATTTCTCCGTGGCTGCCACTATGTTTTTGGTCGTACGACCATGAGTCAGATTTGGCCTCAATAGGCAGATGATGTGATAAAAGAATGCATCGTTGATTTTGGCGAATTGGGCGATGCTATTCTCCAGCTTCAACTCTGGATAATACTCATATATTTTGACCTGAGGCCAAACTCCACTTCGTGCTAGGCCTGGATAATCCCTCTCTGATGCTGCAGCGTAGACCACGTAGGAGTTCATATGGAATACTCCCGTTGTGCTGAACTGTTGTAGCTGCTCGGAAATGGTGCTGCTTATAATTTCCCCCCAGCAAAAGCGTTGCTCAGGCACATTCTTATTCATTGTTTCCAAGTAGCACAACATCCATTTATGGAAGTAATGGGCGTCAGAGAGCCCGAAGACCCTACTCAGGAAGGTAATGGTATCGCTGAGCTCTTCTGAGAAGTCACTGCGGTGGATGATTTGGGGCCACCGGGTTACCACCTTCTTGTTCTTCAAGTAGACTTCGTTCATTAGTTGCATGCATTGGTCTTCATTGTCCTCCCAGGCCTTGATGCACTCTGCTTGGCTGACGGCCACGAAGTGCCGGTGGTGAGGGATGCCAAGTATCATCTCAAAATGACGGGCAGTGAGGTTAATGAATACCTCGCCTCTTCTGTTTGACACATCCGTGTCTTTATTATAAGACCGGGCAACCACCATCATAAATTCATTGTTGATCGTCTTGTGGGGATTCCTCCGTGAAGTGCAGAGCAACGCTATCAATTTGTCCATCCATGGACTCCTTGTAACTTTCTGAGTTCTGGCCCAGAATTCCTCCATGTCGATATGCCCCAATTCTGAGTCTCTGACATCCATGCTGCATTCGGCCTGTGACTCGGGCATTCTGACCCTTTGATATTTATACTTCATCTCTTCCTCAGTAAGCTTAGCCTTCCCTTTTGATTTGGTGGGTCTCTTGCTGGATGTAGACATATGTTCTTCTAAGTTTATCTGTTGATCTGCATGAAGAAGAAGCGAGACCCAATCCGAAAAAGTTGAATTAGCCATTTGATCTTCCATTGGAATGTTAGCAGAAGAAAGAGTTAGAGATTTTTAGGCTCAGGGCGCAGGAAAAATGCAGCTTACAGGGCTAAATAGGCAGGGCGCACGGGAAAGGGTTGTTGCAAAGATTAAACTGGTGCCAAAGGCGCATGGCGCATGCATACTGCAGAGTGCATTTTAGTAAAGGGCGCATGAGAAAATCATGTAACAGGACTTTTCATGCGCCAAAGGAAATATGGCGCGGCGCACGGAGGGTTTGTACAACACGAATGTTATTGAAAGGAGAGATGCACTGCGCTTTTACGACTATACTTGCGCAGAGATAGAACTTGTGTTGCATGGGCACAAGGCGCGCGGGGCGTATGAAAACTTGATGCAACAAGCATAATGGGTGCGCCATTGGCGCGCGGTTCTAGATATCTTTGCGAGGGGAACAGATGCGCCATGGGGGCGCAACTGTTTATGATGTTGCACGACGCGCTGGTGCGCCCAAGGAAAAAAACAGGTTTGTTCTCCATGGTTTATCACTTCATTCTTTTTAGTTCAAAAGCTGCTTTGGGATATTCAATGGTTCAAGACAAAGGGGGTTCAGACCAAGTTTTCAAAATGACATCCTCTACCAGCAGATCTGGAAAGAGGGGGGGGAGGCTAGCTCAACAAATGCATATCAACAAACCAACCAGCAAGCCAAAAACCAGAAAATAAAGCACATGGACGAGAAAAGAACCTCTTACCCGGATAAATAGTGAAAATCTTGAGCACGGGTCCACAACGTGTTGAAAACGACGAGGCAGAGGCTGACAGGCTCAGAAAAATCACGTGCACAGCGAATAGTGAAAATGACATTTGGGCGCGCAAACCATATATATATAGGTTAGCTGGACATTAATGCGCCACCCACCTTTTGAAAGGCGCATGAGAGTGGCTGTCGACAGGGAAAAGCGTGCGCCCTTTGGCGCATGAAAATATTTGACAGCAGGAAATTAAGCGCGCCTTTGGCGCACCAAACGCTATGTCGACACGAAGTTATGTGCGCCCTTTGGCACACCAAAACATTGTGTTGCAATAAGATTATGTGCGCCCTCTGGCGCATCAAAAAGTGGCGCACCAAACGCTATGTCGACACAGGCGCATGCGCCTTGGCGCACGCAGGGAAGGCTCGACACACTTTGGCACACCAAAAGTTGTGTTAACACTGAAAATCACGCGCCAAAGGTTTTAAAGGGGGCACACCAAACGTTGGTGTTACATAGAAATTTCATGCGCCCAGCCAAAAAAGGCTCAAAAGACTAAGTTCGAAAAACCAGATTTCCCGGGAAGGGATTTTACAACGTTTCGAACGCAAGGGATCCCTAACGAGGGATTGGAACAAAATTTCGGTATAGTTATCGGTAAAATTTCCCTTGTCAATTTTACAGGATAACAATATCTAGCTTGAAGGTCAAACCAAAGGTGAGAGTAGTCGATCACATTCAGCATCAACATGAGGTACTCTCTAGTCTTAGAGAAAATTTGGCATGGGCACAAAACCGTATGAAGCAACAGGCTGATCAACATAGGAGTGAGCGACACTTTGAAGAGGGAGACTTTGTTTTTGTAAGGTTACAACCATATAAGCAATTATCCTTGAAACAACAAAGAAAAGGATAATAAGCTTGCTCTTAAATACTATGGTCCTTACCGAGTTTTGCAAAAAATTGGTAGTGTGGCATATAAGCTAGAGCTCCCTCCAGGAAGTAGAATACATCTAGTCTTCCATGTTTCTTGCTTAAATAAAGTTATTGGGCAGCACATTTCCACCCAATCAGTGCTTCCAGAACTAGACGAGGAAGGAAGGATCATATTGGAACCTGAAGGCATTCTTCAGACACGCACCAAAAGACTAAGGACCAGATTCTTTACCAAGTACCTGATCACGTGGAAGAATATGAATATTGAGGATGCATCATGGGAAGATGAAGCATTCATGCAGCAACATCTAGGACTTCCCAACATTGGGGACAATGTTGCTTTGAAGGGGAGGGGCATGTTATGCCCTTAATTATATATCTTACATGGGATGGATATAGCCAACTTGTTGTTATCATAACTTAATATCATGATGTATCTCTTTTATATATGATCTATTATCTTTGGTTAGTCGGATTTATTGATGGCCATAACATAGGAATAGTATAAATAGGGGTTATAGGTAGTGGATGATGATTATGTTGAGTATTTGAGTCTTATTATATGTTATGGAGGTTTCCCCTCGAAGTGGCCAAGCTATTATACTTTCATATTAAGAGAATTTATCTACAATATTGTGTTATTTGGTGATCTATTACTTTGGGGATAATCATAATTAATCAAGTAATTTCATTATAGCAATGTCTCAGAGGTCCGCGCTATTTTCAATGATATACCAATTACTTCCCAATTGCCTCATGTTCCTTCCATAGATGAAATCTTATCCTGCGCTCCCCTACCTACACCAAAACCTATTTCATCTACTCCTCTACCCACAGAGGAACCCCTTCATCTTCCCCTTCACCCATGAAAGAGCCTATAATCAACATGCCACCTTTGACCCCTCAAAATTCGAGCAGTTGTCAGTGGCACCTCTCCTACTCATAGAAGATGCAGGTCCACCACCTACACCAACACAAGGAGAGCCCACTTTGGTTGGCCTGTCCTCTCCTCTACCCATGGAGGATACTATAGAAGTACCACCACCTGTAGATGACCATTCACCATTAGACCTTCAAGATCTCGTTGATCTGCTTTCGGCTCTCTTACCCACAGAGTTCGAGGCTAGCCATTTCCCTGTATCTCAAACACATTTTACAAGGATTGCCACTCGGTCCACGTCGCTCACTCTGCTTATAACAATACCATTCTCATGCTTGGCCAATCACCTAGACTATGTCGATAGAGCCTTACTTTGGGGCGTCTTCTACTTCTGTTTCAACACAAATGCAGTTGTCACTCACTGACACCTCCACTATCTATTGCAACCAAACCAAACACAACCACAACTATTGCAATACCTTCCACGACACCACTCATGGCCCAAATCACACCTCTTCCCATAGCCCAACATGCATCTACACCCAAACCCATGCCTATATCATCTCCCTTACCTAAACCTATCACTACCTTAGGGGTCATACCAACAACTAGCCTTACTCACCCACCCATCAAATTAGATTTAGCTACATCTTCCAAAACTAACACCAAACTTAACCCGGCCCCTAAAAAGAAGATCCAATCTCCTAGATCTCATACCCCAACCTCACTAACCACACCCTTATCACCTTCACCCTTTTCATCCATCCTAGGACCTCACCCCTCGACCCTGGCCAAGAAACCCCCATCCACCGGTAAATAAAGAACACAGTAACCCATTTCCCCATCACGAACCTCTGCCATTACCTCGTAACCTTCTTACCACCCATACCTCCAATACCATCAATAACTTCTTCACTACCCATGACACTTCCTTCTCTTTCACTCACGCCTCCTACCCAACCCACACCACCTACCTCCATAAGCACCTCAGTTACCCCCATGGGTAACCCACCCTCTTCCACCATCTACTTTTCCCTCCACATCTCGTGCGCCCGTATCACCTTTACCCAAAAAGATGCAACCTAAAGCTAAAAATTCACTACCCTCTAATAAGGTAGTTAAACCAACCACACCTTCTATTGCTAGTTCATCTACCATGCCCCTACCCAAGCAGATACGACCAACACCTAAGACCACACCACACACCAAACTAGTAGCCCAACCTACTCCCCCTCTTGTAAAGACTCTTCCTCCATAGTCAGCCGCACTTGTACCCAAACCCACATTCACCTCCCATTGTGATCCATTAGCAGGATCCTACGCCAAAATCCTAACCAACCTCCTCAAAACTTCTGTCATCACATTACCACCTCTTAGACCTTACGACCCACTCAAACCCAAACCAAAAGGGTTTGACAAAACAAAAATTTGTGCCTACCATCATGTGCCAAGACACGATGTAGAGAATTGTAAGGATTTGAAAACCACTCTTGTCTAATTATGTCCTCCTGAAGAAAAATTTGATGATGATGATCTTCTTGATGAGGACCCCATTTTTCCTTCACCAATTTCCACAAATCTTCCCTCATTTCCTACTCAGTGACCAAAATCTCCACCCCCTAACTCTTAGATCCATCCCCGAGATTCAAAATTAACATGGTTCGCATAAGAGAGTTGGCCAAACCACCACCCAAATGCCAATGCGCCCTACTCATCTCACAAGGCTTGTATCCACCACTAGGGTTTTGTCCCTCTTGCCGCTATACCTTCCATGACACACCCTCTTCATCCACCGATTAACATGATCAACATTGCCACCCATGTTCAGAAAGACAAGGGCAAGGAGAAAGAAAGTGGCCCATCAACCAACCCAGTACCAAACATAATGTCCGCACCCACACCCAAAGTCATCATTCGAGGTCCTGCATATCCCATTTCCGATGGGGTCACACATCGCACAATGATAAAACAACTACACCAATCCCCCTCAAAATGTCTTTATATGACCTCGTCTAAACCTCAAAGTCACATCGTCAAGCCCTCATGGAGGTCCTTCAATCTATTGAAGTCTTACCAAATGACCCCACACCCGTAGCCTCCATCATTACCCCTCACCATGTGGCCTCTCTCACTAGGTCTTCGCCTTCCTCTACACCTCCACCCACTCGCCAAGTGGCCACCCTCAGCTTTGCAAATGAAGAGATCACTCCCTTCTAGTCCAATGACCCCGACCCCACTCTTTTCATCTTCGTCTTTATCGATAATATACGCATATGATGCATTATGATCAATGGTGGTGCTAGTATTAACATCATATCCTCCCATGCGTATGAACAAATGTAAATACCTTCCCATTGCATGCATGGTAACCCCATTATGTTGTGTTCCTTCAATGATGCCATGACCTCTACACTAGGTACCATTGTTCTCCATGTCTGCGTAGGCCCCTACACCGTCCCGGAACTTTTCTATGTCCTAGAAGGGGAGTTCTAGTATAACTTGCTACTTGGCCGACCTTGGATCCATGCTATGGGTTGTGTCCCTTCGACATTACATCGATGCCTCAAATTTGAACACGAGGGACATAATTACACCATCCCTATTGACCCCTCACCTTTCAAGACTTGTAACATGCTATATCGACCCAATGATGTACTTATACTAGTTAAGGCATCTGCCACCACAACCACTTCACCTCCACCCATGAGCCCATCCACCAAAATTTCCACTTTCTACCTTCGTTGTGTCTAACCTTGTTATCCCTACTGCAGCTATAGCTTCTACCGTTGGTGCCCCTATCTCCCCTTCATCTAGTAATCCATCTATACCCACTACCCACATACCAACTACTGATCCCTTAGAAGGTGTTTTTCAATGCCTCACTCTGGGGAATACTGCCTATACAATATTGATACCTTCCTCACCCCACAAGAGTACAGAATCTACATCAACACCCCAGTTATGACATTCACATTGGTGATGTTTTCCCTTATGGCCCTCCCCACCTTCGCACCAATCTAATGTATGGGGGACTTGATATGGTGACCTATAAACCCAAACCTCCATCCCAAACCTAACCATTTTCATCCAACCTACACTCCCTCACTAACCATCATTTCTCTCACACTTTCCTCCACCGGTGCACATGGAAAGGATTTGGCTTCGATTTTATGAACAAGGCTGCCACACTTTGTCATCTCTTGTACCTCTTGTGACACAATGACCATAGTGGCATTGGTTTTGACACTCCATCCTCTAAGAAGGTTCACATTGACCTTATCCAAGACAAGAAATCTTCTCCCTCTCATTCACCCACATTACCCTCCTCACCAACGGAGTCCGTAGGTCCTAAATCTATACCTCCTAATTTTATTTTTTGTAAACACCATTTCCCTGGGACCGTTGACCTATCAATGCGATGGAAAGGCTCCCTCTTCTCTTCCATTCTTGTATCCTGACATGATTGATGATGATACGCCTTCAATTAACATCATTCAATGTCAAGATGATGAGTCCATCCTCACCTACCTTGGTGCAGAAGACTCTTATATTCACCAGTCATTACCCTTTGAGATGTAAACCATGTTGAATGAATCGACCATTGAAATCAACATTAATACTCAGGATGACCTACACATTCTAAAGATCGGCCAATCCTTAGACGCTACTGAACAAGAAGCCTTCACCTCTTTCCTTTAGGACCATAGCAACACATTTTCTTGGTCTTATGCCGATATGCTGTTATCGATCCTAAAATCATGGTTCACAATCAGTAACCATTCCTGATGCCAAACCTATCAAACAAAAGCTACAGAAAATGCATCCTCGCATTGCTCTTTTGGTCAAAGAAGAGCTTCAACACCTTCTCTTAGTTTCCTTCATTCTACCCATTGATTATCCCCAATGGATTTCTAACATCGTTCTTGTCACGAAAGTGACAGGGGACTCTGCATTTTCATGGATTTCTGTGACCTCAACCTCACCGTCCCAAAGATAATTTCCCACTACTGGCATTGACAAACTAGTTGATTTCACTTTTGCTGGCCATAAAATGTTATCACTCATGGATGGTTTCTTGGGCTACAATCAAATATTACTAGCTCCCGAGGATCAACACAAGATTGCCTTCATCACCCCTTGGGGACTTTCTGCTATCGAGTCATGCCCTTTAGTCTCAAAAACATTGGTGCTACATATCGGCGGTCCATGACTTACATATTCCATGACATCAAGCATTGCATATTGGAGGATTACATATATGATCTGCTTTCCAAATCCCAACATCGAACCGAACACCTACCCATTCTTAAAGTCATCTTTGACCGCCTCATAAAATATTGTGTTCGTCTTTAACCAAAAAAGTGTGTCTTTACGGTACTTTCAGGAAACTCCTAGGTTTCATCATTTCTTTGTGTGGCATAGAATTCAATCCTACTAAAGTCAAGGCTATCCTTGAAATGCCGCCACCCACTAATCTCTGTCAACTTTGCAGCCTATAAGGAAAATTGCAATCAATTCATCATTTTATCTCCCAGCTTTCTGACTGTTGTCAACCATTCCATCATCTTCTCAAGAAAGATGTTTCATTCAAATGGGATGATGACTGCCATAAAGCCTTCAAAGCCTTGAAATAATACCTACTTCAACCACCAGTGCTCATTCCTCCTAAGGATGACTAGCCCTTCTACCTATATATTTTTGCCACTAACCATTCTCTAGGTGCCATGCTCGCTCATCGCGATGACCAACACCGAGAGAAAGTGGTTTATTACATAAGTTATACCCTTCTTGACTATGAAACTAGATATACCCATGCCAAAAAAAAATTCCTAGCCTTAGTTTTCATCACCACCAAACTTCGTCATTACGTACTCATCCACAAAACCTTTTTCATTACTAATACTTGACCCATTATACTAAATGTATGCCAAACCTTATCAAAATCAACGTGCCACATGTTGGTTTATGCTTCCGCCAACCTCAACCTCAAATTCCTCCATCAAAAGTCCATCAAGGTCTAAAATATTGCTGACCAATTGGGTGACGCATCCATTTCTGCAAATCAACCCTCTAACTTTGACTTTCCGGATGCGTCTATTATTGCCCTTTCCTGACGAACCTACTTACCAAATGACACTCTTATTTGATGGCTCCAAGTGTCAACATGGGGGTGGGGCTGGTGTTATCCTCATTCCACTTAATGGTCAACCTATTTGTCTTTCAAATTTGATTTTGATTATACAAACAATATTGTTGAATACAAAGCACTCGTATTGGGTCTCTAGGTTGTTTATGCCTTCGATGTTAAGTCAATCAACATCTTTGGTGATTCTCAGTTTTTCATAAACCAAGTCAATGGTATATACCAGTGTCATAATGAGATACTTCAAAAGTATAAACATCATGTGGAAATACTTTTGATCACCTTCGACCATTACACACTTCAAGCCTCCCACATTCTACTAATAAATTTGCAGAATACTATGGCCTGCTTTGCTTCTCGATACCCTGCTTCACTGCTGACTCTAAAAATTTTGTCAATATATAGAGACTACAATCACCCTCTTATTTTCCTCGTGAAGTCTACTCTATTAGAACTCGCTACTCCTGACCCAAGTGACCTTTGGTATAAGCAATATACAAACTATCTTTCCCTTTCCATTTTACCCGCCGATCTCACTCGTAATGGACAATGTGCCTTTCTTAAAATTGTCTCCCGTTATGTCATCATGGGTGGTCTTCTCAGACAAACATGGTTTCAACAGCATTCTCTTGCGATGCCTTACCAATTCTGAAATTCCTTACACCATTAAGGAATTCCACGATGGAATTTGTGGAGGCCACTTTAGTGGTCTCGCTGTCATAAAACGCATTCTTCACCTAGGCTATTACTAGCCAACCCTAAACCGTGATTTGTTGATTATGTCAAACATTGCATAAAATTCCAGCAACATGTTAATCTCCATCACACCCCTAGTCATGCCTTACAGGTCACACGAGACCTTTGGCCTTTCTCTCAATGGGGTTTGGATCTTGTCGGTGAGATCAACCCCCATTCTTCACAACGCCACCAATGGATCATAACCGCTACTGAATATTACACTAAATGGGTAGAAGCCATTCCCCTCATTTCCACCAAAGCCAAGAAAATATGTGAATTCATCAACCATCACATCATCTTTTGCTTTTGTGTCCCTCACCGTATTATCACGGATAACGGAAAACAATTCCAAAAAAACTTACGCAAACTATGTGATACTTTCAGCATCCAACTTAGTTTCTCATCACCTTATTACCCGCAAACCAATGGTCAAGCCAAATCAACCAATAAAACCTTGAACAAAATCCTTATGAAGGTGGTCAATGATACTTGGGAAGGATTGGCATACGCACATTCCTTTCGCCTTGTGGGCTTACCGCACTAGTATTTACACTTCGACTGTTGCCACCCCCTTTTCTTTGGTCTACGGTACTTGAAGGCTGTCTTACCTCTCGAAGTCCAGATTCCATCCCTCCGCATCTCACTACAAGACATGCTCAACGATGATGACTTTCCAGGATCGTTTGGCGCAACTTGAATTATTAGATGAATGTCATCTCAATGCTCTTGACCATCTCCAAATCTACCAAAAACGTATCAAACGTGCCTATGAAAAACATGTTCACAAATAAACCTTTCAAGTCGGTGACCTCGTCCTAAAGGAAAATCAACATGTAACCAAAGAGGAGAAAAGTAAATAGGGAAAATTTTCTCCTAATTGGCTTGGACCCTATATCGTCACCCATGCCTATGGATCAGGTGCTTATCATTTTTCTTCACTTGAAGGTAAACTTGAACCTGAGCCCCTTAATGCCTTGTATCTTCGACCATTTTATTGTTGATATAAATTCCTATATCACTTTCTGTCAATTGATCACTCGTCCCTTGAGTGTTGTTCACCTTCCATAATTACCCATTTTGAGGATCCATGACTAAACAAGAATCATGTGATTACCCATCACCTTTTAGCCTTGTCTTCAATATGAGTACCACGGCTCTGCTCATAGCATGATTCTCATGGATATTTTTGTCTTCTTCAAGATGGAATCCCATGGTCATTCATCACTCAAAACCACCTCTTTCACAGTTAACCTTTGTGTACTACGATCTTGTCTTCTAAATCAGGAACCTAATCATCCTCTATAATCTTGTCCATGACTTAAACATCTAAAAACAAAAGGGATACAACTCCTTGAGTCAAACTTCCAGCAAAAGATGACTCCCTCAAAAGGGACATCTCTTCTTTATATTCTACCACTATCAATAGACTGCTCCCTTAAAGGATAGCTATATACGGTCATTATCAAAATATAATAAATATTCAGAAGCTTCCCGCATTGATCAGCTTCACGAAGACCTCAAGGAGATAATATATTCATCCCATATAGACTTCCCACATCGATCAGACTATTAAAAACAAACAAATCAAGAAAAAGATGAAATTTTTGTCATGGACTTGCCTATTTTGGATTCTGGGTTTCTTGTTCTAAAATACATGTCGTCATACACTAAGTTACGCTAAACCTCTCATTCTCACCTCCTTGTCTTTTTTTCCTAAATTCCTCATTACTCAAGGGAATTTCCACAAACATGACATTTCATGATCATGTGACTTTTCTTCACCCTTAAAACAGTCCATTATGCAAGGCCTATAGGGTCTTACATTCATAGGCCCATCTAGGGTATGGTAGACTCATTAGGGTTCTTATCAATTAAGCATCTCTTTTACCACCTCTTACCATTTGCCTTCCTCATTACCTATTGATTATCCTATACAGACCAAATCCTTGGCCCATGTATTTAAAAATCAATCAACCATACCTACAACCTAAACTCAATCATGCCTATGACCTACATCACCCATGCCTAACACCTATCAGACCATTCCGCTATTTCACCCTAATCTTCCCTAGCTTATGGGAGAACTACATCGGCTTGAGGTCCCTTTTCATCGGGACTATGTAGGCAGCACTCCAAGGGCATGGGGCCCTTGGAGGATAGCTCAACCACTCTCTACCCTAACCAATTCCCTCTTCCCCTTTCCTATTCACATTTTACCCTAGTTAGTTTCCTTTTTATATCAATAATTAGAAATTAAACCAAACAAACAACAATTGCTTAACATCTTTACCATCACTCATACATTCATTTTTTCTACCATTTCTTTACCATTATCATGCATTTTACTACAACACATCTTAACATGATCCAAATCATCATTAATTGCACAAATTAATGAATTAAAAACTCAACCATACCTAAACCAACCTAAACTTAACCATACCTAAGTCAACCTGACTCAATCCATGCCTATGACCTAACTCCATCCATGCCTATGACCTAACTCCATCATGCCTGAACCAACCTGACTCCACCATGCCTACACGACCCTGACTCCACCATACTTCATTCACCTAGTTTCCATCACATGCACAAATAATAATGGAAATTAAAACAAGTACACCATCCATAGTATAAATATCATCATCTATAAATCATGACATATGTGTATACATACATATGTACACAAATACAAATGAATACAAAAATCTCAAAAACCCTCATGTACATCCTCACCATCTTCGGCATGTAGGTCGGTATATCGTCAAAACAAATATACAAAACCCTCATGTACATCCTCACCATCTTTGGCATGTAGGCTAGTATATGATCAAAATCAATCAACTCTCATATACATCCTCACTCTCTTCGCACGCAGTCGGTGTATATCAAAAATAAAACAACTACATCAAAATGGAGGTCCACATGGCTATCAGGCATTATCCCACCGGATATCCTCCATCTTTGTCTCCCCAGTATCCTCCTCCTTGGCTCTGTATGGCGGCTGCTAACATCTCTCACCACCCATCATGGGTCGTGGCTGGGTCCTAGCTAGTACATCACCAGGGACTGGCCTCGTGAACTAGTGGCCTCACCCTAACCCTATCTCAAGGCTCACCGGCCCCTATACTCTCCACGCACCCTATACTCTCCATAGGATAGAAAATCTATCCCTATGACCATCAAAATATCCTGATAATACCTGGCCTCACCTAGGGCATCCCACAATCTAGCTATGGGTACTGTCTGTGGTGGCCCCATTGGCCTCGACTCTATCCACGTGCTCGAGCCTATCCTAAGGGATCTTTTCCCACTCCTACCTATATCCGGGTCTCAAGAGTCGCACTGTGTGCTGTGCAATGGCCAATCGCCTGCAAACTCAGTAAACTTTGCGCATGTAGGGCAGCCACCTGTATCCCATCACCATCACCACCACCGTGTGAGTACTCTATCCTCGTGCTATCTAGGCCTGTAAACTGGCCACCTATGCCTATAAAGTGGCCACCTATGCCTCTGCACCTGTCAACTACCCCTGCACCATCTCTAGCTATGTAATCAAGGTAGCCACACCTTTATATAGGGAATCCTCGAATAGTGATGGTGGCTAAATTTAGCTTCCCCACCTTGGCGGTCTTGCTCATCAGGCAACCCACCACTATCTATATCTATCGGTCACCCTAGCATCATCGATCCACTACTCTCTCACCCGCTCCTCCTACCACCTGTAGTAGCACTGCTTTGGCCGGCGAGAGACAATGGCCTCTCCACATCATCCCTCTGTCTTATGGAGAGAGTGGAGGTATATCTGCGGCATCCCGAATCGTCGTCTAACCCTATCTACAGGTATCATCTCATGCTCTCCTGACATGTCACCCCTCTATCCATCTTAGTTGTAATCCATCTAGCTCCTCAGTCATCTACCTGTATGATGGAAAACCAACATATGGTCTCCAAATGATGTCTACGCCAAACAACCCCTCCAGTAAACGCCTGTAGTAGGTGACATCATGTGTCACCCTACCCGCTCGATGCTCTCCCATAATAGGCACCCATCACCTGTAACCCACCCAAACCAAACTGGCTCAAATGCATCAGCCTGGGGCATACCAACTAGATGCACACACACAATGTGCTCGTATGCCCAACAATGAAGTAGAAAGGTGCAGCACAAGTTGAACCTCCGAAGCCACCCATACGCCCATAACTCCCTATATAGCTACACCAGGAATGTTGACACCCATGCAAAATGGGTCTGGTCTATCACCATATCATGCAGGACCCCCATCAATGATCATGGGAATCTCCCACCCTTTGCATCTGGCAGTGTAAAGCATGACTACCTCCATCAACAACACAACTAGCCTAGTCTCCTCTGGATGAGCCAAGTACATCTCCCCATAGCTCATGTTGGCACTGTGAAACCTCATCTCTGCCAACCCCTCGCCAAAGACTATCAACATCAACTCCTCAGATGCCTATGAGGAGATTGAATATACCTACACCCCCACTATCGACAACCACAGGATCCTGTACACATCCTCTAAGGTGATCATGATCTCACCTGTCGGTAGATGGAATGTGTTAGTCGCCAAATCTCATTTTTCGATGAGGGCAACCATCAAACTTGGCTGTCGCTGATGACGGACTATGTGTTGGTAGCATCGACCCCAATCATGCCAACCTCTGCAACATGTTGTCAATCCTCATTGTCGCATCACCTCAAATCATGAGTAGTAGGCAGCACCCTATCTCACATCCATAGCTGGTCTCTCGCGCATCTAACAAAACATCACATTAATACACCTTGATCATACCCACAATCACTCTTGACACTTCACCTACACCTATTACCCTCCCTCTTTTTCCCCTCACAACTTACCTTCTTATCACATATTCTATCTACCCACCCCAACCCTCACCCACTATCAATCATACCATACCTCTTTCAACCTCTTACCCATGCTCTATTTTTCATCACCACAATCTATTTTTTTGCCCACTATCTATCTCACCCAACCACCCTAGGGCTCTTTTGGCCCCTTTTTCTCCACATGATGACCAGTACCAGTTACTCCTAACTGACCATGGTCTCTCCCAAACTAGCATCGGTCACCTTATTCGTGGACGTGCTTGCTCGACATCACCGACATCGCCACCCCTTGACTAACGCTCGGTCATCATCACGCAGAATCTACAACACCCAAAACCCCTTTTTCCTAAAACACTCCCTTCTTCTCACCCATTCCTACCTAACTCTACCCTCAACTCCTCCCCACCCCTTATTCACCTAACCACACCTCTCCCCATTCCTATTTTACCCAATTTTCCTTCCCAAATTCAAATCCCCTTTTCCCCCAACTTATATTCCTTCCCTAACCTATATACCCAAACCAATGCAAGAGATTGAATATTACCTCATAACGTTGTCATCTCCATGGTGGCATGTCGGGCCGTTGCACCGGTGGTCCACCCAATCCCTCTCCCGCCTCTACCATGTCCAATCACCAAATCTAATCCTCGTAACCTCCACCCAATCACAATCGATCCCCCTGTGCTCGTGAACCCGTCTACCTGGTTCCTCTAACCAATCGGATCCCTCCACCTTGTTGGTTGGATATTTTGTCAACCCAAAATATGAGGTTCAACCACAGTATATGGGATTAAATCCCTCCTCAAAGACAGGTGAGGCTGCCTGCTTGCTACTAATCTAAAACACAGCGAAAACAATATATACAGTATTCACACTAATCTAACCATTGGGGGTTGGGATAGAATCCCGAAATCCGCATTCACACGATTCAAAGGTATGCCTTCGTAAATGAACGGGTTAGAAACTATTACAATGAAAGAAGCACAATGGAAAGGAAATGAGAGAAACATATTTTCTTTCGAGTAAACACAGAGCACGAAATAATCATACGAGCTTTAGATCATAAATATAATGTCGAGATGATTAGCCACACTAAGATGCTTTATACGAAATAATAGCTTAAGATCATGAACATAAGAACAATGTCTTAAGTAAGATATATCCCACAACACAAAGTTTGTAAAATAATATCAACTCCTATTCTTTGAAATGATCGAACGAAAACACAAATTTTTTCTTCTTTCCAATAGCTCCAAATATTACAAAAATCTCGACACTTTGGAATGCATAAGCATCCCTTATTTATAATAAAAGGAAACGAGAGAAAATAGGATAAATCCTAGAAAATAGTGTTCTTTAAAATAGAGTTCTATTTTGCTTGACTCTCACGTAGGAGACCAAGTCAAAATTTACTTCCTATGTGACGAAACAGAAATGAAAAAGACATGTCAATTTCAAGATTGAAATGACATGAAACATTGGAACTTAGTCTGAATCGTCATCCTTTGCTCCTTCATCTTTTTCTTCCTCCAGCTGAGACTGTTTGTTCTGAAATTCTTGGAACTTCCGAATTATGCCTTGCATCTCGTTCTCATCAGGCACAGTGGAATGATCATTCCAAATTTCACAAGTCTCATGAGTATCGCTGGCATTTCCGGGAAGCTTTTTCAATCCTTTGCTGAGCTTTCTTAAGGCCTCCAAAGAATGTTCAATCCTTACAAACCGATCAATGATCTCAAGACCAAATCCGTGCATTGGTTCATGCTGAACAGACTCTTGGATTTGTTTGAAGAGATCATCTGCTGATAGGATACCTGAGTTTGCAACTGACACCTTTGGAAAAATCTTCAGCAATTCTTCTTCCAGATCACTTTTTCCATCAATCAATTTATCCCTTGATTCTCTCAACTTACCGCAGGCTTCATTGAGAATCTTTACTCTGAACCTGATGGCCTTGGTCAGCTGGAAATGCTTATCCGTATGTGGGAGAATACCTTCTTCTACCAAGAGATGTGCTGGTATTTGCTTTAATACCTGGAGAGCTTCATAAGTCAAATCAAGATGTCCAATTTCTTGAGAAAATTCATCATCCATCTTTTCTCCATCCTTCTAAATGTCTCCCAAAGACTGATGAACTTTCACAACGTCTTGAATTACTTCCTTCCCCTGTTGGAGCAACCTTTGGATCCATTCATCGACCACCCTTCCTTTTTTAGCAATCTTCTCAATTGCAGAGCGATGATGAGAATTGAATCGATAGAGATAGAAGAAGGTGGTATAGATTCAAGGGTTTTGAGAGTTTAAGCAAAACCTCTCAACCGCTCCACTTTTCTCTTAAGCTCATCTCTGTTGTCTTTTATTTCTTTCAACTTTTGGCACAAAGACGTTTGTGGCATCCCATGCATCTTGTTTCACCCCTTCATTGTCACTTTCCCTAGAGCCACCACTGGTTATCCGATAATCGAGGTCACATTATATCCTCTCTAGTTTTGTCAGTCGAGGGAGTGGCAATCTCTGCGAACTTATCTCCTGAAGCATCCACCAAAACCCTTGAAACTGTTTTGGGCTTCTTGGCTGACTTTGCAGTAGGAGCCTTGAGTGAGCTGAAATCAAAGGCTGGTAGGGGTACAATTACCTTCCTCTTCCTCGGAGTTTGCTCGAGTAGCCATTGCGGCGTATCAGAGGAAGTTGCCAATGTTGTAGAAACTGGTATCCCACTCTCAAGGGGAGAAGATTCTACTAGTGGAGGAGGAATAGTTACCAATGTGGTAGTAGATCCAATAAAAAGAGGCACAGGAGGGGGCGTGTTGGTGATCACTTGGGTTCCAGCAGAGAGGGGTGAGAGTCCAGAGAAAATACTGGCCATGATTGAAGAAGTGGATGGAGAATGAGGAGGTAGGAGTGGTTGTGAGGGGGGAGGTGCAGATTCAGACTCCAAAGCCTGGGATGCAAGAGACAAGGTCTCTTCAGTTTGGTAATCAACAAATGATGAAACCAGACGCTGGCTTCCTCCTTCTTCCAAATTAATTTCTCCTATTTCTGGTGGTGTTGGTGATTCTGGCACATCCACCGTTTCAGCTGGAGAAATAATTGAAGAGATTTGTCTTTCTTTCCTCTTCTTGACAAACTTGACTTTTATAGGCCCCCTAGAAGATTTTTGTCCTTTTCCTTTTTGGAGGGCCCCGCCTCTGAAGCAGCCAACTTTGAAAACTTATCATCTTTGAAATTCATTCCCCAAGAGGAGAGCCATGCTTTGGTGCATGCAAGGATTGGAGCCGACCTATCTGAAATGGAGGCTTTTTCACTGATTGACCAATCAATAGGTGGGAAAACATATTGATCTTCATTTAGCCCATCATAGGAAAGATCCAAAACACTTTCATTGTCACTCGTACCTTCTAGTAAATCAGCAAGCTCCAGTGTTTGAATTTCAGCAATTGTCAATCTACTATTATCCTTTCTGCGAACAACAACCTCATTACGCAGATCAACCCAAATATCCTCTATGTTTGGCCTATGCAGATGCAGGGTTCCATACGCCTTGAGCACTCCTCGGATGTCAAAACCATCTCGAGGCTTCATATGCTTCTTCAACTTGTCCTGAAGCTCGTGGACAACATTTTTGGCCTTCACCACTGTTGAGCAAGTGTATCTCCCAATAGAAATTGGGAAGGATACAGCAGCCTTATGTTTACTTTGTTGGAATTTATGGAAATCCAACAGCTTCCTAACTAATTCCATCAATATCAGTTTATCTCCTGGATATCGGGCGCGGCGAAAAGGATCTCCCGAGTACGTGACCACCCGAAGATATGTGAACTTCTTGAACTGTAAGAAGACACATCCCCATTTGGAAACTTCAGCCCAAGCCTCATCTGAGACTCTTGTCTTCCTCAATTCAGGGTTTAGCTTGCGATGTTTTCATAGAAAAAGGCATCATTCACCCTTCTTACGAATTGATCTTGGGATCCCCTTCCTTTTCAGTTGAGGGAAGTATTGATACACATGACTCCCCATCCTACTTCCCTTAGTATCCAATCCGGGATAGTTCCTCATCCCGGCCGCTGCATATGTGACATATGAAGACATATAAAATTTCCCCGTTGACAAGACCGTTGTCATTTGGGAATCAATCTCATTGCTAATGAGAGTGCCCCAGTCAATCCCTTGCTGATTCTTCTTGATGGTGATTATGAATTGATACATCCATCCTTGGAATACATTCGATTCGGGCAAACCAAAAACCCGACTCAGCAGAGTGATGATGTCATTGATTTCTTGGATGAAATCACTCCTGGGGATAAGTCTTGGAAATCTGGAGACAGCCGGCTTGGCCTTGATCAGGAACTTTTTATTTACATGCTTGATGCAGTCTTCCTGATCGTTGTCCCAGGCTTTCTGAGCTGACTTGATGTCCAAGTCTCCATACTCTTCAAAATTGGGCAGTCTGAGGAGATCATCAAAGTAACCTCCATCCAATTTGATCACTACTTCACCTGCCTGACTTCTCACAGAACGAGAAGCCGAGTCATAACTGGAGGCACAGGCCAAAATGAATTCTGGACACTGAGCGGACATGGGAAAACCCGCTGCAAGAGGCAAGCCACTATCGGCTATAGATTTCATCCATGGAGTTTGGGAGGAACTCCTTACTCTGCTCCAGAAATCTTCAATATCTATATTCCCGAGCTCTGTATCTCGGATGTCGTAGTTGCAATCAATATATGATGAAGACTCCACCTTTTTAAACTTGTATTTCATTCTTCCCAACTTCTCTGTCTTTTCTTGAGATGGACCAGGGTCCGACATGAAGGATGTCGAAGGAAGAAAGTTCCGGAGATCAGGGGATGTCGAGCACTGTGAAAAACCCGATCTACTGGATATGTCGGAAGAACGGAAGAGTCCGACACTGGTGAGGATGTCGGGAAATCCAAGAAACCCGATGCACTGAGAGTGTCGGAAATGAAGAAAGCCCGACACTTGTGATGATGTCGAAACTCTGGAAAGTCCGGCAAGCCAAACCTTCAATATACTTCGGGTCTTTGACACTGCACAATAGCCTTCAAAACCCGAGAAGAGAAAAACAGGGTTTTTTGTTGAATTTCAAACATGCCATCTCTTTTTAACCATTCATGTACCAAGCACATAATAAAATTTGAGGAAATAACACCAAGTGGAAATTTCAAAGAGATAGACCCTAAGACCTAAACCCCTTTTAGAAAACAACTCCGAAAGAAGAAGAATAAAAATCCCTCAAAATCCAAAGAAGAAAATGAGAAGAATCCTACGCGCAATCAATGCACAAAAACTAGGAACAAAGAATGGAAAGAGAAATACCTTCAACCAGAGAAAGGAAAGATCGAAAACAGGCGATTCAATCGGGCACAGGCAAGCTTTCGGGTTTCGAGATTGGAAGAGCATGTACGAAAATCCCCAAGTTAAAAATACGTCTGGTAAAAATGATGTGTAAATCCGCATATTTATAAGAAAATTCACAATTAATACACCTCGGTTGGCACGTGCCAACTCACCCGACAACTCGGCATTAACGCCATGTCAGCATGCTCGAGAGGTCCGAAAACCCGATACAAAGGTGCTTAGAACAATTCGGGTTTCGGGTTTCGGGAAACACAAGACATAGAGCATGAGATGTTTAGATGCTTCAACGTTCCGAAAACCCGACATGAAGGACTAAATCGGACTTCGGGTATCGGGAGACAGGTGACACAAAACATGCTTTGGATAAGGCATGTTCCGATGCGCCGAAGGTCCGAAAACCCGAATTGACTCTACTTGAAGCGGGCTTCGGGTTTCGGAAAACACAAGACATAAAACATTTAAAACTCATGTCGACCTGTCAGTAAAACCCGAAAACCCGATTTTCTCTTAAAGAAGCAATTTTGCAAAAACAACTTTAAAAATTTCGTAGGGGTTATCTGATCGTTTTGTCATGAACTCAAAACAGAGATAACACACCTCAACAGGATAACATCCCTTGTCTTTTCCTCTTGACAAAGCATAACTCATTTAGCACTCTTTCATTTTTGAAAAACCAAACCATACAAATGAATCCATCTTATACGGATTTTTATTTTTATATACCCGTGTCAACCTAATCGATGTCGGTTATACCTAAACTGACATCGGTCCTATGCCCTAGCTCACCATGGTTGGTTATACCCAGACTGACATCACCATCCGCCCCAATAAACCATGATCATCTTACCTCAACCATCACTGGTTAAGTATGACCGGCATCGATTACCTATCATACTCTTACCCCTACCCTTTCCCCATTTTGACCCAACTTAACCAACCCAGCCGCCATTTGACCCTACCCACCCTTATCGCAACCTACCTTCAAGCCTACATTACCTATACATTTCCTTCATTATATTTAGGGACTTGTTATTTTACCTATACCTTGGCCTTACCCATGTCGTAACCTAGCTACCTAGACTGGAACATTGATAAGTGACCTTTGAACCCTTGTGCTTGTTATACCTTGTGTTATTCATTGTTACTATGTTGTTTGATCTCGATGACCTTACCTTGCCTATTATTGTTTTTTTATCCTAACCCAACCTTTGGTGTACCGAAACATACCTAAACTTTCCTACACCTGACCTGCGAAGTGTTTCCGCACCATATCCTATACCTTGGATACCGGAATCACCTCAACCTTGTTTGGATAAACCTATCAACATTTAGACAATGTAGAGTTTGTATGCTCTTCCACCTGTATTATGTTGTAATTTATACGTGTGTGCATTTGACTATTACTACCTTTGACCCTGGCCCATTACCTAGATTACCCGATTGGACCTTTACCCCATTACCCCTATTGTCCACCTTCCTCTTCATCACATTCACCTTTTATCAAACCACTCACCGATTCTATCTTCTGCCACATTAGTTCCTAGTTTGAGGGGGATCACCTTCACCCACACATGGGGCAACCACATCTTATTTTTGTCAACGTTGCTTACCAATACAAGCTACGCAACAAAAAGGGGAAAAATGTAGACACCAAAATTGGGTCACACTCCCCTTGGTCCCTTGTCAAATAACCAACTCAAGCATACTCATCTAACCATGGCCCCTTCCACCCCAAATTAATATTAATTTAATTAACTTAATTAAATTAATACCCATCCTCACAATATTCATTACTTAATTATTTTAATTAAGCTAATTTCCACCTCACCTAGACACCTCACCCAGCCACCTCACCCTAGACCTATTCTTGGCATGTTTCCATAACTAACAATAACTAAGTCTTACTTGCCTTAATGAGCTAAGATTTTGTCTAACCCTAAAATCTCTCTAACCACATTCCCGCTCATTTTAAGGGAAGTTTCTGTTCTAATCAATGAGAATAAACTAACTGGGCCCAAGAAATTAGAAAGATCTACCCATTTTAGTAAACCTAGGGAATCCTACCTTAACCGACGCCGGTCACCCCTAAATCGATGCCGGTCAACCTAGAACCATCGTCGGTTACCATTTATTCACCCAAATAGCCTTGTTTTTAGGTTGGCACATTCTGAGAGCAAGGAAGGAGATCAGAGCTGCATACAAGTGAAACAAGCATCCTTTTACACATCTAGAGCCATTGCATTCATGGGAGCACTCTGGGAAATCACTGCTACAGGACCATACATGTATTCTCTAATCAACCACCTCCACCACTCAGCCATCAGATCCTTAACACAATAAGTATGGCCCTAACCTATAGGGTTTATTTCAGTTAGTAATCTTTATTACTCCTGTTATTAATTTGTTCTTTGCATGCTTATTGTTTCATCACCTACTTGCCTGTGAACTCAAAAATCCCTTCACCCATATCACCAAATCACCTATCCTCACCTATCAGTATACTTCTAAGCATACCTAAGACCTCTACAAACCTCCCCATTCACTCTCCCAAACTTTATTTGACCTCAGATCACCCCTTCCATTTAATCTATTTGAGTTTCTTTTACCTCGACCATACCGACGCCGGTTATCCACAACCACCGTCAGTTCTACCTAAACCGGCATCGGTCACATTTAGCCGACATCGGTCTCTGTGTTTTACACCTTGACCAAGAACAGACCCAACAATCACCCTACCAATTGACCTAAATAACCTAGAATCAGACCCTGACCAATCCCAATACCTTGACAGACACCTCACCTCTCAGATCCAACTATAGCCTAGCCTGTTGTGATTGGATTTGCTTATTGTACTTGAATGAGATACCTAAATCATATCAACTACAATAGGACTTTGTTTATTTCTTGCATTAACTTGTTTTAAACAGTGGATTGATAGTCGTCTAGGAAGTATCACACTTCTCGGAACTAGCATACGCTAGGTAGTCCACTGTCATATATCATTTAACTATCTTTTTGTGGTCTTTTTTTCTATTACAAGTAGTTCCTCCTAGCCAAAAGGAAGCTCTCACATTCAGTTGTGGATCAAGAAGTCAAAACACGTGCAACAACCATCAACCGACCAGCATTTAATAGGTATTCCTCCTTGGCCCTTACCCTTATTTGTTTCATCATTTCGAAAAGGTGAAGAAAACGCATGAAACACCACTTTAGAATATCCTTCATCTACTATCTTTGAGAATTAGGAAGGGATTATTACTTTCGGCCTTGGCTTATGTGGTTTGATTTTTAAGTAGCCTTTCTCCCTGTTGTTTTTGTCATCATGGTGCTTCCCTCTCTTCCTATCATTTTTCTACGAAGTGACAGAAAAGAAATGGCATTCTTCAATTCCATTTCTGGTCGCGTCTCAAGCGGGTTTTCATAATTGATTTACCATCTGTCTATGAATCAATTGAACATATTCTAGGTAATGCCTATCTCGGTGACTCCAAAAGAGCTTGGGTAAACTCGAAATTTCCTTAATGTTTGTTTCCAATCTACTACTAGTTATCCATAACAAATTAAATGTTGCTAATATTGCTAAAAAATTATCAAGCCCTCTCTTAGGGTTGGTTTAGATGAAGAACTCAAGCATTATAATCTAAACACTTTTTCCTTGTTCCATGGTCCTAATGTGGAATTTGGTTGGATCCACCGTTCTTTGGTGGAACCCTTGGTGGAGGTTAACGGCGCCTCACCCACTTTGTGCAGGCTATCATAGACTATTGTACATCCAGGATCTAGACCGACCACCTCTCCATCTTCCTAGAACTATTGATTTAATGCAAATTCATGTTCCTATCCACCCTGAGTATGTTGGTGTTTTTGTGTTGTGAAATATTCGACGTCACGCCTACAGATTCTATTAAATATTGTCACTACTAGTGGTGGTCACCGTAGAATGGATACTTGGGGTAGCTCCTTGGTTTCTTCCTTCTCATTGGCTAATGTCAAAGTAGATCCAATCGACTAATTTGGACTAATATTGTTGATGGTGACTAATTTTGATTGTTAGTTCGGTCTTTTATGGTAAATTAAATATGCATTTTGTTGTTTGCACTTTTTATCTCTGAGCATCAAATTTCTTATTAGCCCTATAATTACTTATCTTAAGTTTCCATATTCTATAAAATTAGATAAATTATTGATCTTTTTATATTCCAATCACATGTATAAATCATCAACATTTCTATTAGCATAACCATGTTTTAGGTTATTTTCATTTATAAGTAAATGTTGATAAACAATATATTTTAAATGAGTAAATTGTCATAAACAATATATTTGCATGGTGGTAACATGGTCTAGAACAAATATAAATTTAAACATTAGCATATTAACCCATTCTCAAAAACCATTTTATAAATTGTAAAATATATACATACATACATACATACATATATGTGTGTGTGTGTGTGTGTGTGTGTGTGTGTGTGTGTGTGTGTGTGTGTGTGTGTGTGTGTGTGTGTGTGTGTGTGTGTGTATTACATATATATATAGTAAGATGAGAACTACATAAGGCTTGATCCCTTATGAGTGTATGTAGTAAACATAACTTCCTTTCATATATATATTACTTGTCCATGCACAACTTCATGTTTTATCTATTGTAATTCTTATATGAGAATCGTCATATGCTCATTCAATGTTTGCTAAATGTGAATGGATATATACATATATATTGTAAGATGAGAACTAAGAACTACATAAGGCTCCCCTAAGGGTCCATGAAACAATTATAAAAAAATAATAGAAATACATAAGGCTTGATCCCTCTCGAGGGTATGTAGTGCAACACTTGGTGGTGCTATACTTGGCTCCACCAAGGTTAGTCTATCCAAAATGAAACAATTATAAAAAAATAGAACTACATAAGGCTTGATCAGGTATGTAGTGCTCGATCCCGATATGTGTACTTGGCTCTACCAAGGTTATTCTAGCCAAAATGAAATAATTATAAAAAAATAATAACTACATAAGGCTTGATCCCTCTAGAGGGTATGTAGTGAAACACTTGGGTGGTGCTTGTACTTCGACTCCACCAAGGCTCCACCAATATAGGTTAGTCCATCCAAAATGAAATAATTATAAAAAATAATAGAACTACATAAGGCTTAATCCCTCTAGAGGGTATGTAGTGCAGCACTTGGTGGTGCCTGTACTTGGCTCCACCAAGGTTAGTCCAGCCAAATGAAACAATTATAAAAAAATAAAACTACATAAGACTTGATCCCTCTCGAGGGTATGTAGTGCAACACTTGGGTGGTGTGTATTTAGCTCCACCAAGGTTAGTCTAACCAAAATGAAACAATTATAAAGAAATAATAGAACTACATAAGGTTTGATCCCTCTAGAGGGTATGTAGTGCAGCACTTGGCGGTGCTTGTACTTGGCTCCACCAAGGTTAGTCCAACCAAAATGAAACAATTATAAAAAATAATAGAACTACATAAGGCTTGATCCCTCTGAGGGTATGTAGTGTAACACTCTGGTGGTACACTATGGGCTATGTAGTTAGTCCAGCAAAATGAAATAATTATAAAAAAAATAGAACTACATAAGGTTTGATCCCTCTATATGTAGCTCCACAAAGGTTGTCCACTTGCTAAAAAATGAAACAATTGTAAAAAATTAATAGAACTACATAAGGCTTGATCCCTTTTGAGGGTATGTAGAGCATAATTTTTCCATTCTAAACATCTAATATATCTGAATCTATTACCCTAACCAAAATGATATAATTATAAACAAGAACTTGAGCTATGATGAATGATTTCCTATTTTGTGCAAGTTTTAGGATGGGGTGCAGGAAAATAGGAGCACCTAATCATTTCTTCAACAAGGAATATTCAACCAGCAAATAACAAAATTTTATCATTTAATCCTGAATATGTGATTCATGTTGATGTTTGGTAATGCAAGACCATTATGTGCTTGAATCACATCTTCAGAATAAATGCATCACTTCTATTAATATCTTGATGCTTCACTTCATCTTTAGAACGAAATGCTTCACTTCTATTACTATGGTCTTTAATATGATGAGAACTACATAAGGCTTGATCCCTCTAGAGGTATGTAGTGCAGCACTTGGCTCAGCCAGGGATAGTCCAACCAATATGATATAGTTATAAACACTTAAATAGAGTAAAAAACAATGTTTGTTTGTATGAGAATAACCTTCCCATGTTAAAAGAATGTAAATATAATATGTTGAGCTTAAAATTATATCTATTTTTCTTGTATTAAATTAGATATATAAGATATTTCTATTAGTTATACATGAGAATGAGAAGATTTATCTCTATTATTTTTCTATTAGTTATATGTGAGAATGGGCATCTGCCATTTTAAAGTGGAAAGGATGAAAAAATAATGTGGAGAGAGTAAAAGTAGCATAAAAATTAAAGTTTTTCAAATCTTTTTAAAACTCTAAAAAATTATGAAACATATAAATTAGATAGAGTAAAATTAATAAATGAAATGGACATCTTTCCTTCTATAATAAATTAAATTACATTCATTTTAATACCTCTAAAATATTATATATTCTTTTTCTTCCATGATTCATATATAAGATGGTTTCTATCATTTTAATATCTCTAATCTCTATTCTTATTTTTCCATGATTCCTATATGGGAATGGACATCTTCCCATTCTAAAACAAAAAAATAAATTTTCACTCCACTTTCCCATTTTCCCATTCTAATAACTCTAAAAAATTACGAATTGAAGATAACTTTTCTTCTTCTAATAGTTATGTTACATGAGAATGGGCATCGGCCCATTCAATATAAAAAAATAATTATATCACATGAGAATGGGCATCTTTCAATACAAACAAACTTATCATGGGTAGATGCAATCATAGAAAAAGAATAGAGTTTAAAATGGGAAGTTGAATGTTATCATAGCTTGTTACTTTTATATAAAATGTAAAGTTTTCAAAGATTTTGATATGTATTACACTAATATAAACAAACAATTATATCACATGAGAATAGGCATCTTCCCATTCAATACAAACAAACAAACTTATCATGGGTAGATGTAATCATTGAAAAATAATAGAGTTTAAAATGGAAAGTTGAACGTTATCACAACTTGTTACTTTTATAAAAATGTTAAGTCTATGTGAAGATTTTGATATATATTACACTAACAAAAATTTGTAACAACAAAAATGGCTCTTATTACCATGACCCCATACAAGGAAATTCCATTTATTGATGGTGCAAATGACTATGGAAGAAGGGATGAAGCATGGTTCATTGAAGTTCACACCCCTGATAATTATTACAATGATATGTGGTTGTTTTATTCCTTGGGAGACCAACGCACACCAATTGGCATTCTTGTGAGCATAAAGTGTATAACATATACAATTATATCTCTTCAAGTGGAAAAAGTGGACAATGAATCAGAACATGCTCACTACATAAAATGGAATTACATGTTTCTCTTTACAAAAATAGGCATGGAAAGGTCAGCAAAAAAAATACAAAGATTCATGTTATAGTTATGGTTGGAAAATCGAGCCATACACTAAAGGGGACAAGAGTGGTGTGCATAATAGTGAAGCTATTTGTGTAGGAATTGTCACCATATTCAAAATGCTATATCATTAGTATGCATTCACTTCATCTATTTCCCACCACCTAAATATGGATAAGGAAGTGGGCCAACAAAAATTACATTAAAAATGTTTACCATGCTCAGAAGAAAAAAATTATCTAAGCTGGAAAAACACATTTCAGAATCACACTTTCAAGAGGTGAAGTGATCTGTAAAAGAGAAAACATTATTAAAACAAGCTCAAACTGAATTTAAAAGAAGTCAATCTACATTATCTAAGAGCTTGATCTTTTTTTATTTGAAGAAAATTCATTCAAAATTGATATTGGTCATTTCCATGTAGCTCCTACAAAATACCAATACAGATCACTTGATAAATCAAGTGTCAGTCTCCTTGTGCACTCTATGTTGTGCAACCTTGTACCTCTTCAATGGGATGTAATTTTTCTTCCTTTCAAAAAATCTACTTGGTGATATTTTTGACATGGAGTATGAGCATGAAATTCATGACATAGAAACTCATTTCTATATTATTGATGGGCAAACATACAATTGAAGCCCAAAAACAAATCCTTACAAATCTTGAGTTTTCATTTGTTCATGATAGAATCAAACAAAGGTCTTCCCATATTCTATCTTCCAAAGAAACAACAAAAAATAATCAGTATTTGTAAGCAACAAAATATGGAAAAAAAACATGGGTGAAAACAATATTTATTGACTCATTGTACAAAAGCCAAGTCAAGGTGGATCTTAGAGAAGAGACCACAACGTCCTAGTTTTGGTCACAAAAAGTCAGAGGGATGGAAGGTATTTATAAATTGTATTAAGTTTTTTTGCATAGAAATTAACTTACATTATTTCTCATAGAATGCTAAACTAATAAAATTTATTTTAATGTTCACATGCAGTCATTCGAAAGGAAAATTTTACATCTTTTTGGGAAGGGAAAATTGGAAAGTTTGAATGATAAACTTGCATTTCTTGTACTCCCAGATGAAATTTGGGATAAGTGGGTTTTAGTGTTTGATTTGTATACCAATGGTGGGTTGCCTTGTAGCCCAAAAAAATCTACAAACCCAGATTTCAAGCCAAATTCATTAGATCTTCTTACATCAGACTATTCAGATGCATGAAAGGTATGAAAAATGAAGAATTAGATGTCCTTGCAGATAAATGCATTAGTGGTGAAGTTTGGTTCAGAGATGAGTATGGTGTTAATGCAATGTTTCTAAAATATTATTGCAAAAGAGTAAAGTAGGGTAGAGCAACAAGAGCCAAAGTTATGTCTTATATGCTGGCAAGAGTTCCAAAATACATTGCACTTATAGGATGCAATGTATTAAATGTGATTGAAAAAATTTCCATCCATGAGTCACATTTTTCTCAACTATGTCAAGATCTTAGAGAAGAAAAGAAAAAATTGAAAAGGAAAAAAACACCATTAGGGGAAATAAATTTGCCAAATTATTCAAAACCTATTATTGAACTACTTGAATTGTATGTGACTATGGCTAATAAAATTCTCTCTCAACCAAGGATGCAGATACATATGAATTCACTTGTCAATGTTCTTATCCTTTTTTTCTTAGTAGAACATTGAGAGGTTTGGAATTCCATTTACCGCCACTCACTATGTAGAAGTCGTAATTGTTGATTTCTGTAATCTTGTGAGTATTGTCTCACAAAAATGATATTGTTGAGATTCTTCTCTGTGTCATTGGGTGTAGTAAAATGAGTTGTGTTTTACATCTTTATACTTCCAGCAATACAAGCTAGCTTATTTGATACTGTTATAAAAATATACATGAAAAAAGTAAAAAATCACCAATAATTTCATAAGGATGTTATAGAATTTTGAATGCAGAACATGCATTTCAAGGGATGTCAGTGATTTTTACCATATATGGTGTTCATAATTCAACCACTATGGAGGTGGAATATGTTACAGTGGAACTAGATTGGAAACATTCAGAGCCCTTGGATATTATCAACCCGAATGAAATTGGAGTTTCCATCCCTGAAACATCCTTTCAAATGTGAGAGATCAATGCATTTTTGGGAGCACATGATTGAGAGATGCAACACTAATGTGTCCCCTGTATTAATATTATATGGTGGGAAAAATGCATTAAAGGAAACACATAATACAAATAGGTCCTCACTTATCTTTATTGTGGAGAATCACAAGTAGGAGATCATGATCCAACACTATTATAAATGTCTAACTACACCTCCAGGTAAATAGCCTCTATGATTTTTTTTGTTTTCTTTTCATTATAGTCATTCCTTATATATGTTAATTCTTAACAATGTTTACTTTGTTCTAATATTAAGATGTACATCCTTCATATAGTTTTCTCCTAAGTTCTTTTCATATTATAGAATATATGTAAACAAAAGTTAGAAGTTTAATTATAAGAAAATTAAATTTGTTTCAGAATATTTAGAGGTATTAAAATGATTAAGTTTAGTATTTCTTGTAGTTGAATGTTTACAATGGGCATATGCCCATTCTTGGACAAAACATACATTTTTGTCTTTGTATTGAATTGGCAGTTCATAAAATATGTATCACAAAAGAATGGAATAAAATTCACTTTGTTTTAGAATGGGAAGTAGTGAATAATCTTTGAGTATGGGCATACTCAGAGAGAATTAAACTTGTTTCAGAATGGGAAGTAGATTCTTGATTGGATCTCTCTCAATGATAATATGAATCATGGGTAGAGTTAGAAACAATCATTCCTGTGATCATTTTATAACCACTTCGAAGAGGTAGAAACAATCATTCCTTTGAATTTTTATACTAGAGTTAGAAATATTCTTGAATTTTTAACCACTTCCTTTATAGAGGTTTTATAATGGTTAAGTTCAATATTGAATGTATTGAATGGGCATATGTCCATTCTATTAGAGTTAGAAATATTCTAATTTTTTAACCACTTCCTTTATGTAGAGGTTTTATAATGATTAAGTTCAATATTGCATGTATTGATTAGGCATATGTCCATTCTCATATATCAATCATATATTCTTCCTCAATGATTCCTTGAGAAGAACATGCATCCACACATTCAATACAATGATTGAACTTAATCATTTTAATACCTCTATAAATTTTGTTAGAAATCATGGGGTATGGCCCTTATTATTTTTTTTACAATGGAAAATTGTCCAATTTTAATGAAAGTAAACCATTGATAATATTAGAATCATATTTTTTTGTATTATATTAGAGTTAGAAATATTATTAGAGTTGAATTTTTTAACCACTTCCTTTATAGAGGTTTTATAATAATCAAGTTCAATATTGCATGTATTGAATGGGCATATGTCCATTCTCATATATCAATCATATATTCTTCCTCAATGATTCCTATAGAAGAAAAAACATGCATATGCACATTCAATACAATGATTGAACTTAATAATTTTTAATACACTCTATAAAGTATATTAGAAATCATGGGGAATGGCCCCTCTACCTTATAAAAGAGGAAAATACATAAGGCTTGATCCCTCTCATTGATGGTATGTAGTGCAACACTTGACAGAGAGTTAAAAGTATAATTTTTTTTTTTTTACAATGGGAAATTGTCTTCCTGAACGGGAAAAGAAACTAGATGATAATCTGAATCATGGGTTGAGTTAGAAACAATCATTCCTGTGAATGTTTTATATTAGAGTTAGAAATATTCTATGATTTTTTAACCACTTCCTTTATAGAGGTTTTATAATGATCAAGTTCAATATTGCATGTATTGAATGGGCATATGTCCATTCTCATATATCAATCATATATTCTTCCTCAATGATTCCTATAGAAGAACAAGCATACACACATTCAATACAATGATTGAACTTAATCATTTTTAATACGTCTATAAAGTATATTAGAAATCATGGGGAATGGCCCTCTACCTTATAAAAGAGGAAAACTACATAAGGCTTGATCCCTCTCATCGATGGTATGTAGTGCAACACTCGGCTCTACTAGGGATAGTCCAACCAATATAAGACAATTATGAATAATTATCATAAGGAAAAAATTGCAAGTTTTGAAGAGTGGAGACCTAGAGAAAAGTATTTACTAGGTAAAAAAGTATTCTTTGAAGTCTTGGGTCATTCTAACCTTGGTGATAGATTGCAAGTGATTTAGGCTCTACATCAGATAACCAGATTATGTAACATCTCTTTCATACAAACAAACAAATTTATGCAACATTCTTATTCTTCTTCTATGATTCCTAATTGAGAACAGTATCCTCCAAGTGAATACAAGATTGAACAAGTATTATAGTGAACATGTATGCACCTGATGAATACAAGATAGATCAGTATTACAATAATTAAGTGAGAATGGACAACAATTCATTGTTTACAATTGTTACTTTATATTCTAAGTATTTATGTTCATTGGAAAAACTTTTGAGCCCTTACAAATGATCATGAGTGGAGAACAAAGTGCAAGCCATGAGGTTAATCCATTACAGGAAGATATTATTCCTATTAATAACATGATTATGAGTGGAGAAAAAGCACAATCCATGAGGTTAATCCATTACAGGAAGATATTATTCCTAATAATAGCATGATGTCAACCAACCAAGAAAAATATAGCCAAGAAAATATATTATTCCTAACAATAGCACGATGTTGGCCAATCAAGAAAAAAAGTTACCCAACAAAAGACACAAAACACACAACTGATGGTGATTGATATTGAAGCTACATTAAACCCTTCACCATCAATTATGATAGGTTGTTCACGAACAAGTATCAAGTATTATTTAAAATTTAATAATATTTTTTACTTGTCTATATTAGTTTGAGTCAATTTGATAAATATATCCTAATTGTAATTTTTATGTGTAGATGCAGCTGGAGAGAATTCAACAAATATATGTAAAGAAATAGGTAAAAATATTAATCTTTTTATTTTTCAATATTAGTTGGAATCAATTTGATAAATATATCCTAATTTCAATTTTTATGTGAAGATACAACTGGAGAAAATCTAAAAAATCTACAAAAAAACAAATAGATGTAAAGAAATAGGTAAAAATATTTTGTGAAATATTATTATCGTATTTGAAATACATACAAGTTAATAATGAAGTTTAATATTTTTTTTTAGTGCCTCCAAAGAAACATTTGTTTGTTCTTGAATTAGAAGAATTGTTAGTTCAAAAGCATACTTCTAAAAAGGAAAATACATTTCAATTGAACAATGAGCACATCCTACCACGAATGTCTATTACCCAATTTCTAACTTCTGTGTTTAAAGAGTTTCATCGAATAACATTTTGGTCATCAATGATGGATACAAATGCTAGTGTAGAAAAACTAGCAACAAAACTGTTACTCTCAGCTAAAGTGGACTTGCAACCTTTTTTTTTTGGGGTATGGAGCATTGTGAAAAAGAGGGAGACAAATTTATTAAAAATTTGGAAACAATTTGGAAGACACCATAATTTCCATACAAATGTGAAACTACGGTTGTAGTTAACGTATAACAACAAAGGGGTTCTGAAGAAAAATTTTTGGTGTCTCCAAAGGTTTCTGAGAAAGACTTTAAAAATAATAGGTGGCTTATGTCTAAATTGTTTTCTCAACTATCCATGGTATGGGTTGTAGATGATGTAAGAGTCATCTTAAAGGGATGTGCTCTATTTCAAAAAATAGTGGAACAAATGAATATATAAAATTGTGTTTATTACATTTTTGTTGTTCTTTTTCCCATTTTCCATTTCAAATGATTATTATATAATCTTTAATAAGATGTTATTGATGGTTATTAGTATGTAATGCTCAAAATGTGTTTATTACAATTTTTTAGTTTTTGTTCACATTTCATCCAAATGATGTGATTAGTAGATAATGATAAATTAGGATGTTATTGATAGTTTACCTTTTAATGCTCAAAACTAGCTTTGATAGGATTATACAAAAAAGAAAGTAATTATCAATAAAATCAGATAATATAATCTATGATTTAATTTATTGAAAAAGAGTTTTTGTTATTGGTTGGTTTTTCGATCTCATTTTCCATGGAAAGAAGTTATTGGTTTTGGGGTAGAGGAATTTCTCTTTGGAGTTCCAGGGCTTTCTGAATTTAGATCATTGACCATACAACCAAAATTTACATATGCATGCTACCGATACTTCAATCATACTTTTAGCCCTGAATTGTTAAGGATAACATGACAACATTTTGATATTGGATTGTGGTTTACATACTTACATTCAAGAGAATGACATGCCTTCATTCAAAAATTTGATTGGCTAAGAAATATTGAATTCATTTTTTTGGGGCATTTCAGAGTGTGAAATTAGCAACAAATTTTTAAGATCAAAGAAGGGGAATATTGTGTTAGTTTACAAAAAAATATGCAAAAGGTTCTCAACAAGTACACCCAAATATATGGAGCAGAAAACATATTGTTCATAGGTGAAACAAAATGTTTTGTTCATGAGAGAACTGAGGCACTTTTATTTGGATTTCCTTCTAGCTGGAAATTTGATGGCACAATGCATTCTTGATAGAAAAAATTTCACACACTTATGTACATGGTTAAATCATGTGGGTCCACACCCAAATTTACGTCGGTCTTTGAAATATTTAAAAAACAATTATTGAGCTTGATTGAGTGTATTTGATACTATTATGTTGATTATATATATATATATATATATATATATATATATAGTTTATTTTTGTAGTCTTTCTCATAAAAATTCAATCATATTGGTTTTTTAGTCTATTTCATAACAATGGATTTATTACCATCATTTTATACAAAAATAATTGTGACTTGTATTTTCATCATAACAACACATTTCCACGAATACTGAGCTTGATTGAGTTTACTTGTTACTATTGTGTTGATTAATAAATATAAAATAGTTGGTTTGTTTTTTAGTCTATCTCATAAAAATATATAAATATTGGTTTATTTTTGTAGACTATCTCTTAAGAATTCATTTATTACCATCATTTTATGTTGTATGTATTTCATAACAACACATTTCCAACCTTCATTCTATGCAAATAAATCCATGTTATAGTTAAACATTTGTCAATTTTTTATTGATATCATAAATTAGAAGCAATAATAGATACAAATATATATGATCAAAATATGTAAAATATACAACATGCAAATGCACACGACCCCATAATTAAAATAAATCACATCCAAATTTTTCTTTCTTTCTATATTAAGCTTATGAGAATGGGCATATGCCCATTCTCATCACAATGATAAAAATATTTGTTAGTATGAGAATATGCCCATTCTCATCACGATAAAAATATTTGTTAGTATGAGAAATGGCATATGTCGATTCTCATCACAATGATAAAAATTCTCATCACAATAATAAAACTCTTTATTTGTATGAGAATGGGCATATGCCTATTCTAACCATTCTACCTCATTGAAGCAATAATGAACTTAATCATTTTTATATCACTATAAAGGATGTGAGAATGGGCAATGTCCATTCTAAAACAAATTAAATATTACCTCTATTTTTCTTCTATGATTCTTATATGAGAATTGGCATATGCCCATTCAATAGAAGATAAAAAAATGTTTGTTTGTATGAGAATGGACAATATAAGTATTTTCTATGCTTTGTAAAGCTATAAATGTATTAATTATTCCAATAAGTATTTCCTATTCGTACTAAAAAATTGTAAACCCCTAAAATGGAAATCCCTCATACATGATATATAATTCCAAAAAATCCTTTTGGATTCCAATAATAGCCAAATAAAATTCCAAAAAGCCCCTTTTTGGATTCCAATAATAACCAAATCAAATTCCAATATTTGGTATAAGAAAACCAATATAGATTTTTGATTTATGTCAATTAAATCTAGATTGTTG
Source organism: Taxus wallichiana var. yunnanensis (assembly GCA_018340775.1). Classification (NCBI taxonomy): domain Eukaryota; kingdom Viridiplantae; phylum Streptophyta; class Pinopsida; order Cupressales; family Taxaceae; genus Taxus; species Taxus wallichiana. Next base: position 537,136,939 of record CM031234.1, read on the forward strand.
TAAAATGTCTATCATTTTGTAGTGGTATACACCTTAGATTACATCACCACTCCTCTTTTCATCATGTAGTGATATACGCTTAGGCTAAATCATCACTCATCCATTCATCTCATAGTGATATATGCTTAGGTTAAATCATCACTTATATGTTCATTTCGCCATGATATACGCTTCGGCTATAGGGTTCACTCACATATCTTTTTTAGGTCACATATTATCACCACACCTACATATTCATCACAAAGTGTGTTAGAAACAACACACACTTCGACCATTTTCCAATGACCCACTCTCGTTTACAGATTCATTCTTGATGTTGAGGGAGCAAAAAAAAAATGAAACTCATTACATAAATTTCCATTCACTTGGGGGCACATGGCTCCTATCACTCCATTTTGCATTCCATTCCATCCATCCACAACATACTGCATATTATGGTTGCTTTTACTCTTGCTTAATTGTTCTTATTCATGGTTACTTTATTACACATGCCACTTACTTTACTTGTATGCCATTTATCTATATCATCCACACATGCATGTTCATGGTCTCTTGCGCAAAGCATGGATGCTCTCCTTCTACCCTTCCTACACCGGTCATTGGGGTATCCGAATTCATCTCTCACGATGTTATTGTTTCATTTTGTACTTATCACTTTTACATTCCTTGGTTGTACATGATTTTAACATACTATTTATCTTTCTAACATGCTAATGGGTGCTTCATGTGCAACATTTGTTATGCAGGGATATTTGCTTCCATACTTGTTTGTTACATTATTTGATATTATTTGCTCTTGTATGTGAGCTTTGTCCTATGTTTGGTGTGCAAACTTGTTTGTTGTTTATGACCATGATGGCCTTTGTGTGTCTTGCGACATCATGAGTGATGTCCCATATTTGTAACCCGATTTGTGCGGCTTTCTTGTATTCTCGCATGTTTACATTACTTTGGTTGGTAGCTTACACATTATTTATGTATCTTATACATTGTTTTCTATATGCATGCTTGTTTATACTTGACACTTTCCTTTGGCTATCCTTTTTGTTTTTGTGCACCTTGGTTTCTACCAAGCACATTCCCTTCCCCTACAGAGAAGAGTTTTAGAGTACATTTGGTCGGTCCTCTTTTGGGGCGCATTCTTTTGTCGGTGATGTCACATACACCCCCAAAGAGGGGGCATCAAGTGGGGTTTTATAATCTACACATCACATTTACACTTGGTTCGATTCGGTACACATTCAGCCCTTGGCATTGTGGGTTTACATACTGCGAGTGAGTTTATACCAGTCTACAAACTCCATATACATTGGCTTTTATAGGACGTGGTGTCTTTAGCATTCAGAGGAGCAGTTAAAGGTTGGAGGATACAACGGAATTCCTCCTTATACTTCTTCTATCACCAACATTGGATCACCAAAAAAAATAGGATGATACAAAGATATCTTCACACACACTTTAGGGAATTAGTTAACGGTTGGAGGATACAACGGAATTCCTCCCTACACTTCTTTGTCCTATGGCGTCAAATAGCCCAAAGAACCCCAACAAGATAAGATATCCTTCTACACTCTTTCTCTTGACATAGATCAGGTGCATATGTTCCATTTACACTTTTTCATTTACATATTTGCATTTACATACATGTGCATATGTCTTTTACATTACGTTTGTACACATACATACATACATACATGTTTAACTACTTGATCGTTTTCTCCTTGCGGGTTTGGTCGTATGAGAAACAAATAGTCAAATGGGGGCAACAAAAAGTAACAACAATGACACTTCATGACAACACACACTATACTAATCATGTTGATACACTATACACATCAACATTAGCACATGTTTTTTGCCTTAGGTTCACTCTCATCACCTTTTTGCGCAATTTTCATCTTTAGTTTCCACACTCCTCCATTTTTTTTTCATTCCACGCTTTTCTAGTCCATCAACGTGCTTTCTACTATAATTTTCATGGACATCATGTACGCATCTCTATCTACTTTATGTTACCAAGCTTTCTGCTCACCAACATAGAATGGGGGAAAATGTAGTCACAAAATCATGCACTTTAGGTATTATTTATCTCGGTTTCATACTACTATTTAGAAGGTTCTTGAGTGAAGAAAGTACTAATTAACTCCCATTTTTTGGCCATATTATTTCATTTTATTTGGTCATTACCGACCTTTTACATCTACATTCTGAGTCAACTTATGTCATTTCGCATTATTTTAGCCTTGACTAGGGCTCCCAAATTAGTACTGGGGCACCCATGGGTGCCCTGGTCCCACCAAGGGCGCCTCGGTCCCTTTTGCACTTCCCCACCACATTTTGGGCTCTTTCTAGCCATTTTAGATCTTTTTCTTTTTGATGGTCATCCATTTTGAGGTTAATTACAAAATTAGATCAAGAGAACCCTATAAATATAAAGTTATAAGACCATAATGAGGGACCTAACATCATTCACTTTCATCATCTATCTAAAGTTGCATCCAACTAGTGCATTGAATATCACTTACATCCACATAGCTCCATCACAAGGCACAAGGCTAAGACATCTGCATCACACTTCATAGGGGAGGGATTCTATTATATTCCATGCACACATATTGTTGCATTTTCTACATTTAGATATTTCTCACTAATTCACAAAGTGGAACTGCACAAGAACACCTAGGGCACATTATGCACACACTCACAAGAAATATTTTAGGTCCAAAATGTAGTGCAACTCTCAATTAGTAAGCCCACTATTGTGGCGGTTGAGATCTGTCGACTAATTCATTTACATTCTTCTTTTTGTAGGGTTCGATACTCTTTCTTGGTCTTTTTCAGGTCTTTTCATCATCTTGGAATATCAATGACATCCGAAGAAGTGCAACGAAGTTAATGCAATGCAGACAACGAGGGTTTTAGACCATCTTTCGAACCTATGAAGATCATTTTTAGAGCTTTTTCACGGACAGGGTGCCTTGTTTTGCAAACCAAAGCACTGCAAGTGCCCTAGTCCTCTCCGGCACCCCAATGCGGTAGATACTCCAGATCCATCCTTTTCAGGGTTTTTACACTATTTTTCATGCTTCTAGATTTTCCAATCACCTCTGCGACATCATCTTGCGAGCATATTCTATTTAGATGAGTTCTTTCCTCTTCCCTCTTTCACATTAGGGTTAGAATTTTCCTTTTACATAGTTGTTTGGATCATTTACATACTTCGGTACTATATTTATTTAGTTTATTTCTAGTTGTTCATAGCTTAGATTAACTATCCCCACATATCCACATATTAGTTAAATTTAGTTAATCAATAAGTTCTACTGACATTGTAAGCTTCATAAGGTCTGAAAAAGAGGTTGAATGTTTGTCATCATATAAATTCTAAAAAATAGGTTGAGTTGTTTCTTCTATCACAGTGCATCATAGTTGTTTCTTCTATCAAATTACATCAAAAGGTCTCAAAAAGAGGTTGATTTTTTTCTTCTAAAAGGTTAAGTTGTTTCTTCTAAAGGTTGATTTGTTTCTTCTATCATAATGAATCGAAGGTTTGAAAAATAGGTTGAATACTTGTCACCATATAACTAGGATTTAAGACTCAAACCCTCCTCATGCCTTTGGTAATACTATGCAGACCCTTTAGTCTCGGGAATAATTTGAAAATTTTCAAACTATTGTTGTGTATGGGAAATGTGTAGGAAACTCCTACAAGTCCACGGGAGGTGGAAATTTCTCAATTCATTAACAAATGGCAAAGAAAACCGATTCTCGAGAGGGCTCGGGTATGCTCAGACAATAAACCATGATTTTAGGGTTTTAATGACAAAATGGTCAAAACTACGTTTGCGCACCAATCAAAACCTCTAAAACTTTGAATATTTCTTTGTTAGAAGGATATGAGCAATATGGAGAAAGAATAAACTATTGTTATCAAACAATAAATGAGAATTTCGTGATGATTTTTGGAGTTCTTTATATAATTGTATACATGGTTAATAAATCAATGTTTTAATGAAATTTTCTTTGTAGAATCATTCTATTCATTCATGAAAATACTTCCAATAACAAATACGAGCTCATTGACCTTGGTATGGTTTGAAAGTGTGTTGAGGGTTCAAAAATTCGTATAACAATGGAAAGCTAGTACACAATCGATGTGATTCATGCCTTTATTAAATGTCAAAGTGTAAATTTCTTCAATAAAGAGCTTAAAAGGTAAAGTTTATTTCCGTTAGCATCATTTGGAGATTGATATAGTGCTTTGAATCATCTTAGTGATTAACAAAGTGATGTCAATGGTCATATGACATGGTCCAAAGCACAACTAGTGAACTCGAGATAGTAAGTATTTGGTATCCTTGAGAAGTTTAAGAGATATGGAACTTATTAGCTAGAAATGGTTGATATCATGGAGAATCCTAAAGACCATAGGAAGTTACAAAACTGAAAATACCTCTTCTAACTCGAGCTTAGAAGGTAAAAATTCTTCTCTTGGTCAAGAAATAATTTGAGTCCATATGACATGAGAACTAAAGTGATGTAAGTTGAAAAGACATGAGGAAAGTGAATTGTAATTTTTCTAAGGTAAATGTGAGAAGGTGAAAATATGTCTAAAAATAAAGAGCTCAAGTCAAATTCAAAGAAGAGATATAGGAAAAGACAAAATTTAAAAGGATAGGGATCCTAGTGGTCTCGTTATTGTTATTCTCAAACTAAAGATTAAAAAAAAGATAAAAAGTTCTTGAGGAACATAGAAGATAGTAGAGTCTCGAAGGTGAAATATAACATTTATATGAAAGAGTGATAGACTATGATACAAATGAACAAAAATATGAATGCTTAATGATTCTAAGATTGAATCTAATTCTTGCCAAATTTGAAAACAGATAAGTGACACGCTTTGATAAAGAAATGGTGAAAAAGCTTTATTAGTGAAGAATATGACAGTGACTTAGGTACTAACTCAGAGTGAGTGTTTAAAATTATTTGAAACTGACACTATGAGATTGGTGAATCAATAACTCACAACAAAACTTTGAGAGCCACATGAAAAAGACTATTTGATGAAGAATCGCGATTAGTTGAAACTTGAAAAGTTTGTTTTTATACAAAAAGGTGGAAAGTATTGATGTAGGTAAGAGGTATTGGTCTCAAAAATCATAGAGAATATAGTATGTGTTTGTCCTTAAAGGTGTAATATAGGGTTGCAAGCTATGGTGCAGGGACAGAGATAGCCTATGTGAGAAAGAAGAGATGTAGAGTGTCGATGAAGTATGAAGTAGGATTGGAGAGTGAGATAGAAGTTTGAATACATATGAATAGAGAAAAGTGATAGAATGAGCAATGACATAGTGCGGTGAAACAATACATAGAACATACAATAAAAATCCAAGATAATAGGCAATTATAGGTAGCATATGAAGTGAAACCATATATGCAATAAAATGTGATGTGAACTGAATGAGTGTATGAAGATGTTTGAGACTAAGACAAGAGTTCATGAAGGTTTATAAGATTGAAATCAAGGCTTGTGAAGTCCTTATGATTGTTGTAAGAGAAGTAGGATAGTTTGTAAATTTTTGAAAAAAATTAGGGTGCATGTCATAGATCAAAAGAAAGGGGAATCAAGAGCAAAAACATGGCAAGTAAGAAAATCTAGAGGTCATCATCAATTATGAGAGAGAACAAGAAAAGTGTGAATAAAACTCAAGAACAAGTCTAATTAGTAGCTTAACATTTGGGAGTTGCAAACTTCCCTATGATTTGAAGCTAACTAAAGATCGATGGTAGCTAGTTGAATTACGGGAGGTGAAGCCTTCAAATTGGGTAAAGAACTTGGTCAAACTTAGGAGTTGCAGCTCTAGATTGAGTTGAAGCTCAATCATGAAACTAATGTAACAGAAATAAGACAAGTTAGTCCTAAGCATAGTTCATAGTTTTAGTGGGTTTTTTCCCTTGGGTTTCCCACATTAAATCTATCTCAGTGTGTGATTTCTTTTTGTTGCTTGTGATTGCTAATTTAGAATTGATGATGAAAGTTGAATGAATCAATTTATGAGGTAAAAATATAAATAGACACTGATTCACCCCCCCTCTCAGTGTCCTAGTTTCCAACATGATCAAGTGTTGCTCACCTAAAATCATGTAGAACATGTTGATAGTGAAGGAAATCATTTCCATGGCTAGGAATATAAACAATTCAAAGGGAAGAAATGTTTTTTTGCCCCTTTTATTAGCCCACAACTTAATGAGTGGGTTCATAGGCTACTTTTGTTAGGTATGTATTTTGATGTTATCCACCTTAAGCATCATGAGATGATGCATGAGAAATTTACATTGTTGAATGGTGAAATAAATTTTCTATGAATTGGATTTAAGCCCTTTGAGGGATTGTAGATGAGAAAGATAAACTCTTAAACTTGGTTTAAGTTCTTAATACTTGAGTAGTTGTTGCTTTTAGATATGTGATGATTTTTATGAAGATTTAGGATATCATTGTGTGTTTTAGGAATGTACTTTACAATATATGATCTCAAAAGTTTGAGGCGAGTTAATAAGTGCATTAGAATTGCTTATATAGGCTTTTGTAGGTTTGGAAGTCGCATTAAGTTTGACATCCGGGATGTCAAGCGACTCATAAAATGTTATCAAATATGAAAAGGAGTTGTTGGAGGAAGAAAATATGATCGTATGGGTTTGGATGAGACCACAATATGACATGGTCCCTATAACGCCCACAAATTACAAACAAAAAATGACACCCAAAACTAGAGTAATAAAATGAAACACTTAGGAACACTTGATATGAGACAAAAATTCCTAAAAACTTACACATTTAGAAACCCACTCATGCCATTACTTAAATTTTACTAAGACCAAGAGAGAAGGGGAAAATTTTACTCCAAACATAAAAAATAACACATACTACCATGCCTATCAATAAGACTTGAAAGGGAAAGACCATCATATGTACAACACAAACTCCTTGTGCTGACAAGTAGTGCCTCCTCTTCTCTAGAGCAAGCAATATTTTATAAATCTCGTGATCATAAATGGAATACTTCCTTCTTGCATCATTCATATTTTCACTAAAATAAAAAATGTGCCTACCATTTTGACTTTCCTTTGAGCTACAATGATGTTGTTCCACTCACATTACAATTATATTAAAACACTTTACATAAATCAAACAAAGCCACCACCGGATGCTCCGCGATGTTGTTTTTTCAACCTCTAAAGGCCATATTTTGTTGCATGCCACACAAACTCACTCTTATTACTACACATCACTTGTATGATTTATGCACAAATGTTGTACTAAATTATCATATGAGCTTATTGTAAAAGCTTTCCAAAACATGGAAACTTTGCACTTCAAATGTACTCTTGGGTGAAAACCATTTCTATAGCTTGCACCCTCACATGATCCGTCTTCAATCCTACTTGAGATATCACAAATCCCAAGCATACCAACTCCTCCTTCATGAGACTACACTTCTTCAAGTTTACCAGGTAGCTTCTTTTTGCTCAAATGTTGCTGAACACTTTCCACAAATGGACCAAGTGTTCTTCATGCATTTTGCTAAAAACCATACTATCATTGAGATATAAAAAGACAAATTTTCCTTAAAAAGGATTCAACACTTCATTCATGAGTAACACGAGTCAATAAATAGACCCTAGAATCATATACATTTGATGACTAATATTGTGCATAAAGCGGTAATCTATTTGAATATCGCCCAACCCCATGATTGAAATTATTCCCCTCCTCTTCGATTCTCCTCCACTCCGCTCCTCCATTTTAGTAACAAAGGTTTAATACACATATTATAAGAGTATTATTACACAATGCAAATATTAGTCCACCAAAATGCCTTCACAACTTGTCTTTCGCTTATACTAGAATAGCACACTCGACTTAAGGTGATACATCTACAGAGTATAACATTCATTCACATGTAATGAAAGTAAATTTACTATGCACAATATAATTAAGTCCAAAGTATTCTTCCATAAGTTCAAGGATTCAAACAATTATTGACCAAATGAAAAGACCATAGTTTGAATAATGATACTCTAAAAGTTCATTACCTCTACCACTTGGCCCTATTTCACGATGGAGTTTATTTCAATCTTCTAATAGTGGTCACAAGTATTGAAGTATATGTTTACATGTATGTATGTATGTATGTTACAGGATCTAACTCCACACATATTTTTACTTTTTATTTAATTAGCCATCCATAAGTATCACTAATGCATCATTTAGATTTAAATTGATTTGTAAAATTCATCAAATTGCATAAACTTTTATTACAAAATTTGAAGTTTAAAATTATTGATAGGGAGAAGTTAGGAGATGACTTGAATTTTAGACTAGGCTCATGGCTTCAATTTTGATTTACTTGTATTCTTTCTAAAACACCTTTGGCTCTTGAACATTTGTTAAACTACAAAATTGTATTTTTATTCTTCCTAAAAATAATCTTGGGGCAAATTAAAACTAAAAGAAATTGGGTGTGCGATGATAACGCCGAAAGAGAGGTTGGGTAACAAGGAGAAGGAAGTAGAGAAGAAGAATGCATTTGACAGAAAGGATAAAAGAAATGAAAAAGGGAAAAGGAAATGGAGGAGGGAAAGAGAAGAGGTAAAACGAAGGAAAGTGGAGAGTGTTAAAAACCAATATATCTCGTAAATGCAAGTAATGGTAGGAGTCAAAAAAGGAAAAGTAGTGGAGCAAATATAAAAGAATGGATAATAAAATGAAATTTAACGTATATCAGAGTAGAAGATTATATAGTGTGGTGGGGATATGGTCAAATTAAGAAAAATGTGAAAAAAAAACATAAGCAACAAGATCTTGAGCATTAAATATAAAAGAATAATAGCGAGGTATAAAAAATCCATTAGTTATATTAGACTGGTTAGAAGTAGAGTGCAGGAAGAAACTTTGAACATATTTGTAAACAAACATAGATCAAATATGGTGTTTAAACTAGTTGCAGATAATACAAAAACGAACCGAAAGGGGTTATCGACACAAAGTACACGTGATATACACATGCATGACTGTTATAAAGAAGGTATGGCACCATGATTGCATGATCGCTATAAGGAGCTAAGACGAGGGCTGGGAGAAGAACCTCGGGCTTCAACTGATCATCTTTGGTATCGCCAGATGTAGAATGTATGGTATTTTCGGAAATTGATCTGGCTATAGGAGAGTTAAGGGACTTCAATTCATATCTTGAAATAAGAGCTGCCCAGTCCTAGATCAGAGGGACGACGTTACGAATGTTAAGCAGGAAGTTCCGGAATGATGCCTGTGCTGGATCAGAGTGTTGTTGTCGGAAGATTGAATGAAGGGAGACAGATATGTTGAATTCTCGCCAAAGGGTGGCTCCGTAAGACTTGCCGGCATAAAGCGGGATGTCCATAACCGGATGAAGTTGACCGAGGTCTCCAACAAGGATCATAGATCCACCTCCAAATGTTGAATATTTGAAGTGCGGGAAAGCCTCCGTAAGACGGTAGTCGTTTCTGGAAAGCAAATGTGGCCCAACGAAACTCATTTCATCAATTAAAATGTATTTGATGTGCTTGAGGGAGTCTTGAAGAGACAATAAAGCTTGGCCCTCTAAGGGTTTGATTTCTTTAACGGGAATCCGGAGGCTTGCGGGTGTTGAATAACTATGTTGAAAGTTGCTTGTTGTTATGGGGATAAACCTGAAGCTGGAGGGTCAAATCTTTCCACGAAGGAAGCTAAAATATGGTCTGCCTTATTATCTTCAATGAAAGTGGTGCCAAAAGACTGCAGAGCAATAGGAATACGATGTGCGCTCCAATTGTGGAGGGTGTCAAATTCACAAAGGCCCAACATTTGCAAGATGTCAAGGAAAGAAGTGTTCCAGGGGTGGAATCGAGCCAACAGTTGCCAATCATATAGTTGCTCAACAGGAAGGGGGGGCTCGGCCTTGGACTCAGTGTCTCTGTCAGAGGTGAGTGACGGATTTGAACCACGCCGTGCATTATGTCAAGGCCGATAATCGTATCTGAAAAAGCTCCAATTGGAAATGGTTTGTTGAGGTATTGAACCAATACCAGTAGAAATGTTGCGGAAAGGTTTGTATAGAAGGAGTTCAGACCAACATAAAAGTTCTAAAGAGGGAAGTCCTTAGATGGAACGCATTGAAATTTGGGGAACACCCAAACAATAGTTGGATGGGTACGACTCTTCCACCTAGTGCGCTTGTGATATTTTCTGAAACTCATGTCGCGAGCAACTTCAATGAGTGGAAGGCTTTCCATGTTTGAAGGGCGGACCCTGTATGCATCTAAAAGCAGGGATGTTTCTGCATCCTCACACTCTGCTTCAACCCAACTTCTTAAGATTTTTCTGCCTACATTTAGCGTCAAAAAATTGTAAAAAGAGAATCAAAACAAAATGAATTCAACATAAGAAGAGAATCAAAACAACATTATAACTGATAAAATGGAAATTATAAATTGTAAAAATTCTTAGAAGTTCTTCAGTACCATTACACTTGCCTCGGCGCTCTTAGGCAACCATAGGAGATTCCTATAGACTACATCTTATATTTTCCTAGTTGTTCGACTATAAATAATTAAGTTGTATGATGCATTATAAAAGGTACATGAATTGCAGCTCCATAACAGAAAGTGCAGCTTCATAATACAGATGGCAGAACAGTTTTCAAAGCAAAGAGAAAGGTTTAGAATAGAGACCGGAAGCCGATGCTGGTGACTTAAATTAACTGGTTGTTCCAGCTCACCTTTGAAGAAGTTGTCGGAGTTGCCCCTCCTGGCCTGAAAGTGTGATTTACTGCCCCGATGGAAGATGCAAGAGAGGGAATTCGATTACCAGAATCATATATATCATGAGTACCAGAGAACGATACCTTGTCCTTTCCTGCCTCTATTTTGGCTTTGGAATTATCTCTTGGCTTGGAACTTTGCGTTGTGGAATCCTAATTTGCGTCAGTTCTCTTCTCTTGCTCAGAGCTGAAATAATTCTCTACTCGGAAGATACTGATCTCAGTGTCCTTCGTCACGCTCTTGCTCAAAGAGATTCACTTCTCCAACCCTTTTACAAATGTATTGTTTGTATTCCCACTGCCTGCTTCAATGGAAGGTCGATGTACCGCTTGGCAAGAATCACTTCCAGAGAGAAAGGAAGAAAATGAAACACTTCTATCACAAGCCTTGAAATCTCCATTGAATACATCAATACTGATTCCATTGAGCCCCGGGACAATCCTCGCACTCCTCCCACCTTTGTTGGACGTACTCATTTGTATTTTTCCAGTCTACGAACAATGAAATAGGTTAGTTAGGAATCATTACATGAAAATTCTAATCTCTATTGTCTTTGGTGGCTTGACTATTCACAGGACCACCCTGTATTCTTCATAACGGAAAACAATTCTACTTAAAGATAATCATTTTTCGCTAGCAGAACTGAAATTACTACTCCACAATCTATTATTAGCGACGATGGAAGTTAAGGTTACCAATATATTTCTTCGGTATTGAACATGTAGAATTTACTAAGTTTCAGATACAATCTGTTGTTCTTCAAAATTCTGTGGTTCATCTGAAATCAGTGTGCGATCTCCAACCAAAAATTGTATCCCGCCCAACCATGAGAAAAAATACAAAGTCAGTTCAAGATACCCATTAAAGGAAATTTGAAGAAAAGACACAACAATTACAGGAAAATGTTGAACAGAGGCTTCTAACATACCAAAGTTCTTAAGATTGGACAACCGAGAAATGCGATGATCCGTATCTGGTTTCTTTCCAATAAATTGCTACTCAAAGGAAATTGCTTCGGACATAAATTTCAAAGGCCAATAGAACCAAAAATCTCGCCGACATGTTTCTAAGACTTTCTGTTCTGGCAAAACATTCTCTCCTTACCTACCTAGAAACTTCGAATCAGAACATACATTTTCATTATTTTGTGCGAGCCAAAGATCTTGGTAGCAGCACTAATAACCGGGTAGAAGGCGATTTATATTTTAGAAAAACTATAAAAATGTAACCATGCACAACATTGAGGGCAGATTGGACTAAATGTAATGCAAGCTAGATTAATGCAATTTGTATTAGTTTTCTCTGTTGCAGCTCTATTTTTTATAACAACAAACTTTTTTTCATTACGCTTCTTTAACCTCATGTAGGCAGAGGAATACTCATTCACAGTCCATAGCATTATGCAAGTTTATGTAAATTGTAGCCAAATGGCTTCATTAGCTTCAAAAACACTCAAATTCGAGATCAAAGCAGCACTACCTCACTCAATAAAACCTGATTGAGATCAACCAATAATCAAATAAATTCATTTGTTTTGACATCCACCTCATAAAGGCTAAACAACCAGAGTCATTTGAAGTATAATTATAGATAAAGATGACTATTATTTTTCGAAAAGCTAGAATTTGATCTAGCTTTAGTAATACATGGCGATACAGTCCCTTGACAGGGCAATTCAAGGAGAGCACTAAGTTACCCGTAGCCGTAATGCACTGCATTGCAGAAACTACAAAGAAAGGATGTAATGTCTTGTTGTTTGTCATGTCTTGTTGTTTGTCAGAAGGGGTCGGGCTTTCCCACATAATTCACGTCTTTCGGTGTAAATATAAAATCGAGTCAAAAAGTAATTATTCTTGTTCTTGTATGCGTCCTTATAAAAGCACTGTTTTTTTTCTCGATGTATGCCCTTAACCCCCAAAAGGTTAAAACTGAAACAGGTAAGAGCTCCACGAAATGGGATGAATAGTGGTAAAATACTGGGGCTTCTAAAAGAGAACCCCCAGATTTAAATCCCCAGGAGACATGATAAGGTGCTGAAATTGTGTAAAATAACAAATCCAACTCACTGAGTGCAGCGTAATCCCAACAGACGAGGTGGGTGGAAGTTTCGGGTATATTATAAGGAAGATATAACCATTTATCAGGGCATCTAAACCAAAGGTCACCCCATTTAATCGAATCGAAAAAAAAAAGGACGAGCACTAAAAAAGAATGCCTGACAACTTAAATGGCATTGATCTTAAGAGAATCTCAGAATGAGCTGTTGTTTCTTTCACAAAAATGCTTAGGTAGGGGCCGCTTGAAATTCAATACAACAATTTTACATGCGAAGAGATCAACCATGTTTCAAGCACTTCGACATTTCCATGATATATAGATACCCGAGAACTATATAAAGCATCTCTAGAAATGAGGTCTTACATTTTCAAAGAACGCTGCAGGGTTGCAAACTTCATGATGAGCTATGCCTCTACTCATCTGACCCCCCAGAGAATTTGCAGCAATGTTAGGGCGCCCAGTAACCTGATTACTTAAAATCCTTTCCTGCCCATTTCCAAACTCAGGTCTGGCACTACAACACCTGGGAATAAACATGCAGAGATGGTAAAAAATAAATTCAAAGTGAATATTACCCACGAGAAATTGAAAATTCCTAAAAAATTAGATAGAAAAAAATATGATGGAAAGTTACCCCTGAGACTTTAGGCCTTTTCTTTGGAATGAAGAAACCGAATGGGAAGGCAGAAAACAAGATATGTTTTCACCACTAGCTCGGCCCGTTGAAAAAATGGACACAGAGCTAACAGTCTTCATCTTTACCAGACTCTAGAATTCAAAATGAAATGGAAAAAATAAGACTTACATAATATTACATGCATGTTGCTTTCAAAAAAATATATTACATGCATATTACAGTAACTTACATAACAAAGATTTCTGGGTACCTTGAGCAAATCTTTCTTAATTATTGCAGGCGAAACACAATGGACTGGTTCTGGAATAGATGAAAAAGAAAATGACGATATCGTCATACGACAAAACACCATCAACTGCTTGTGAGAAATATTATGCTCCTTCAGAGGGTAAACCAAACTCTCTGAAACTTATGTTGAAGCTTGTGTTGAAATTAGACGCCCTTGGTTTACAACAAGCATCAACTAAACCCGGCTTCAAACTTATAATAGGGACGATATCCTTACTGGTAATTTCATCATTGAAATGCATGGAACAAGCTGGTGCCATCTGGCTAAATATAACCCAGTCCCTCTGCTCTCTAACCATTAACTCTGTATTTTTCAACACAACTTCTGATATTAAATGACGAGAGGACACACAGTTAAATGACATAAAAATGAACGATTTCACTGTCATTCCCTCCTGAAATATGCAAATTTCCAAATCTGTACGTGGATTCTTGGATCTATCCCGCTCATTTTCAGTCGCACCTTCAAATCCCGATTAGGAAAAATCCACTAGATTTTCACCCGCACCTGTTTTGCAATAAACATATCTGCGAAATTAACCAAATAAAGAATAAGCGTCCAATTTTATGAGTAAAGTTTCAATGAGCAGGAAAAAAAGGAAATTGTACATATATTTACTAACAGAAAGAAATGCAAATTAAATAAAAATGGAGTCAAGAAAGACGCGCTAAGATCAGCCAAATTCGAAACTAAAATGCACACGAAAATAGGCTTTTCAGAATAATCCAAGAAAGAACCCAAAAAGCATTGTCAAAATAGTCGGCCCCGAAACATTCTGTCAAAGCCAAAAATAAAAGACGCCACTATTTACGGGAAAAACCAGCTCGGCAATAAGCGGTTTTCAGAGCGAAAAATGAAATTTCATTGATATGGTGCGATTTCGACATAGAGTAGCGCACGCCCCCAAATAGAGAATCGTCGCGCAAATACACGCAAGAAAATAAAAGCACAACGCTACTCACGTCTTATCAGCAAGCTATTTCAGCCATAATAAACCGAAATTCATCAAGATATATCGAAATTTAGGCATAATCTTCAACTACATCCAGAGATTCGTCCAATGCAAGCAAGTCCAGTAGAGACAGACGTGAATTCACAAACTCAGGCTCGGAGCGATCGAATTTATAAATTTGTTTGTTCTATTATAATGAAAATGTCCGATCCTTCAAAATAAATATCCGCATAATTTCGCGAATGAACAGAAAATGGAAAACGACACCGACAAATCTGAAGAGAGATTTCAAAACATTTTATCCGCGTTCTGTACCGCACAAATTGGAAAACAGTGAAGCGCACAAAAAACACAAAAGATCAAAACTAAACAGTAGGTAGGTAAGTATTAAGAATGCACACATGCTCGAACGCCTTGGAGAAGTCTGGAACGTAAGGCTTCATCTCCATCTTCAAAAGATTGACGACCACCAGAGACCCCACATATTTTAGCTGCTCGGAATAAGGGAGAACCAGCGGAGCCAATGAGGTTAGGTGGGCGCGCAGGCCTTCAACTGCAACTTTGATGAGGTCCTTGGTGAGCCTGATCCCCACGATACTCACAAATGACTCTGCTCCGTTCGTTGAACTCAGGAATTTTAATTGCTTTGGATGCAGAACCTGTCCTCCATTTCTGACTCACGGAATGCTTCTCCCTCTGTCGCGCATGGTGCAGGGGTCTCCTCCTTACAAGTTTTCTGTCCCTGGTCAGTCTGGAGGATTTCAAAAATAAATCAACGAATTTTGACCCTGTTGCCTGCCACGTGTACGGTCCAGGATAATCCGTGCATCGTCGACCAACTAATCGTGATCGTTCATGTCTTGTTGTTGTCATGCCCATCTACACTACGGGCATTAGATACATTGGAGCTCATCCCCAATCACACATTGAAGAGACTCATTCAAGCTTGGTGCCCCTCCAATTCGGGTATTCTCAACATTTCCACCAAGGACCCAACCACGATATATAGATTCGGCGGTGTTGCTCAACATTAGAAATTCTCCTACCCATTTGGGAAATCTCAGTGCACACAGGCTGATCCGGGTAAGAAAAGTGAGAGAAACAAGGCTTTCATAGTTGCATCCGGAGGCCCATTGGTGTAAATTTCCATTCTCTCAGAACCAGGAATGAAGCGAGACTATGTGTGAGGAAGAAGCCTTAGCGATCTTGGCCCCTCCCCATTCATGAATCCAAAGAAGAATGCATCGATATCCGAAAAGCCCAATAACCATAGTACCATCTGTTAGTTTTTGTGTAAAGGAAGCTTTGATGCCAAGCTCCATGCAGCCAACTCCTTCATGGGATTCTAACTGCAGATCGAACTTCAAACAATTTTTTAGACTTGATGAAGAGGCTTTCCACAATCTGCTTTTATTCTTGTGAGATGGATGTGCCACAGCCACTAAAGCGCCATGGAAATACCGACAATTATCGATTCGGTGCGGAGAAATAGAATGAGAGTGGTAGTAGCGAGTTGGTGTTACACTAATCGACATTCTTCCCAAAGCGAAAAGAAACATGGCCGAGAAATATATTTCAACTTTGTTAGAATTTTTGTGTCAAAGTGCGAAGGTAGAGCCTCTGTGTGTGGTCATCCCCAGGAATTCTGTCCTTGTACGAGAAAATAACGAGTTGGGCACGAGGCTGCCATTAGAACGCATGTGGCAAATTTTCAAGTAGTGCAAAACCCCATGAGTGGTTAAGGATATGGAGAAAGCATAGGTTTTTGTAAAGTTGTGTTACGTGTTGCAAAGAGGATGTGGGTCGAAGCACCGGACACAAAGCGAAGGAGATTGTCGAGCTCGAAAGGGAGGTCGTCGAACATGAATAAATTGAAATTGAATGCGAGAGGAATTGAAACATAAAGATATTCATGTAGCTCACTCAATACCCATATGCATAGTAGCAACTTTCGTACGGAGAGTATTAAACGGTGGACACAAAATATGGAAAAAAAATGGTCCATAGAAAAAATACGATAGTTTGTATATATAAAAAATATGGTAATTAATTAATATGGTGCTCACTATGCACTTTCACTCTCTGTTGCCCTTAATTAATATGGTGCAAGCTACTATAAAAATAGAAAATTATAAACAAATGCCCTCAATTCCACCTGTAATTCTTCACTTTTTGGCTTTTACGGTTTGGTTTCTGAGTTTCTGCTTTTTCTAATTTTTAAAAATTAAATCTCGAAAATTTCGGAGTTCCATACAGTGGAGACTGCAAAACGCAAAAGTACGGTAAAAATCTAAAATACGGCCGTATTTGGTAACCATGCCCATATGGGCTCAGCGTAATACCCATATGGGCATTAGAGTCATGGAAAATCGAAGTACGAGTCGTATCGTGTCTCCTTTCTAAAGTCGGTGGCGCGATCTACGCCCCTTTAATATTTATTTGAAACTTTACGGCTTATTATATCATTTAAAATACCACTCTCACTTCTCCACCATTGATTGTTATATTTTTTTACTCTAGATTGTTGAAAAACACAATGTTCTTGAATGTGTAAAAGCACTTTGCAATAATTGATAGGATTCAAACCACATAGCTTTCCTTTATTAGCACGCGCTCTGCGCCAGTTCAATTATAGTTGTTTACATGCAACAATTCAATTTTTTTATGAAAAGATCTTATATTATATTAATGCAATAAGATACAAGATAACTTTCAACAAAAAAGCGGGTGGTATGAGAGCACGCCCCAAAACCACGAACAAACTAGGTGAGCCTAAAACAACAAAAGTCAAACTAGGCCGAGCCTAGGAAAGTACAACAAAACAAAAAACATTGTTCTGACAAAAACAAAGGCAAAATCAAGCAGCAGATTGCAAACATGCCCGAGGCAGGCGGATCCTTATCATCCGGCCACCTCAAACTAGGCAGATCTTTGCCAATGTCTGGAATCTCCCGGCCCGGTAGCAAAATCTTCCTCGAGTCTGCTTCCTCGCATGTAGGAATGGTGAGGCTGAGCCGTGGGGATTTGTTTGATGATGGCAAGGGTGGCGACATTTGTCAAGTGGCCTAGTGAGAAGTGATGGTAGGAAGAGAACCCCAACCTTGCTTTGGTGAGTTGACGAATGTGGCGGAGACCCCCACCCATGTTGCCGAGGCGGTGAGCCCTAGCCCTCTTGTGGCCGAGGAGTGTGGCGGTGAGCCCTGACCATGACGGCGCATAGGCGAATGACTATGCCAATGACTCGGTCCTAGAGAGTGACAGAGTGCAATCCCAAGGCACGGTGTTGGGATCTATTGCTTTGGCCTCCACCGGGCTGAAGGTGAGGAGCTCTGGTGGGAGATGGAGGCACTCAAGCAACGTTGCACGGGGCTTCCCCCAATGTTGTAGCAGAGTCTGGAGGTGGTCCACCTCTAGTGCCACCTTGTTTGCTTGGACTTGGATCTGTAGGAGCACATTGGAGATCACCATAGATTTATTATAAATCGAGAAAGATTGATCAACTGCAAAATTAACAAAGAAAAAATCATTTCTTTCTTTCCATATCCAAAATAAAATCTCCCCTCTAAAAACATGCCAAATTTGGGTGAACATAGGAAAAAGTTTGGGATTGTCTCCCAAGAGGATATGTTGCCAAGTGAAACAGTGGGGCCGTGAGGGAAAGAAAAAGTATGGATCCATTCTGACGATTTGAGCTTTGGGACAGAACCAAAAGACATGCAAAAGCGTTTCCAGATGCCCACGAAGGGGCATTTGGGAGCTAGAATCCCAATTTGAACAAGACGGGCCCCGATAGGAAGGCCTTGGTGTAGAATGCACCAAAGAAAGTGAGCAATTTTGGGCTCCACACATATTCCAAATAGTCTCAAACTGTCTACCCCAAGTAAACAAAGTGGCGTGAATTCCCCAACGAGTATTAAGTTTTTCCACCATAGGCAAATGGGGTGAGAGCCATCGTGTTATCTCATTTTTAGTGATTTCAGCTAAAATTGAGATAACCATAGAAATTTTTTGACAAAATCTCCTAAAAATGCCCTTTGAAGGAGATCTTCGGGTTTTCGGGTTTCCATCGCATGGAAACATGTCTTTTACATGCTTCATGTCAATTGTCTTCCAAACCCGATTACATTCCAGTGTGTCGGGTTTTCGAACTCAAGAGCATTGGAACATACCTTTCAAAAAGCATGCTTCATGTTGCTTGTTTCCCGAAACCCGAAACCCGAACCTTTCCTTTGTATCGAGGTTTTGAACTTGATAACATCCAAACATGTCTTTTGCATGCTTCATGTCAGTTGGTTCCCGAAACCTGATTTGATAAGAAAACCTTTGTATCGGGTTTTCGGACGTGCTAAGCATGATGACATGGCATTAATGTCGAGTTGTCGGTTAGTTGGCACACATGTCGAAGGAGGTGTAATAAATGCTAGGGCTTTATAAATAGTTCGATTTTACACGTCATTTTTACCTAGCATATTTTCGTTGCGTGGATTTTTCGTACATGCTCCTTCGACCTCCAAACCCGACTGAACCTCTTGATTGATTTCGTGATCCGTCTTCGACCATTTTTTGAATTTATTGAAGGTATTTTTCTCTTCTTATCATTTTGTGGCCTTTGGGGTTGTTTTTGAAGTATTCATTCGGTGTTTTTCCTCTTTCCTTCTTCTTCCCTCGAGTTTAGGGTTTATGGTTGTTTTCTTCATTTTCTGATGTATTCCCATGAAACCTCTGGTTTAAAATTCATCCTTTGGATGTTTTCTTATTTTTCCCATGGGGTATACTCTTTAGATTGTTGAGAAGAATCTAAAAAAAAAACCTAACTTACCAACTTGGTGGAAATTTATTTGTTCTGACATCCTAGAAACCTGCGTCTTTGTTTCGGGTTTTACAGGGTGTCCGACATCCTTTGGTTTCCACAGAGTATCGGGTTTCTCCAAGTGCTCAGCACCTCCCAACTTCCGCTTGTGTCGGGTTTCACAGATTGTCCGACATCCTCTGCGACTTCCACTTGTGTCGGGTTCCGCAGAGTGTTCGACACCACCTGATTTCCGCCTTTGTGTTGGGTTTCACGAAGTGTCCAACACGACCTAGTTTCCGATATACACTACAGTGTGTCGGGTTTCATGAAGTGCTTGATAGGTCTCAAAGTCTGGTTAGTGTGGCGGGTCTGTAGGGTTGCTCAGCAAGCTTCCAAGCCCGATTGTTCAACCAAAAGTTATCTAGGCATTCTTTCTTCAGACTTCTCATGTCGGATCCTGGATCATCTAAGGATAAGTCAGATAGGTCAGGAAAGATGAAGTACAAGTACCGAAGATGGAGTCCCCTTCCTACATAGATTGCAATTACGACATCCGAGACACGGAGCTTGGTAACATAGACATGGAGGACTTTTGGAACAAAACCAAGGATTCTTCTCAGAGTCCCTGGATGAAGTCAATAACCAGCAGTGGCCTCCCTCTTACAGTAGGATTCCCAATGTCTTCTCAATGCCTCGAGTTCATTCTGGCCTATGCTTCCAATTATGACTCAGATTCCCGCTCAGTGAAAAATCAAGCAGGAGAAACCATAGTGAAGTTGGACAGGGGTTACTTTGATGACCTCTTAAGATTACCCAACTTTGAGGAATATGTTAATGTAGATCTTAAGTCAGCACAGAAAGCCTAGGACAAAGATCAAGAAGACTGCATCAGGCATGTGAATAAAAATTTCTTGATCAAGGCCAAGCCAGCCATCTCTAGGTTTCCCAAGTTTGTCCCCAGGAGTGATTTCATCCTTGAAATCAGTGATATTATCACCCTGTTGAGTCGAGTATTTGGACTCCCAGTCAAGAGACTTCCAAGGGTGGATGTATCAATTCATGGTCATTATAAAGAAGAAACGAACAAGGGATCAATTGGAGCAGTCTTATAAGTGATGAGATTGATTCCTAGATGAAGACAGTCTTGACTACTGGCAAGTTCTATATGTCATCATACGTTACCTATGCAGCAGCTGGAATGAGAAATTACCTAGGATTAGATGCAAAGGGAAGTAGGTCAATAGAACATATATATCGGTATTTCCCTCAGCTGATAATGAAGGGGTCCGAGGATCAATTCAGAAGAGTGAATGACGCCTTCTTTTATGAAAACATCTACATGTTGAACCCTGATTTAAGGAAAAGAAGAGTCTCTGATGAGGCATGGGCAAGTATCGAAATGGGGTTGTATCTTCTTGTAATTCAAGAAGTTCACATACCTTCGGGTGGTCATGTACTTGGTGATCCTTTCCGTTTACCCAGGTTCCCAGGTGATAAGTTGATCCTGATGGAGTTGGTTAGACAATTGTTGGATTTTCACAAATTCCAACAGAGTAAGCACAAGGCCATTGTCTCCTTCCCTATTTCCATCGGAAGGTACACGTGCTCAACAGTGGTTAAAGCCAAGAATGTGGTGCACAAGCTTCAGGACAAGTTGAAGAAGCACATGAAGCACAGAGATGGGTTTGATTTCCAAGGAGTCCTTAAGTCGTATGGGACCTTATATCTACATGTGCCCAACGTAGAAGACATTTGGGTTGATCTTCGGGATGAAGTTGCCATCCAAAGAAAGGACAATAGTAGGTTGACACTTGAGGAGATTCAGATGTTAGACCTATCTGACATCCCAGAAGGCACTACGGACAACGAGAGTGTCCTTGACGCCTTGTATGATGGGTTGAATGAAGACCAATATGTATTCCCAACCATTGATTGGTCCATTCTGAGAAAGCTTCTATCGCGGGAAGAGCTGCTCAAATTCTTGCCCGTACTAAGGCGTGGCTCATTTCTTGGGAATGAGTTATAAAGAAGGAGTTTTTCAAAGCTAGCTACTTTGGAAGCGGGACCCTCTAAGGGAAAAAAGGAAAAGGATAAGAACCCTTCCAAAAGGCCAATAAAGGTTAAGTTTATTAGAAAGGGAGAAGAGCAAGGAACACATCAGTGGCCACTCTCCCACAAACGGTTGAGATTCTTGATTCACCTCCACCACCAGAACTAGGAAATCTTTCTTCAGGAGAAGAGGTTGGTCAACCTCCCATTCCCCTTTTTCTTGACAGTTCATCAAAGGTAAGTCTTCCTCTTATCTCTCAAGCTCTAATTTCAGAATCATTACCTCCCCCATTCAACCTCCTTTGCCTCAGATTTCTTCACCGAGTTCCTCAGCCATGGCCAGTATCTTCTCGGCCTCTCACCTCTCCCCACTGGACCCAAGTTAACCATGGATATGCCTCCTCCTTCTGTGCCTTCATTCCCTGAGTCCATTTCCACGGACACTACACTTGCAGTGACCACCACTCCACAAGCAAACCTTCCTCCACCTGAAGATGTGACCGTAACACCTATAATGGGAGAAACTTCTTCCAGTATGCCTCAATGGTTAATAGATCAGACCCTAAGGAAGAGGAAGATGGTAGTTTCCTTACTGTACCTTTGATTTCGATTCCCTCGAGTCACTCCTACCAAGTCTGCCAAGAAACCCAAAATAGTTTCAAGGATTTCAGTGGATGCCTCAGGGCATAAGTTTACGGAAATTGCCACTCCCACGGCTGACAAAACCAAGGATGATATAATGGTCACCGATTATCAGATCATGAGGGTTGATCTAGGAAAAGTAACAACGGAGGGAGAACAATAAGATGCACAAATGCCATGAATGTGTTGTGCCAGAAAATTTGAAGGAAACAAAGGCAAACAGAGATGAGCTAAAAGAGAAAGTAGAGCAGCTGACAGAAGTACTACTCAAGCTCTCAAAGCCTCTTGAGTCAACACCATCATCCTCTACTCCTATCAGGTTCGATTTCTCATCGGTACCCATGATTGAGAAGATTAATGAGAAGGGGAGAACGGTCGATGAATGGATCCAGAGGCTGCTCCTGCAAGGAAAAGAGGTCATTGATGACACCATGGAAGTCTACAAATCCTTGGAGGATATAAAGAAGGATGGAGAGAAAATGGATGATGAATTTTTAGCAGAAGTTGGGAACCTAGAGTTAACTTTTGAAGCTCTCAATACGCTGAAAACAGGTTCCGTCTTGCATCTTGGTTGAAGAAGGCATCATTCCACATGGGGACAAACATTTTCAACTGACCAAAGCCATTAGATTTAGAATAAATATTCTCAATGAAGCTTGTAATAAATTGAGGGAATCAAGAGATCAATTGGTTGATGGCACAAATGACATAGAAGAAGAGCTAATCAAGATCTACGCTAAAGTGTTGAATGAAAGCTCGAGTATTACGCCGTTGGTGATATTTACAAGCATATCCAAGAATCAATTCAGCACAAACCAACTTATGGCTTTAGCCTGGAAATCATTGATAGGTTCGTGAAGATTGAACATTCTTTGGAAACACTTGAGGAAACTCAATAAGAGACTGAAGAAACTTCCTGGTAATGCGAGCGATACTCAGGAAACGTGTGAAGTCCTGAGTGATCATTCCACCGCGCTTGATGAAGATGAGATGCAGGGCATAATCCGAAAGTTCCAAGAATTTCGGGATAAGCAGGCTTTGTTGGAGGAAGACAAAGATGATGAAACAGAATAGGCATAATGTTTCATGTCATTTCAATCCTGAAATCAACATGTCTTTTTCATTTTCGTTTCGTCATGTAGGAAGCAAATTTTGACTTGGTCTCCTGCGTGAGAGTCAAGCAAAATAGGACTCTCATTAAAAGACTATTTTCTAGGATTTATCCTATTTTCTCTCAACTCCTTTTATTATAAATAAGGGATGCTTATGCATTCCAAAGGGTTGAGATTTTTGGAATATTGAGAACTATTATGAAGAAGAAAGACTTTGTGTTTTCTTTTAATCATTTGAGGAATAGAAACCGATGCTATTTTGCAAACTTTGTGTTGTGAGATGTATCTTTCTTAAGATATTGTTCTTATGTTCATAATCTTAAGCTATTCTTTGTTTAGCATCTTGATTGTTCTAATCATTTCAAACATTACATTTGTTATCTAAAGCTCGTATGATTATTTCGTGCTCTGTGTTTACTCGAAAGAAAATACGTTCCTCTCATTTCCTTTCCATTGTGTTTCTTCCATAATAATAATTTCCTTTCTAATCCTTTCCATTTATAAAAAAACAACATCTTCACCTAGTGTGGATATGGATTTCGGGATTCTATCCCAACCCCAATGGTTAGATTAGTGTGAATACTATACATATTATTTCTGTTGTGTTTTAGATTAGTAATAAATAGGCAGCCTCACCTGTCTTTGAGGAGGGATTTAATCCCATGTATTGTGGTTGAACCTCATATTTTGGCTTGAAAAATATCCAACCAACACATCGATAGCCTTTGTTGGATTTATAGTTACAGAAAGGGGTATCAGCATACCACTTCCAGTCTGTCCACCAAGGGCGAGAAGAGTGCACAATAATCTTATGTAGCATGTGATCAGGAACCGAATTGATCACAATATTGAAAGTATCCTGATCTTGGTTAGAAAGCCAAAACAAAGCTTTAAAATATGGCCAAGATAACTAGGATTGCATGTTCTTGCAGAAGAAGAAGTCCTCGGCCGGTGTGAATTCCGCGCTAGAACAATTTGAGCGCGAGATTCCCGGACCTCTGCTAAGCATTGATCTTGGGATTGAAAAATCGGTGACCACTAGAGAGATTGTTGGTTAAGAGATAACCCATTGTGAAAGCCATCCCCTTTCCATAAAAGCTAGGGTTTGACACATTCCCACACTTTCCAAATACTTTTAAGCACAAAAGTGCCAATGATTTTGACAGGCACATGGGTGATGAGAAAATTGACAAACCCTAAGCCTTTCCATGCAGGGCGGCCGTAAGGAGAGCCTTCATTGATGCCATGCCATATGAGAAATTTCCAAGCTTCTTGGCTAGTGATGCTTCTGATAATCCACTTAGCACAAAGAGCTTGCCCTTGGTGCTGAATGTGGATAAGCCCGAGGCCTCCAGAGTTGCGAGGCATACAACATATATCCCAAGCTACTCGATGAAAACCTTTGCTAGTAGAGGCATTAGCCCAGAGGAAAGCTTTGAGCAAATTTTCCAACTTTTGGATGGAGGCCTTGGAAGGAACCCAACAAGACGAGTAGTAGACATGGGTAACAGTTAGAACTTTAGAGCAAATTTGGAATTTGCCATCCAAAGACAGAGGCCTAGTAAGCCAATATTCCAGTTTTTTCGCCACCTATTGAATGACATAATGCCATAGATCAGTCGGGAGGCTTGAAAAGCAAAAGGAATACCTAGGAATTTGAAAATCTCACCATGCTTTGCAGAATTTTCCAATCAAATTTGGCAAGCCAGTCCGACGCAGGAAGGAAAGATTGCCTGTAACATTGAGTTTTTCGCCATTGAATGGATGAACCAGAAGCTAGGCAGAAAGTATCCAAGCATTGCATAACATTGCCAATGTTGTTCTCATCCTCGATAAGTGTAAGGAAGGAATCATCCACAAAATGCCCATTGAGGAGTTGAGAATCGGGCTCATCAAGTAGTGAGATTCCATGCACAAGACCTTGTGCTTTGGCATGGGCTAAGAGATAACCAAATCCTTCGGCCGCCAACACATAAAGTGCAGGGGCAAGAGGACAACCTTGCCTAATAGATTGGAATAGTTCAAAGGTCTTCGAGTTAAGGCCATTGATAGAAATTTGAGCAGATGCATCTGCAAAGAGCATATTGACGGTTTGAATAAAAATGGGTCCAAAGCTAAGGGTCAAAGCATGGCGAGGATGAAAGGCCATTCAATCCGATCATAAGCCTTCTCAATGTCAATCTTGATAAACATGACGACTTGATGAGATTTGTGAGCCCATTCCATGCCTTCCCAAACTGCGATGATGTTATCCAGGATGAAACGCCCTTGTATGAAGCTTGTTTGCTCTAGCTGAATAATAACAAGTAGAAGATTGCATAATCGCAGCTAACGCTTTGGATGATTTTGTAGGAGACATTCAATAGCATAATCGGCCACCAACAAGTGATTTTCTCGGGATCTCCTTGCTTAGGGATAAACTTGATGTTCCCCTTGTTAATGCATGGTCCTAGGGAGTGGTTTTGAAACCCTTCAAGATAGACCTAAAAAGGTCTTTCTGACAGAATCCCAGAGAGTTTTATAGAATTCACATGGGAATCCGTCGCAGCCCAACGCTTTATCATTAGCCATTTACATAGTGGCTTCATGGAGGTCTTCAATGGAGAGCATTCTTTCACAGATCACCTTTTGTGTCTCTGAAAGCTTGCATGGCACAACCCCCAAACATTGGTCAAGAGCGGCTCGGTGAGTGTGTAGGGTGACTGAGCTTGAAAGACAAGCTTGTAATGTCGCACAAAGGCTTGTAACATAAGTTGTGGGTTAGTAATTCGAGCTCCATTTTCCATGATAGCTCGGATATGTTGAGAAGGCTTTCTGGCTCGAAGAGAAAGAAAGAATTATTTCGAGACCCGATCTCCAACCTTGAGCCAATGCATTCAAGCCCGGATCTGAGCACCTCTAGCATTATAGTTGTCCTGCAATTTAGATTTTGATCTTTGGAGTGTTGCAGCTTGCAGTTGTAGAGCATCAGAGGATGGATCACCTTGAAGTGCCACCTTCTTGTAGGCTAAGAGCCAGGTGTTAGCGGCGCCAATTCTTGCCAAATTGGTGGCTGTAGATTCTAAGAAAGGCAGGTAGTTCGAGTTAGTGCATCTTCCCACCATTATAACCAATTGGTTTGCATAGGTGGATGAAATCGCTGACAATGACTAGGTCGTGGAATTAAATTCCAAATCCGCTTGATATGATTGATAGTGGGGCCATGTTGCATCAAGGCCGTGATAAGAAAAAATTGGCCTTTATGACAAAATAGCGCACATCATGCCAACATATGCGAAATCGTATAGGGGAGTGGTTTGAAAGGACAAATTTAGGCATAACCTCCATTGGCATGGAATAAATGCTATTAAAATAAAAAAAAATTGAGTTAACAACATGGCCCTGTCAAGCCATTTAAGGACGTGATTTGTCCCTCCATGAAGATTGGACCACATGTACCAAGCTGCAGAGGTGGGAAAGCGAGATGCGTTAGGATCAAAGAATCCGAATTTATTTCGCATGAAATACCATGCTTCCCTTTCACCATCTGTACACCTCATAGGCGGGTGGCCACATTTATCATTCGGGGGCTCAACCATATTAAAATCTCCACTTATTACCTAGTACGCATCGTGAATGGAGTTCGCTATCTATTGCCACAGATCGGCTCTTTTGGCCGCATCATTCGAGCGTAACTATTAATAAGCCCAAAAGGGCAGCCATCATATTAAAGAGGACCCAAATGACACGGTTGGTGGGGTCAATTCCATGGTCAATTAATAAGGGCCACCATTTAGGGGCAAAAAGTGAAATTAATCCCCCATACCCTACTTCATGATTGCTACAGAAAGCTAAGTTTGTCGGGCCGGATGGACTTGTATACCATTTCTGAATCGAAAACTTGTAATTTTAACACTCTGCAAAAACAAAACATCTAGATTTGCACATCATTGTCAAGTTTCACGCACCACACTCTTATGATAGGAGTCTGAGACCCCTAACATTCCAAGATAGACAATTCATGGGAAATGTTGGTCAAGAGCCATATCCCCATCCTCCAAGCCCTCAAGGGCATCATATTGATTGTGCAAGAATCGAGTAGTGTTATGATGTAAAAATCCTACAGATCAATTTTTTTTCGTTTGGCATACTCAATGTTGTATTCCGCTTCAGTGGAATCCACACTACGTGTTGGGCTATGGTCTCGAGAGATGCGAGGTGGACTTTGGGGTCGTTTGGAAGGTCCTTGTGAGTTGCTTGACAACAACAAAGGAACTGAATGCAAAATGGGGACAAAAGAAACAAAATTTCTTTAGTCCACGAGAACCGATGCCGTAAGGGGTGTGCTAAAGTACTTTAGTAACGGGGTAACCGAAATGGCAAAGATCAACTGGTTCTTAAGCGATGCTTGGTTGGTTCCTTAGTAGCAGTTGTAGGCTCCTTAGCCAAAGTATTGTGAGAATGTTCCTTAACAACTTGGTTCCCGATGGCCATGGGAGCTAAAGGCTTTAGATTGTTGGGATTTGTTCTTGTTTCGCCGGCCCCGACAACTTGCCAACCTTCCTTCTATTGGGGTTTGACTAGCTCGGGAGCTATTTTTGCTACATGACAATTACATGGGACATAAAGCGAGACAATCCTTGATCTTGTGATCAAACACTTGATAATGAAAGCAAGTGTTGGGTAGATTGATATACATGACCCGCTAGGAGTAGCGTTTATCGCCCATTTGAATATCCACAAATTCTTTGAGGTCCTGTGAGAGATCAATCTCAATGCATACTCGCTTCTGGGGACAAGCATGGTAAAACTTATCGGCTTCCAGACATACAACCCGCCCAAGCGAAGTGGCGTAAAAATGAATGCATGTCAAAGGAAGACCAAGAAATTCAATCTAGACAGGGACTTTAAGGGCGGTATACTCAAATACCACAAAGTCCTTGTGCCAGGGTGTTAACACAAGCAACGAGTTGCAGACATACCAAGTGGCTTGCTTAGCCAAAATATTGGGCACGTTAACATGGTCGAGAAACGAAAAGAAAGAAACCCTTGGTCATGTTTTGAACACTATCCAGACGGACCCCATGAGGGGTCCAGACTGTGTTAGCCTAGGATTTAAGCATGCTTTCAAAGGGGATTCGACCCACAAAATACCCAATGAGGAAAAATTGTTCTAACCATTGACAAACAACATTAAATTCAGGAATGGGTAGAACTACATCTAGAGGAGAGAGATTACCTCGTGAAAAACCTTCGGGACAAATTTCTTGGGGCGCTTCCATTTGGCGGTGCCATTGCTCACTCCACTATCTCCTGCCGTGGTTGAAACAACCGGGTTTGAAGATGGCAAGATCATTATATAGGGGATGCCCAGAGGGCGAAAAACCCTAGGAGAGACTATAACAATAAATTCCCGCAGAGCCCGAAAAGGCTGTGGTATGACAGTTAGAGGGGGGAAACCCTAGAAGAGCCAACTCCAGTTTTGCGCGAGTTATAGAGTGTTTTTAACGTACCCATGTTTTCAACAATTCAATTTCAAATTAATATGTTTAAAAAACAATAAACCGATGATTTGACCTTGACGTGTGGGTCCCACCCATACATAGACATGCATGTCTTATATTGTGCATTTTATGAGGCATGAACATAGGGCGGTGCATTCATGGAGAGAATAACTTCACGCCCATTCTAATGGATTTTTCTATGGCGAGGGCTATTCTCCCCACAAAATGCACCACATATATCACACCGACCATCGCAATCATCATGCTAACCATCACGTCATCTAGTGCCATGTGGCGCAAAGTTTAGACTTAGTTTTGTTTGGACTGAAAAACATTGTGTGTTTTTCAACATGACGTGTTTTTTTACGGTGCCTACTCTTGCATGCCGCATGCTCCACTACGATTGTATAACGGTTTGTTAAAAAACAAGAAAATATTGATGTGATTTGTTGACGTGCGGGTCCCATTAATACATACACATTCATATGTATGGTGTGTTTTTATGGATCCATCATCACCATGAGGTGCATTTTATGTGGAGAATAACTTTTGGTCTTTTTAACGTGATCTTTTTCACTTATCATGACTTATTCAATGCCGGACTAAAAATAAAAAATAAAATAATAAAAAATAAACTAGCAATTGCAAATGAGTTGGAAATTATGCCGGAGATAGTAGCAATATTTAGTTTATTTGAGTTGTATTTCGGGTTGATATTGCATGGATGTCTATATGTTGTTGCAAAGCTTTTATTTTGCTATTGTCCATATTTTTGTAAGACACAATTATGATAGTCGCCAAACTAAATCATGTTTCATCATTTGGTCAAACACCGGACATTTATCTATTAAATCTTTCGAATCTCAAAAACTTTGAACAAGATATATGACCAATATTATTTTCCAAAAAGTAAACTATAGAATTTACTTTATGAAGAATAAAATCAAAATCAGAATCAGAAAACTTTGAACAAGATATGTGACCAATATTATTTTCCAAATAGTAAACTATAGAATTTACTTTATGAAGAATAAAATCAAAATCAAATATCTAGGATAGTAAATATTTAGGACTATAGAAAAATATCTAAAATCCGACAACTTTTAAAATATCTAAAATCCAGCAAGAGAGTAAATATTGGAGCCCCGAAATTTGACACTTTCCAACAAAGACATATTCAAAGTAGACGCCCATGAATTAATCACAATTAAACGGCACGGACTCGAACCCGACTAAAATTATTTAATGTTTCCGGTACAAATAACGTTGACAGCAGTTATCTTGACGGAAAGGGTTTCGTAAGTTCACAATTGCAGGAGCTTGAGAGGTATTAATCGGATAAAAGGTCGACCCTGCATATCCCCAAACCGTTTAACGAGTACAGATTTGGATTTTACTGGTACTTATCTTTCTGAAAAGCCTTTTTTCAGTGTAAGTTGATATATTTTAGCTGGAAATTTCTTGTAATTTGTAAAGATTATGTTTCTTTCTTCAAGATTCAATCAAATATGTATAACGGCAGAAGCCTTCAATCCAAAGTATAAATTGGGTTGAGTTAGGGCACGTGGGCCGAAAAACTAATGTTGAGAATCAAATCCTAGTCTGGGTTTCACTTTTGTGTTTTTCTGAGAGTATTTACTGTAAAATTGCAGAATCATGGAGGCTGTGGACACTGTTGTGCAACCTTTGAAGGAGTTTGCCAAAGACAGCATCAGACTCGTGAAGAGATGTCACAAGCCAGATCGGAAAGGTAAGAAGATGTTGTAATTTTTCTGCTGCCTGTATGTAGCGTATATCTGTTATGGCATAATCTTTATTGGGTTTGCAATGTGTTTGTTGTGCAGAGTTCAGTAAAGTGGCATTCAGGACGGCTATCGGTTTTGTTGTGATGGGCTTTGTCGGGTTTTTTGTGAAATTGATTTTCATTCCAATTAACAACATCATTGTTGGATCTGGATAGGTAAGAGGGAAAATTTATGGTTCTGATATTTGTGACCTTGTTAATTCGTTTTTAGTATAATTAAAAACATTACATTTGCTATGTTTTTTTGTTAGGATGATCTACATCCTTTTCTCAGACTTAGTCTTCTTCAAATGCCATTTGACTGAGGCAGGCCTCAACTAGAATGGAATACTGGTGGGGATTATGAGACCCTGCTGAGATTTTTCAGTAAACCACGGTTCCCTTCGTAGGTTTTTTTTTGGCTGATCACCTGCAGAATAAATCATTATGTAGTGGAGACACTAAAATAGGTCAGGTTTTTGAAGGAACTCATTTTTTTATTTCTAATTATGTATATCTAAATCATAGAGGCAATTACTTAGGGGTGGGGGAGGTCTGGCTTTTCTTTAGAAATTTGTAAAAGATGGCTTAAGAGGCAAAATGCTGCTATTGCAGCTCAAAATTTATAAATCAACTAAAACTAGCAATCAATTAAAGAGATTAAAGATTTCTGAAATTCCTGTTTGAAAAGATTAGAAAAAGCTGGAAAATTTAGCAACTTGCAAAGTAGGTCTACTGAGCATGACACATACCAAACTAAGACTTTTGTTATTCATTTTTGAACCTAAAGAAAACATAGAAATGGACCATATGAATTATTAAGTATTCAGCCAGCATATTGGATCATTTCTAGAGTTTTCATTCCTTGGTTTGATGTAGCTGCTTGCCACATGCTGCCATAATCACTTCCCTGCAGATGGTAATGCTAATCAGAACATTTGAATTAAAATTCGAGTGTAAGTACGTGAGCCTTTCAAAGTCATTCATTGCATATAAGGCCCTCTAATAGATAAATATGGGTCTGTGTTGTTCCAATTAAGGTCACCAAATCCATATGAAAAAGGGGTTTAATGTTTTCTATTTTAATCCTTGCCTTAGTGAAACGATACACTCCAAGGCTAGTGTCTAAGTACACCCCCTTGTTTTCCTCCAGCCTTCATGTATACTTGACTTTCAGCACCGGGATCCTGGACACCATGGATAATTGAGAGTATGTGCCAAGAGCAACATCCCGCTTTAGAATAGCGTGTATTAGATGTAATGTCCCCTTTTCCCAATCGAAGACCCGACGGTCAAAGGAAAAATATAAGGGTGACTTAAGTTACAATAAGTTATTACAAAGTGCAAAAAAAAATATTAATAAAGCACTTGTATTAATTTATTTGACTTAATAATAAATTTGTAATCTCTAAATAGGTGCATTGGGTCTAATATTATGTTGTATCCTTTCTAGGGAAAGTAGAAAGAGACCCATGCTATGTTTGTCATCCCTAGGCAAGAGAATGCGACTTGGACAAAGGAAGGAAAGTTAGTTTAGAAAGGATAAAAGTTATCACTCTTCCCAAGAAAAGTGCGACTGGGCATGGGAGGCCAAATAGACCTTAGGGAAAATAATAAAACATTATTTAATGTTTATTTGTCCTAGGAGGAAGTGCGACTTGGTTTGGGCCTATTGTTAGGGTATTTTGGCACTCTTCTTTCATTGGAAGATGAAAAGGTCATTTTGTAATATTTTTCCTATAAAAAGGAGAGGGGCGGCTGGGTTAGAGCACCATTGTAATCATTTATCATTTTTGAATCTGATCTTAAGCCAGGTGCTTTTGTATTAAAGTATTCTAAGGACAAAACCCTTAGTATATTGCCTCTGGAGGACGAAAACCCTCTTAGAGTATGTGAGGGATTTCCACACAGGAAATTCTATTGGGCTAGCATGAGTATTTTCAGTCTTTTCAGTCAGTAGTTGATAGATCTTGTACCAGGTGTGAAGAATAAAGATTGTAATTGGGCTGTGCCATTTTGATCTAATGAAGCGACCCATCTTTTGGCCATTTGGAGGTATTTTGAAGACATTTCAGGTCTGAACTTATTGCTGTATGTTGCATTAATTTGTGTGGATCAAATAAAGCGTTTTTCTGTAAATTTTGGGAAGGTTTAAAGTGCTGTTTCAGTCCTCTATCATCTGCAGATTTCTGATATAAATTCCAGCCTAATATTAACTCAGAAAAGTCAGATTTTATATGCATATTACGCTGCCAATACGCACAGGTCAGTTTAGGAGGAAAACATGTTGGTTTGATTGCTGTTGTAAGGAATTTAATATACCAAACTAGCCGCATTTTTTCAGATCTGTATTAGGGAAAGTGCCATAACATACGTAAAATCTGTATTTGCTGTTTTGTTTGATTTAAAACTCATTGGGGTGTAAAGAGATCCATTTGGGGATCTTTCATTAGAATAAGATCTCTCTTATTCTGTAGCAGCCAATTCCTTTGAGAGTTTAGCTGCATGCTAGTCCCTAAAAACTCTTTCTGATACTTCACATGGGTTCCTTTCAGATGCCACATAGAAGTTAAGCTTAAGGGTTGCAAGAGGGGGAATCCAACTGTCTTGAATGCTGTGGTGTCTACACCTTTTCTCTTTGTACTCCAGTAACAGAGAGACACTTTCAAAGTTATTCAACATTATCTGACTTCTTGTATTTTATCTGTATGTTTTAGATGGTCTTTTAAGAACAGAAAATGCAATCCTTTCATTGTCTGATCCTAGGACGAGGCTATGCATTAGACCAAGTAAATTATATTTTTCTTAGAAAATTTGGGCCTTCTTCATGTTAAACCCTTGATAGGGTAGAAAATTTTCGAACTTACATTCAATATGTTGTTTGATATGTTAATAAATTTGCATTAATTAGTTTTGTTTTGATCAGTACATTGCTGCAATTGTCAATTGACAATAATAAGGGTACAAGATCAAGAGATTGCATGCAGAAATTGCAGTGTTCTATATGGTTGTTTCATCCGTTTGAATTCGATTTTTCTTTGATTTGGATGATGTTGAAATGGCAGAGAACATGGGTTTACTTTCATGCTGGAAATTAAATTGTTGAGATTTTATGCTCCTTGCAGGAAATTCAAGCAATGATGAAGGGGCCTAACATATATTCGCATGATAGGACAAGATAGATTCATGATGTCTGTAATAACAGATTTCTTTTGTTTTCTCAATGTATTTGATGAATATGGAGATTTTTAGTTTTTATTTTAGTTGGTACCTTCACATGGATTTTGGAAATATCTACGTCATATGGAGATATTGGAATTATTAATCGGTATATCTGGAAGCATTATCCTTCTGCGAAGGAATTTTGCATCAAGAAGTTGAGTTTCTCATACGTACATAAATTCCATATTTTGAATGGTCATCATAGAGTTTGAATGTTTGAAATGTATGGATTAGTGATATTTTGAGCTTTGGCTCTTTGATTTGATTTCAAGCACAATTACATTATTTTTTCTTGAGGTTTGTGGTATTTGATTTACAATATAAGTTTAAGATTCTCAAATACTTTCGTTCATTTTGGAGATTGAATTCTGTTGAAATTTCTTTCCACATTCTGATACTCAAGGACTGTGCATGTGTACTCCAAATATAATATATTTGAGGTCTCCTTGATTTAATTAGGTAGCATGAGCAATTTTTGTTATATTTATATGAATTTGTCGCATTCATTAAAATTGGTTCCAATGCCTTATCTTGTAATGAGATGCAGATTTGTTA
This sequence comes from Taxus wallichiana var. yunnanensis, assembly GCA_018340775.1. Classification (NCBI taxonomy): domain Eukaryota; kingdom Viridiplantae; phylum Streptophyta; class Pinopsida; order Cupressales; family Taxaceae; genus Taxus; species Taxus wallichiana. The sequence goes on from CM031234.1 coordinate 537,171,352, forward strand.
ACAAGGTCACAGCTATGAGATCTAGATTAGCAGTTCCAGTTGGATCATTGGTGTATACATCTCAGCTCAGCTTTTGACAGCAGTCCTGAAGCAAAAATACCTGAATTCCAACTACACTACCCAGACAAAACCCACTTTCTCCAGGTCAACAGAATTATCAATGTACCGACCATGCAAGCCATACTCAATAAATAGGGGATGCCAAAAACAGAAGACATTAATGGTCAACTAGGAAGACTGAACATACTGGAGACTAGCCAAACTTCTCGACTTTGGTGAAGAAGTCCACTAGATCACAGAGACCAGTAACAAACCATGAAGAAGTGCATGCCTTTTATTCTTGTGTGCATACTGAATGATTTATCCCTTGACACAACACTCCGAGTGTGTAAACAAATTACAAATTTAAGTTATAAAAATAACTTGGTGGTCCTGTGGGTCAATTGTTCAGAACTCCCTTGCTCTGGATTTTCCATGATACCATTTGGCCTTTTAACAGGCTACAGAATACGATCAAGTATTTCTTGCTTTCATTACACCAGAGATTGTTATTGTCATCACTCCTTTCCAAGCGAAATCCATGACAGAAGAATTTCCATTTGATAGTAAATGGTAAAAATTGTGATGAATGCTCATCAAGGATGAAGTTTTAGTATGTCAACTTGGGCCTATGCTGAATCGCCCAGCCACTCCTGTTTTCTTATTCTTGTACAGGGGTATTTTACTATTTTGTATTGAAAGCCACTCAATGTCTGAGTCAATTTCTGATGCACTTTTGGCCGCTACTTACTTTTAAATGCCACTCTCACTTCTACAACATTCCCAAACTGTGTTTTACAATAATAAGTCCTCCAGAGGCATTGTAGCCTCTGTATTTTTGTAAATAATTCACTGTTCGGCATCTTGATAGTGGCTAACCTGCTAGGTTTATAGTCTTATCAAAATATGGAGGCCATGTCTATCCCTTCACTTTTCAAGTGTCCAATCTCCTTACAATCAATGAGGGAACCAGTGACCCTCTGCACTGGAGTGAGCTATGAAAGGGAGAGCATTGAGAGATGGTTTGAGGAGGGTCAGTTTTCATGCCCATCTACACTACAGGCATTAGATACATTGGAGCTCATCCCCAATCACACATTGAAAAGACTCATTCAAGCTTGGTGCTCCTCCAATTCAGGTATGCATGGTAATCTCAACATTTCCACCAAGGACCCAGCCACTGGCATATAGATTCAGCAGGTGCTGCTCAACATTACAAATTCTCCTACCCATTTGGGAAATCTCAGGAGCCTGGCTGATCAGGGTAAGAAAAGTGAGAGAAACAGGGCTTTCATGGCTGCATCAGGAGGCCCATCGGTGCTAATTTCTACTAATTGCAGAACCAGGAATGAAGAAGAAATTATGTGGGGGAAGAAGCCTTAGCAGTACTGGCCAGCCTCCCCATTCATGAAGCCAAAGAAGAATGCATCAGATATCTCAGATCTGAAAAGCCCAATAACCATAGATACCATCTGTTGGTTTTTGTGTAAAGGCAGCTTTGACGCCACACTCCATGCATCACAACCCCTTCATGGGCTTCTAACTGTAGATCAGAACTTCAAAGCTGTTTTCAGACTTGATGAAGAGGCTTTTCACAATCTGTGTTTGTTGCTGCGAGATGGATGTGCCCTGGCCACCAAAACTGCTGTGGAAATACTGACGATTATCAGTCCAATGAGGAGAAATAGAATGAGAGCTGTAGCAGCAGGAGTTGCTGTTACACTGATCGACATTCTTCTCGAAGCAGAAAGAAACATGGCCGAGAAATATCTTTCACTGTTAGAAATTCTGTGTCAAAGTGCAGAAGGCAGGGCCTCTGTGTGTGGTCATCCCCTGGGAATTCCTGTCCTTGTACAGAAAATCACGAGAGTAACAGAGTTGGGCACAAAGGCCACCATTGGAGTGCTGTGGCAAATTTTCAAGAAGTGTAAAACCCCAGCGGTGGTTAAGGATATTGAGAAAGCAGGGGTTTTTATAAAGTTATGTTACATGCTGCAAATAGGACGAGGGCCAAGCACCAGACACAGAGCGAAGGAGATTGTTGGAGCTCAGATAGGAGGTTGTTGAAGATGAATAAACTGAAATTGAATGCAGAGGATTTGAAACATAAAGATATTCCTGTCGCTCAGCTTAATACCCATGTGGGCATTAGAGCTGTGGCAAACTGAAGTACAGAGGTGTACCATGTTTCCTTTCTAAAGCCAGTGGCACAATCTGCGCCCCTTTAATATTTATTCGAAACTTTCTGGTTTATTATATCATTTAAAAGAATATTTTGATGTCAGATAATATTTTTTTTTGGATAAAATTGTGTGGCTTTTAAAATATTTTGATAATTAAAATTTGTGTTTTGAGAGACTGTACATATGCTATTTGGGAACTTTAGTACATGGAATGTGTCTCCTCAGCTTAAATCTCATTTTATGTCTGCAAGGGTGACTGGTCAACCAACCAATAATAAATCCCTCCAAAAAGTGGTAAATAGTCTATTGGTTGGTTGTCCGGTTAGTTTTACAAACACATGTTTATCATGTATAATTTCGAGGATGGGCTTGCTGTAATTTGTCAAATTTCAGCAGTTTTTCCTGGCTACCCTTTTCCAGCTGTACTGCTTTCCTACTACTTTTTAATTCCAGGAGAGCAACGTCCCCAATACATCATTTACTGACTGCTCTGCCATAGCCGTTGGATTAGGAGATGTGGGATTCCAATCTTTGGAAGATCTACTGAGTTGCCCCTACTGGAATCTGCAAATACTGGCAACTCTGTTTCCAGCGAGCTCTTTTCTAGCCACCATTTCCCAACATATTTATTGCACGTTTTTTAGAATCATTTGTGTAGGTTGTAGGTGGTGGATGGCATAGTTATTGGTCTACAACTTGCACACCTGGTCCTTGACTTCCATGGCCATTCTGGTGGATATTTGGGCTCTGACAGATACCTTCATCGTCTTCCTTTGCCACCTCCCTGCAAAGGCATCGCCACCTTTTGTGCCATAAAGGCGGAGTATGCAGCAATGACCGACTGTAAGAAATGCAATTACTACTCCAAATATCTGCTTCACTCTATAAATACCACGCACGATATTCGTGCTTTTATCCTGCAACGCCTCCACGCAGTTGGTCTATTGAGCAGCTATAACAACCTGTTCTCCTGATACGCACCACATATCAGAACTATAGCAGGTTCACATGGTCTTTTTGTTGCTTTTGACTGGTAATTTAGTGCCTATTTGTGGGTTCCATACACATTTTTTTCCAATTAAAAAAATGAGCTTCTGAGACGTAATTTGTTTCCTATTTTTGGGTTCTATTTCCAAAGATTTTCTATAGTAATATTTTTGCACAAAATAATTATTTCGAGTTATGCTGTAGTTTGCAATGAAATTGTAAATGTTAGGTTAGGGTATTTCCGTCTGAACCAACCCTTCTAAAAATTCGATCAAAGATATCATTCAAACAGTAGACAATGTATTTAAAATCAAATTAAAAATTTTCAATAACAAGCTATATCGTCTTTTCAAATATTTTGTCAGTTTCTTGCTGTGTCTGGGTTTTGGTGTAGTTTTTAAAAATATATATCGAGAAATTTTGCCGTAGTTTTTATTTTTTGTTTATTAATTTATCGTAATGCTATTCAGGGGTAGTTAGATCTTAGTCACCCTTTCGAGGGGCTTATCCTGGTAACAATGTTTAAACGGCCATGGAAAATGGAGAAGGGAGCTTATGATCCATTCGGTGAAATGCAACTATGGTAATGTGGGCAAACGAAAAAAATTACCATATTTATGGTGAGATATCTAAACCAAACACTAGCATATACATCATGTTATATTTTAAAACACATGTATAGATATACTTTTAATATGATAGTGGTTTTTATTAGAGTTTTAATTGTTAAATGTTAGTTGGTAAGATGTTATATATTACATTAGAATTATCAGGATGGTTGACTTAGGATAGTAAAGTACGTAAATAAAGTTAGTAAAAAAAGTGTTATGATAATTTTATAAAAGAGTCGAGCAAACAAATATATTATTCCCATAACAAAGCAACCACAACTATTATATTACTAAAAGTTTCACTTTTGATGTCACACTATTTTTTTATTGTTAAATGTTTTTGATTGGAGCTATGAATAAGAGGGTTGGTGAGCCCCACCCTACAACAATGTCCTCAGACAAGATATTACAATTAAGACCAACACAAACCAATGCGGCTATTGAGTTTGCATTGACATGCAATTTTCCGCCCTTGTCGTTTTTAGAGATACCGATCGCCGCCAATGCCAATGCCAATGATGCAAATTCCACCACCGTCAAGAACCACTAGTCGAAGCCACGAGCCACAGCCATCGGTGATGCAACACCGCCACCACCGAACCGTTGCAACCTATCGGTGATGCAACCCCTGCCACCACCGATAAACCACCTGAAGGGATCGCACCTAGTGGGATTTGAACCTAGGTGGATCCGACACAACCGTCCGTCTTAACCGATCCACCCAAACCCCATTGGTTGGTGTCACACTATTAATATAAGCAACATATTGGAGTTTATTTGTGACTCTTAACGAAGCCAACCAACCATAGTAAGATTTATTTTTGATTGAAAGAGGTTTTTAGAGTAGTAGAAGCATTATAAAGACATTTAAAGAAAGAGATTGCTAAGGGTAGTGATGGATTGGAGTTTTTTTGCTTTGCTAGAATGAATTGAAACCACATAAAAACAATTTATCACTCTACCAAGAGTAAATAACAACTAACCCCTTCATCCTTTTCATACTGATGAGGAGGTTATGTCATGACAATCGATCTTTTGAGTGGGAGGATTTTTGTATCGATGGAAATAATAGTTGTGATGTTAACCCCTCCTCTATATCCAAGGCTTAGGAAAGCCATTCCAAAAAGGAATTCCACTATCAAATGTTAATAACTTGTAATAATTAAGTGAAGTGGTTAAGTCTTTATTTAGCTTGGAATAAAAATAGCGATATAGAGGGCGCCATATATAATCTTAATCTAAACTTGTTGTCTACCCCTACATTATTTTAGCAAGTCTTTGGCATTATGCTTATGGGTGATACTCACTTTATATAGTGAGTTACAATTTTTTTGTATTACAACCATTTTTAGTTATATAGTGTTAAATACACTAAATTGTAGAACATACCTAAATGGTTAGACAACTCTAACATTTTTTTACTATTATGTACTAGATTATCATGTTTTGTGAGCTTTTATTGTCTCGACATATGACCTCCATGATCAATGATTACTATGTAGTTATTGACTTCAAAAAATACTTTGGCCCACAATGAAATATCATCGACCTCATGATAGATTTCCAATTCCTTATGTTACACAAGATGATCGTCAACAAATATCACTCAAAATAACATAGAGGTTAACAATACATAAATCACAAGGTATGACACTAAACAAGGAAACAATAGATATTAGAAACATTGATTGATCTTTACTATGGTTCCAATAGCATGATCACTCATAGATTTTCATTACTTACCTACATTTTTTTATCATTATGCACTTCAATTTGACATCCCTTTCGACATAATTTGCAACTCATGTGCAATTGCTAGTATGATAAATTTGAATTGAACCTTTGACATGCATGCACTTTTAATAGTGTTGGACCTATTAGTGATGATTTTGTTTTTAAGTGTGTAAGATTTGTGCATGTTGTTTGGTACACATTGTTGATAGTATTGATGAGGCATATTGACATTTATAAATGTATAAAAAAATGCTAATTGATTTTCTTATTAGACATGTTGTTGATAATATTGATAAAACATACTAACATTTATAGATGTATTACAATATTGCTCAAAAAAATCTTTGATCAAATAGAGTTTACGAGGTAACAAACGACATCATGGAAATGGGAACCGTAGAAATCGGTATTTGTAGTGGTAGAGATTAAAGAGAAGAGGTAGAGGAATAAGTATTTGCAGCCTCTAGGATGAACTTGTTTTAAAAGATAACTATCTAGAAGACATTATAAAAGGAGAGTTGATGTGGTCAATGAAAACATAAACCATACTCATAAATGACTTCGCTTTTCTAGAATCTTCAATTATCAAAAGCTAGAGAGCAAGGATTATGATGAATTTCTAAGGGGACATAGTCCAAACTAAATGCATACAATATTATCATATGTTAAACCTAGAAATTGCTTCTAGGTTTTAGAATCCTTTATTTAAGACAATGAAAATTGAAAACATGTCAATTTATCATAAGACAAACCTAGAAATGGGTTCTAGTTTTCTAAAGTTTTCAATTCCAAATGTTTAGACTCAAGATTATATTCTAAAAATAAAACTATAAAAGTCAGTCTCCAAAAAAACCAATGCAATTTTCTTGAAGAAGCAATTTCAAGATGAATCAAGAGACATATTTGACTTGGGATAAAAACATATATATTTAGAAGAGAGTAATTGGATTTGAGACATATTATATAACTATAAAAGAAGAGAAGGAAAAATGAACAAAACCACGTACTAATCCCTCAATCAATCAATGTAGACATTAAATCACAGGACTTTGGGTATATGTCTACTCCACGATTCCATACTATTATTCACATGATTCCTAAGTAATAAAATTACTAATCAACCCATGTCTTTGGCCACCTTTGCTTGCTTTTTGTTTTCTCTTTTGGTCCTACACTCTTTCTAGCCCAATCTATCTTTTCATACTTGATATTTCTGGCATTTTGTTCACATCTTTTGGTCTTTTCTTCAAGCTTTGTTTGGGCATCTTATCTTTTTGGTAGTCAACCTTTTCAGGGTTAATTACAAAATTCAAGCAAGGGAATCATATAAATATAAAGTTATGTGATCATAATAAGGACCAAACACTAAGCATTAGCTATCACCACCTAAGGTTGCATCCAAAGGCATTATCAAGAGCATTCAAACATCCATCTAGCATCCACACAAGGGAAAAAGATTGCATTTTTTAACATACACTTCATAAGAGGGGAAGTTCATTCTTTAATGCACACATGTATCTATAAATTTCTACATCTAATTACTTGATCACTATCAAGTGCGACACATCTGCAAGAGCCATGTAGGGCACAATTCCACATACACACACGCACATAACTACATTGGAGTCCGAAATGTAATGCAATGCTTAGTCGTAAGATCACTCATTTGACAGATTGAGGACAATTTGACCCCTCATTTGCATTATTTTCTTTTTGGGATTTGATGTGCTTTTAAGGATTTTGTCGGTCATTTTTTTACCGCATGTTATCGGCGACATCGACGGTCATTGTGCAACCTATTAGCAAAAAGAAGTGAAGGATAACGAACATCTCACAACCCTCTAAAGGAGATTTTATGAGGTTTTCGGTAGTCATAAGTGCCTAAAGTAGGTTTGTAGTACCCTAAGGCGCCCGTCAAGGAAAAAAATTACATTTGCACAATTATCTCGAGGCTTTGTGTGACACTTATCCCTCTTTATTCATTAGTTTATCACTTGGCGAGAATACAAGATTAATTGTGAATCCACTAATTCTTTCTATCTCTCCTTTGTAACTAGGTTTTCTCGTACGATGGAAAAGTGACATGCGAGCATGAGAATCTACAAGTACCTCTTCCTCGTACCCGACCTCCCGAGGTCGTGTCGAGACAACCGGTGAATGTTTTGATGTGAATAGATACAAACAAGCTAATCGGGTAATCTTATATCCTCAATACGCAACAATGGAATCTGTGAATCTAAGGCGAAGAAGGCCCTTCTAACTTGAATTGGTGTAATGGTCCGTTCAGATATAATGGTTGCTCGGAGGCTCCAATCAATGTCGAGCTCTGCCGAGACCCCGTTTCTTGGTTGTTGGATATGTGGGAAGTGACCTGTGGGAGCTTCGTATATATCTCCGACAAGGTCATAACATGGTGATGGACGATTTAGTGGGTTTATAGTTAACTATGGGTGGTTTTCGGTCTAGCCCGAGAAAATATTAGATTGATTGGCTTCATGTTTAATACGGAGAATTGTACTATAATATCTCGGCGGGAGTGGTGAATATCTAAATGCCAACGTTCGTAAGCCGGTGTCAATACTTAACCGACTTGTAGGTCCGTTGGGTTGTGGGACTTGGTGATCACAACCATGAGTTCATGGTTGATGTGGACTGTTATGGTCATGTGAAGAATCAATCCCTTCTCCCAACTATCCAATAATCGTGCCTTTTCACCTCTATGTTTTAGAACTAGAAGTTGTATGATTTTCTCGAGTACCTAACAGGTGTTCTGGCAACTTGAATACGTAAGCTAGTATCTATGTCAACGAGGAGGTCTCCTGCATCGGGTTGTGGAACCAAAGGATCGCAACCAAATGTTTGCTCTCGTTTGAATCCTTGCACAGTCATTCAGATGTTTTATCAAGGCAATCTATAGTTTGGATGGTTTGACTAGAATGTGTAAGCTTTGTCGTCTTCGATGTTTAATCCTCTTAGTTGCTCACTAATTGCTTGTAAATTTGTTGTTGCTCAAAAGACTTGTATCCTAAGGTCCTGATCTATATCAGCTAATGTTGTGGGTAGATTTGGCTGAGGCACTACGGGTTCAAATATATACTCTCTAGGCTCTCTAGGTCATGTGATTGTCATTCAAAATGATTCAACTTTTAACTAACATTTAATGAATCGATTACAAAAGAAGAATTTACACTATGCAAGCATTCTTCTAGTTTTGTATTTTCAATGATGTATTTTAATGAAATTAAAGAGCAATGCTTTACTCTAGTATATCTATAAAATGAACAACTAATCTAATAACAAAATAAAAACAAACAACATAGCTTGGTATGGCTATTTGCTGTGCGCATTGTGATTTTATCCTAAATATCTAAGTAGCTATATATTTTGAATTGAAAGGCTTTCGATTCTACCTCGAAGTGAGGAATGAATCACGCTTTCTCGAAACTATCAATCCCCATAGATTCCTCGGTGATATCGAGAGTAAACTTTTAACTGAAATGAAGTAATTCACCACTCTATTTGATATGTCGTAACTAGAACTTTGATAGCTCAAACCTGGCGTTTACAGAACAATGGTAAATCCAATTGTGTGTGATTTTGTCCCCTCAGTGTGATCTCCTCGTTCCTTCATGTCCTCGTGAATCCAGAAAGTGTGTATATGATCGTATTAACAGAGGATGGTATTCGAACAATGGCAGCTTTGAATATAGACCGAATACAATGTGAGTAGGAGAGAGATAACGAAAGTGAACAGAGCTTGACTATGCAATTCCTAGCTGGATTTATTGCATGGGAATACAACACAAGTGTACTTAGAGTTTCAGAAACTACCCTTGTGACAAAACAAAACCTGTAACTTTAATGGATTCTAGTCTAGAAATGAAGCTATTCTATGTTAAACTGATTGTATGCAGCAACAATGAAACAAGACTGAAACAAGAAGATGATATGACTTATAAAATGCCAACAATGGAAGCAAAACATGAAACTAGCAGAATTCTAAGAAAGGAATTGAAAAACTAAACAAGAGAATTGAGAGGATGAGGGACCATTTGCTTGAAAACAAGCTGGCTATTTATAACCAATGCATTTACCAGAGGCTAACTCCCATTAGAACTCTTTTACTATCAACAAAGGAAAAACACTATTACTGGGGGACCAAAACATTAATGCAAGTCAAAGTGGTTGAAGAAAGCGTGTAAAATCTAAGATTTACATTTGACGTGCTCGTCAGAAGGATCTAGAAAATGCGTACAAGACTGCCGCCCGTGCGGGATGGCGGTCACGGGACCGCCACCGTGCAGGCGGGCGGCGGTTTCATAATCAAGACAGAATGCAAGAATAAAAGGGGAAAAGAGCAAAACAAAGCATGCGGAGGCTGAGCAGGGCATGCAGGATACAAGCGTATACATGGCGAGCCTTTCTGGATTCCGAACACCTTACAAGGAGACTTGTATCATCATTGGGGCATGTGTAACATCGTTCTGGCGGTGCAGTACCCTACAATTTTGGGTACGTACATATTGCCCCCTTAGAGAAGCATCTTAGCCATGAAGAGGCGTAAAATAGTGGGTCTGAGTATGGCGGTCCCGAAATGGGGAGTTAGGAGTTATACCTGACACACCTGTGTGCTGGAAAGTCACCATCCAAGATCCCACTACCTACAAAAATGAAAAAGGGGACTCAAGTGCAGCTAGATAAAACAAATTGAGAAATAAGACTGAATTGACATGAAAAGAGGACTTACCATCTACGCGGGGTTTAGAACTTACCTCCGTCGGCGCTCCGACCCTGCGAAAGACATTCGAAATCAAATTAAGAGGGCTATTTATATAAAACGAAGTCATTTTACTATTCATTTACAGATTGATTTGATAGGTTCTTGAGCTCTGGGACCCACGGTGACGGTTTCTAACGAGAGTATAGTCAAAAAGTTCGTGGTGAGATAGCAATCATGCCTCAGAGAGTGAAACATCGACCCGCGAAGTCTCAGGTTAGTTCTTCTCGATTTATTGTTTTTAGACCTAAAATGTGAAAATGATGAAATCTTCCTCTTGGGGGTCATTTTTGAAAATGTTAGTTTTAAACGTGTCTTTAGGGGGGTGCCCATAGGGTAGGTTTTCATTTTAGCAAAAATGGTGTATTTGCTTGTTTTAAAGCATTTTTAGGCTTACAACTCGTTCGAATTTGTGGGACAGGACCACCGCCATGTGCGGTGGTGATTCTGGGACCGCCGCCTTAGAAGGCGGCGGTTATGGAACTACCGTGCTCGCACGCAGGGTGGCGGTCATGACAGAGGACCAAAACAATACAAAGTTTAACTTATTTTTGCATGTATAGAATTTTTACGTGTTTTTACTAGTTTTTCCAACTGGATTTCAATACTAACTTACTCCTTTTTTGTGTTTTTGGGTGTATGCAGAAGGAGGAGTATATTAGATGGAGCCGAGAGAGGGAGTGTGATTGGCTCCCAGTAGTGTTAGAGGCACTCTCCCAGCAGAGCGGGATACTCTCCAGGGGTCAGTATTTGGAGGATTTCCCGAGTCCCTCACGTTGTTGCACTCCGCCACATCATACCGTGTGACTTATTTTCATATTGGGATGCGGATCAGAACACCTTCCGATTGCCAGGAGTTAGGGGTGAGTGGTCCATCACCCTGGAGGATGTTTACCATATACCGGGGTTCTCGATCCTCGGCGCAATGGTCATGCCTCTTAAGACAACAGATATCTAGATCACGGTGTGGTTGAGTGGGCCACCTACATGGGAGATGCAACGATTGTATTGATGGGATCAAAGAAGGGCGTGAGGATCGATCTATTATTGAGTAGACATTCCCTTGCTTGCAAGGCCATCATGGGCATCCTTGCATCCGAACCGATTGGGACAAGGGAGGGGATACCCTCTTATATTCTTTGGCCCCCATTATTGCACGTTGAGGGCCATGGACGTGTCACACTTGGGGAGCAAATATCCTCGGGACTACATACCATGACTTGTACAGGGTAGTCCGATTACAGAGAGCATCACTTGAGCCACCCGAATCTTGTCATGAGTTGGGTGTATGAGCATATCACCCCATATGGGAGAGGTGTAGAGGTGAAGGATCCCGGGGCTGTCAGAGCAGCGAGGTGGACGGGGATGACAGTTCTTAGAGCACCCCACTAGCCAGTGGCCTCCTTGACCACTGTAGACATGGAGGCCACTCCTTATCAGGCCATGGCAGGGGTATGGGGAGAGGAGACCGTTACTTTGATTGCACCTGTTAGACCACCAACTAGTTGATAGATAGGGCGGGGAAGCTGAGATCCACCCCTTTGACAGAGTTCCACAACAGTTTGGCCTCCCCTATAGTGACATGCTTCCTCCGGTGGTGCCAGTGTATAGATCTATCCGTGAGGCTCGGGGAGGTCCTAGAGGTCGGGGTTGGACTATTGTTACTCCCGGTACTCCTATTGCAGCTAGGAGGGTGGTACGTGCACGAGGGAGAGCCGGTGCTCCTCAGGCACCCTTACTTCGGATTGCGCCGGTCCCGCTCATAGCAGTGATGAGCCCATTGACGTGGACTCGAGTCTGAGGAGTTCACTGGGAGAGACCGAGGAGGAGATAGAGGACATGGAGATCAGTGAGATGGGTGGGGGATGATAGTGATCCTGAGTGGCATGATACCTAGGAGATCCTACAGGATGAGAGGGCGGAGCGGAGCGCAGAGAGGGTGACTCTGGTTTCAGAGGAGTTTCTCTCTCAGGATTTAGGTGGAGATGGCGAGTCTGTTGTAAGCCGTCATGTTGCCCCAGACATGGGTGAGGGGCACCAATTAGTGGTGGCATCAGTGGCGGGTGCAGATCCTAGATATCCTTCCTAGAGGCCTGGAGATCCGAGTGAGTTGTCACTCTTCTCTTGACATTTTTTTAGTTAGAATTTTCCTAGTTTGTTGTTTCTTTTTGTTTTGTTTACTCTTGGTTTTATCGTTGATCATTTTCTAACTTGTTTTCTCCTTTGTTTGTAGCGACTGCTGATGAGTGGTGAGACTTGATTCACCGAGTGTGCACCGATACCTTGCTTCTCCCCTCGGAGAAGACTCGTACTAAGCTTTCCGTGGACGTGGGGGAGCCCTCAGCAACCGGTAGGCAAACCGATGTTTTTGCCTCTATCTAGAACGTGGAGAAGATCATGACTTCTCTTTGCATGGAGTTAGCTGGATATAGGACAACCAAGCGCTTGATGAGGAAGAGTCATTCTCGTAGCGAGATGGCAGCTATCGGTCGTGACCGCAAGCCCTTAGTACATTCGGAGCGCCGGCGTGCCGAGTCCTAGGCGTGGTCGTGCACCCTCTGAGGGATCCCATAGGGATTGAGAGACTATTTTGTAGCATTTTGTTAGATGTCTATACGAGTGTTTTTGTACTTTTCGGGCTCATTGAGTGTTTTGACCATGCCTAGTGCATGATGGCATTGTATATGAAACCTGATTTATATATATATATCTTTTTGGATCTAGACTCTTGGCATCTAGAATTTCGTGACTTGTTTCCACATGCGTACTTAGATATTTTTAGAATATTTGTTTTCAGAATGTATGCAATGGATAACAAATGATAGTAAACGAGAATGTTTTACTTTGTATGTTTTGTAATGCTTGATATGAGATGATACTAACATATGGTAGTCTTGAACTTTTGAACTCTTTGGGAACCTGTTTGTAATTTCTTCTTATGTTGGCAATATGTGATGAATGCATAGTGATAAAGAGATGAACTTTCCCCAATCCCAAATCCACGCAACTAGTAAGACATGAGGGCTCAACACCAAGAGTTAGGAAGGGCACAAGTTGTATGAGTTTGATTGAATGGAATGATGAGAGACAGACAAACTAGTAATAGAAACCAAGTTTAGACCTACACACCTACCCTACTTAGAACTACCACCAAGCTTAGAAGGCCACTCACTTTCCAGTTTATCTAGACTTAGATTCATAAATGGCAACCTGGTTGACAAAATCTGGTTTTGAGGATTTGATCTCTTTGGAATTTGGATATTTGTTTTCCCTTAATAGAATTTGATTTGTGTTTTTAGCATACCAAGATTTGTTCATTTGTGTGACTGGACCCCCTACACCCTGCCTCATGCCACTAGTAAGAAGCATGGGTTTGTCACCAAAGGAAAGATACAGGTGAGTAAGGGCACTTCTTTCCTTTCCCAACCTCACACCACTAGTAAGAGATGTGGGCTTATCACCGAAGGTTGATGGGGCAAAGAAGTGTGTAAAATAAAATATTTTGTTTGCTTGGTGCTTTTGATTTCATTTGATTTTGACTTTTTTGACCTATAACTTTGGGATATCCTTTCGTTCAAAGAGATTTAAGAGGGATAGATGTGACACCAAGAAGCTTCTAGAATAGACCGTAGGTAAGGACAACTTCACCTAGTAGAAAGAAAGAGCAAAGCCAAGTATGCAGGCCTTGGTATGGTTTTTCGTCAATGCTTGTCTGTCGAACTTGATGAGAAGATTTGAAAATTGTTGATGATGCTTGAAGAGATGTGATATGAATGCTTTTGCCAATATTTTCAGAAATTTGTAACAGATTGTTTAAGAGTAGGCTCCTAGACTACCACTTTTATGAAATGGACATAATGAAGTAGCTAAAAGACTAATGCAATGTAGGTAACTATAATGTACAAGTGGTGATTTTGATGTTTTATGCGTAAAAGCTGTTTAAGATGCATGAGGAGTTGAGTTTCACCAAATTCCTCACCTTCTAGTGTGCACAAGAGATATGCACCGTTTCCATAGTCTTTCATGACTTGGTACGGCCCAACCATTTGGGCTAGAACTTTCTTCCTTTGCGGTTTTCTTATCGATCCAACTATCTAGTCTTAGAACTAGATCTCCTTCATATATTTCTCACTCATAGACTTTTTTGTTGTATTTCCGGCACATCCGGTCGGCATAGGCTCTGTGCCTTTGTTCGGCGTTTAGCCTGACCTCGTCAAGGCTTTCTAGTTGAGAGAGGCGTGCCTCCCTATAAGCTTCTTCGTCCAGAATCCCTTGTAATGAGATGCGGAGACTGGATATTTCAACCTCAAGCGGGAGAATTACTTCTGCCCCGAACACCAGCGAGAAAGGGGTTGCTCTTGTTGGTGTTCTTATTGAGGTTCGATGGGCCCACAAGGCCGGATATAGTTTTAAATACCAATCTCGCTTGTTCTCCTTGACCGTTTTGAGGAGAATAGCTTTCAACGTTTTGTTTGTCGCCCGGCCTACCCATTGGCTTGAGGGTAGTAAAGAGAGCCGTATGATGGTTTATCTAGAACTTGCTACATAACTCATGGACTTCGTTGTTTTTAAAGGACGTGCCATTATCTGAGATAATGACTTGTGGGACACCATACCTGAAGATAATTTGGTTCAGAATGAATTTGGAAATTACCGAACTTGGTACGGTGGTGAGAGGCATGGCCTCCACCTATTTGGTAAAATATTCCGTGGCAGTAATTATAAAATTATGGCCATCGGTTAATGAGGGGAGAAATTCCCTATCAAATCTAGACCCCACATAGAGAAGGGCCACGAAGTCGCTATTGGTTGTAGGGATTGTGCTGGCATGTGAATCTTGTGAGAGAATTCTTGGCATTTGTGGCACTTACGTACAAATTCCACTGCGTCATGCTTGAGAGTGGGCCAAAAATAGCCTATCCGATGTATTTTGTGAGAGGTGGCGTGACCACTGAAGTGGCCTTCACATATCCCGCTGTGGGATTCATGAAGAATCTTCTTGGATTCTTCCGTATCGACGCATCTCGAAGCATGCCGTCAAAGGCTTTATGATAGAGTACCTATTTTAAGACATCATACTTATCGGTAATAATGTGTAACCACCTTCTTTGTTGTGACGTGGCACCTTCTAGGTATGTATGGTCTATGATGAAATTGATGATATCAGTATACCAGGGACATGTAGAGATGGGAGGCCTGGTTTCGATGAAGGATATACACTCATCAGGAAAGTCCAAATTTACCAGATTACCTCCATCTAGTGGGTTGTCGGCTAACCAATCTGTAATGATTTGTCCCTTAATGGATTTTTAGTTTATGAACGTCAACTTGAATTAGCCCATTAAGGTTATGAAGCATCCAACCTTTTTAGATAAAGACCCTTGTGTGAGAAATGTTCGTAAATGATCTGTCTTTACAATGACCCTCGTTTCCTAGTTTAACATATAATGTCTTAAATGTTTTGTTGTAAAGACTATGGCAAGGCATTATCTCTCTACCTGTGTGTAGCATGTCTCATAATCGAGCAACGTTCGGCTAATGAAATAGACTACACGTTCTCGTTTATCATTTTCTTCTTGAGCCAACATGCAGGCTAGCGAGACATGAGTGGCTCGTGAGTATAGGATCAAAAGATGGTCCGGTTTGGGAGGCATTAACGTGGGTGGAGACAAAAGAATCATTTAAGCGCTTCAAGGCCTTGTTGCATTCTTTAGTCCAATCAATGCTATAATCTTTCTTTAATAGATTGTTGATTGGATGAATGGAAAAACTTAGATCTGGGATGAACCTACGGATTACACCAAGTTTCCCAAGAAATGACCTGATTCCAAACTCATCTGATGGTGGGATCATTTCGAGAACAACCCGTATTTTGGCTAGATCAACATCAATCCCTTGTGAAGATATAATGTAGCCTAGAAGTTTGCCTCCTATCACACCAAACACACACTTCTCTGGATTTAATGTGACGCCATATTCAATTAATCATGAGAGGATGATATGGAGCACTTTTGGATGATCACAGTGTTTCTTGGCTTTGGCCAACAAGTCATCCACATATGATTCCAAAATTTTATGGATAAGATCATGGAATATATATGTCATTTCCCGTTGATAAATAGCGCCAATGTTCTTAAGACCAAATGGCATGACAACGTAGCAATAAGTTCCCAGGAGTTATGAATGTAGTTTGGCTTGATCTTGTTCGATATTTTAATCGATTGTACCTTGAGAACCGTACGCGAAAAGCGATAGGCGAGCGTGAGAATGTACAAGTGACTCTTCCACGTACCCGACCTCCCGAGGTCGTGCCGAGACAGCCGGTGGGGGTAGAATATGCAGACAAACTAGTTAGGCAGTCTAATGTCTTCGACACGCACTAGTGGTATTTGCGAATCTAAGGCAAAGAAGGCCCTTCTAACTTGGACTGGTGTGATAGATCAATCAGCGAGGATGACTTCTCGAAGGCTCCAATCAATATCGAGCTCTGGCGTGATTCGATCTATGGGTTGCGGAATACGTGGAAAATGACCTGGGATTGTTTCGTGTATATCTCCCGATAAGGTCATATAGTGGATGATGAATACAATTGACTCTACGGACGATTTTCTGGCCTAGTCCAGAATTCCCTAGCTTCGTTAGCCGCTATATCTAGTAAGGACAGTTGTTCGATGATGATAGGTGGAAGTGGAGTGGACTGAAATACTAGTGTGCGTAGGCCAGTGTCTATATCTAACTGACTTGTGGATTCGTTGGGCTGTGGGATCTGTGGATCACAACCATAGACTCTTGGTTGTTGCGGTCCTGTTATGGTCATACGCGAGATCAAGTTCTAATCCCTAGTATCCAGTAATCGTAAGCCTTTTCAGCTTCTACGTTTAGAACCAACAGTTGTGCGATCTTCTCAGAATACCTTACAGGCGTTCTCGCAACCTGGATTCTTAAGCTGGTATCTATATCTACGAGGGTGTCTCCAGCATCTGGCTGTGGAACTAAAGGATCACACCCGAATGTTTGTTCTCTTTCGAGCCCTTCTACAGTCATGTGGATATTTTCTAGGGTAATCTGTAGTTTGGCTGACTTGACCAAAACGCATGTGCTTGGTCGTCTTCTATGTTTAATCCTCTTAACTGTGAACTGATCAGTTGTAAATCTGTGGTTGTTCGGAATACTTGTATCCTGAGATTTTGGTCTATGTCAACTATCGCTGTGACGAGGTTTGGTTGAGGCACGATTGGCTCAAATATATATTCCCTGGGCTCTTGAGGTCCCGTGATTGTCATACGAAACAAAATGTAATCTAACTGTAATGAAATAAATTCTAACTACGTGAAATAAATCTAACATATATAACCTTTATCTTTCTAAGAAATATTCTAACAATTCTAAGAAAAACAAACTATTTTAAGCGTATCTAGAAATAATAACTAAACAATAATTTAAAACAGACAAGATAACCGAGTGTGGTTATTTGCCTATGCGATTTGTAGAATTATTCTAAATAAATAAAATAGCCTGTCTAATCTACCTGCAAGATTCTCGATCCTACCTCAGAAGTGAGGAGTGAATCATAGTTTCTCAGAAACTATCAATCCTCACAGCTTCCCTGGCAATATCGAGAATAGAATGAAATGAAATAAAACGATTAACTACTCTATTTGATATAAATCGACTAGAACTTTGAAATTTAAACCTTGGACTCCACAGGCAAAGCTGGCGAATCCGATGGTGTATGTGATCTCGTCCCCTCGGTATGATCTTCTCGTTCTTTCGTGTTCACTTGGATCCGAAAAGCGTGTAATGCTAGCACGATAGGAGTAGATTTTGGGACAAGGAAAGCTCGAATGCGTGCATCGAGAATGCGAGTAGGAGAGGGATAGCGCAAGAGTACAGAGCTTGGCTTATGCGATTCCTAGCGGGATTTTACTGCGAGTCATGCAACATGAAGCGACCAGAACTTGTGACTATCCTATACGAAGAGCAAAACCTGCAACTTTAATGGCTTCCTAAGCTATTCTGTTCCAAAATAAAGACACTGCTTGCACAAGTTGGATATGTGGCTTACCAACAACTGAATAAAGCTAACCAGGTATATAATGAATTGAACTAAGAACTCTAAGTCACAGTAAAAACAAATCTACAGCAAAGAGGAATTCAGAGGCAAGCTTCTAACCGGATTGGATGGAACAACAACACTGCCTGCACAAGATGGGTCTGTGGCTTACCAACAGCTGAGCAATACTAACCAAGTATGAAATAAACTATGCTATCAATCCTAAGCAAGCTAACCAAAACACTAAAAATCAGAAGACTCTAACAAGGAAAAATGGTGACCAAAAGCTCCAGCTCAAATTCTTCACCCAAATTCAGACCATTTGCATGTACACAAACCATGCATTTATAGGAATTCAAACACCCAAGAATCAAAACCAAATTGAACTCTAAACAATAAACAAAGGAAAAACACTGTTCCAGGGGACCAAAAACATTAATGCATGCTCAAGTCGGAAAAGAAAAGCTGGTAAATCATGATATTTCACGCGGGTAGCGTCAAAAGAGCGTTCTGGAAAATGTGCACAGGACCGCCGCCTCAAGCAGGCGGCGGCATTCACAGGACCGCCGCCACTGTTCAGGCGGCGGTTTCGTCACTGAAGGTCAAGAAGCCAAAGAAAGAGGGAAAAAGGGGAAAACAAAGGGCGCGGGGCAAAGCGAGGCATGCGGGATGTTAACGCATACTCCGAGGGCTTTTCCGGATCCCGAACACCTTGCGAGGAGACCTGTATCATCATCGGGGCACTTGTTACACTGTTCTGGCAGTACAATACCTTACAATTTTGGGTACATACATATTGCCCCCTCGGAGAAGCGTTTTAGCCATGAAGAGGCATAAAACGGTGGGTCCGAGTATGGCAGTCCCGAAATGGGGAGTTAGAAGCTATACCTTACTCGTCCGTGTGTTGAGATGACGCCATCGAAATTCCCGCTACCTGCAAAATGAAAAGAGAACTCAAGTGCAGATAGATGCAATAACTTGGAAGATAAACGCTAAAATAATAGGGAAGGAGAACGTACCATTCGTGCGGGGATAGAAACTTACCTCCATCGCTGCTCCAAACTCGCGAAAAGTCATTTTAAAATGAAACAGAGCGATATATATATGAAAGTGGGCCCATTTTCCTATTCATTTGCGTGAGTCGATTTGATTGATTTTGAGCTCTGGGACCCACGGTGACGGTTTCTCACGCGAGTAGAGTCGAAACGTTCACAGCGAGATCGTGATCATGCCTCCACGAGCGGAACACCGACCTCAGCAATCACAGGTTGGTTTTCTTCCATTTTGTGTTTTTCCCTCTTCAAATTTGAAATGGCAAATTCTTTGCAATGGGGGGATTATTTTTGAAAATGTTAGGTTCAAAAGGTCCATCTAGGGGGGGCGCCTACTGGGTAGGCTTTGTTTTTAGTTAAAATGGTCTATTTTTTACGCTTTTGGGCTTTTTGGGGTTAACAACCCGCGCGGGTTTTCAGACCGCGACCGCCCCGGCAGGGGCGGGCGGTTACATGACCGCCGCCCTGTTCAGGGCGGCGGTTACACGACCGCCGCCCTTAAGGCGGTGGTTACAAAACCGCCCCCCTGCTCAGGGCGGCGGTTTTGCACAGAATGCAAAAGAACTTAACTTTTGAGATTGCACTTGTATTTTTATCATTTCTATATGCTTTTATGACTCTCTCGATATTGATTAGATACTAACTTGCCTCTGTTTTGTGTGTTTTGGTTGTATGCAGGCGAGAGCAGAGTATATCAGATGGAGCCGAGAGAGAGAGTGTGATTGGCTTTCGGGGGTATTAGATGCCCTTTCTCAGGATGAGGAGGATACATTACAGAGGGCCGGTATATTGCGTATATCGCGCGTGCCCCATGTCACACCGTCTAGTCACATTCTTTGTGACTTGTTCTCATATTGGGATGCAGATCGGAACACTTTCCGACTGCCAGGGGTCCGCGGTGAGTGGACCATCACTTTGGAGGATGTTTACCGTATCCTAGGGGTCCCGATCATCGGGAGGAGACTCACACTGGAGACAGCAGGGTCTCGAGCACAGATTGCACAGTGGGCAGGCTACATGGGGGATGCAGCCATCTCCACGGGGTCGAAGAAGGGAGTGAGAGTTCGATCCATTCCTTCTTTGCCCATCCCCGTATTTCGACAGGCTATCATGGGGATCCTTGCCTCGAGGCTGATCGGGGACAAGGGAGGAGATACTTTACTATACTGCTGGGCCCCCATCATTGCACAGATAGAGGGGCATGGCCGGATATATGCCTGGGGCGCAGATATTCTGGGGACCACCTACCATGACTTATACAGGGTGGTCCGTTTGCAGGGACAGTCATTGAGCCACCCGACTCTAGTCATGAGTTGGGTGTATGAGCATTTTATTCCTTACGGCAGAGGGGTAGAGGTGGCAGACCCAGGGGCTGTGAGGGTAGCTAGATGGTTAGATATGTCGGTGCTTAGAGCACCTCACCAGCCAGTTGCCTCCCTTACCACAAATATATATGAGGCGACGCCGTATCGGCTTATGGCTGGCATATGGGGTGAGGAGACCCTTACATTGATCTCCTGCTCCACCACAGGGCAGCTTATCGACCGCGTGGGACGGGTGGAGGTACACCCTTTTGGTAGAGTTCCTCAGCAGTTCGGCCTTCCATATGCGGGCATGCTTCCCCCAGCGGCACCAGTTTATAGATCAGTCCGAGAGGCCAGAGGGGGGCCTAGAGGCCGTGGTTGGACAACGATCACTCCTGGCACTCCCATTGCAGCCAGGAGGGTAGTTCGGGCTAGAGCCGGTGTGCCTCGGGCACCTTTGCTTCAGATTGCTGCGGGTCCTGCTCATAGCAGCGATGACCCTATAGATATCGACTCCGATTCTGAGGAGCTTACAGAGGGAGGGTCGGAGGAGCAGACAGATGATAGCGATCCTGAGTGGCATGACACTCAGGATATTTTACAGGCAGAGAGGGCCGAGCAGAGTGCAGAGAGAGAGACTCTAGCTTCAGAGGAGCCACTCTCCCAGGGCCATGGTGGAGAGGATGAGTCAGTTGTGGGGCGACATGTTGCCCCTGCCACAGGAGCAGCTCCACAGTCGGCAGCGGCATCCGCAGCGGGTGCCGGCCCTAGCGATCCATCTTGGAGGCCCGGTGATCCGAGTAAGTTATCCTCTCCTCCTTTCAATGTTTGTCTAATTTAGGATTTGTTTTAATTGCTGTCTCTCCTTGTGTTTGTATCTTGTATATTTTAGTCTCTTGCCTAGCTTCTAATTCGTTTTTCTTCTTTGTTTTGCAGAGACTGTTGACGAGTGGCGGGATCTAATCCATAGGGTATGCACTGATTCTCTGATGATCCCTATGGATAAGACCCATGCGGAGCTATCTGTAGATGCCGGGGAGCCCTCAGCAGCCGGTAGGCATACTGACGTCTTCGCTCCCGTTTGGCACGTGGCTAGGATGGTGTCGACTCTCCGTACAGAGTTGGCGGGCTATAGGACAGCCGAGCGTCTTATGAGGAGCCATTCTCGTGGGGAGACCGCGGCTGCTCCTCGAGACCCTGAGCCCTCCGTGCATTCAGAGCGCCGGCGTAGCCGGAGTCCTAGGCGAGGGCGCGCACCCTCGGAGGGGTCGCGTAGGGGTTGAGAGGCGACTTGGCCTGTGTATTTTGTACTATAGATTCTTTTGTATATCACGGGCTCTTTGAGCGTTTTGACCATGCCTAGAGCATGATGGCATTGTATATAAACATTGATTATTTATATATATGCATTCGTTTTTGGATCAAAACTTTGTCACTCGTGTTTTCCCTTTCTGTTTCCAGCTTCCTCGTGTATACTACGATGTATGTTTTATATGCTTTCTAGAATGTATGCAATGGAAAACAGATGATGTAAATGTTTGCTTTCTTTTTGTGTTTCATGATGCTGATATATGATATTGTAGATATACTTGTGATCTTAAATCTTAGCTTCTGTGAGCAATTTGGATACCTCATGATTGTTTTGGCAAAGTGATGAAAATAACCAGTATGATGAACAGATTAACTTGCCCCACTCCTAACTCCACGCAACTAGTAAGATGCGAGGGCTCATCACCAAGAGCCAAGAAGGGCGCAAGTTATGAAATATGGTGAAATGATAGTGATGAAAGACAGACGAAGCTTTGGTGGAATCAAATTGAAAACTACAAGCTTACTCTACCTGAATGACTTCATAGTTTTGGATGTAACTTGCCTTGCGGTTTATCCAGACTTAGACCCGTAGATGGCCACATAGTAGACAAAATCTGGGTTTTTTAGGATTTTTAACTCTTCTTGGAATTTTGAATATCTGATTCATTCGTTTTTGACTCAAAGTTTGAATTGTTTGTTTATGACCTTTTAACGTTTACTTTGTCTAGAGGACCCCCTACACTTTGCCCCATGCTACCTATAAGAAGCATGGGTTTATCACCGTGGGCAAGGCATAGGCAAGTAAGGGCATTTCCATCCTTTCCCAACCCTACGTCACTAGTAAGAGACGCAAGCTCATCACCGAAGGTTGGTGGGGCAAGGAAATGTGTAAAAATAAAATTTTCTGTTTAATCACTTCTTGACTTGTCTTTTTTTGAGTAAAATGTCAGTATATGCTTATTTCCAAAGAGATGTGTATATGGGATAGATGTGACACCATGAAGCTTCTAGAACAGACCATAGGCAAGACACCTATCCTAAGAAGAAATCAAAGCGAGAACAAACTTGCAGATCTTGGTATGATTACCGTTAAGACTTCGTCATGTCTGATTTTGTTTGATAAAAGATTCCAAGATGATTCGATGATACACGAAGATGGAGAGGTATGATTAAAGAAATTTATGCCAGAAACATCACGAGCTTGTAGTAAATTGCTTTGAGAATAGATTTCTTGATCACAATTTATGTAAGAACAAGTGGACAAAATGATCCTAATTTATATAAAATGCAATGTAGATAGTTATATAGGTAGCGTTAGCTGCTTATGCGTAGAAACGCTTGAGGTGCAAGGAATTGACTGTTTCGCCAAACTCCTCACCTTCTAACGTACATAAGAGATAAGCACCATTTCCGTAGTCCTTCATGACTCGGTATGGGCCCAACCATTTGGGCCGGAACTTCCTTCCTTCGCCGGTCTTCTTGTCGATCCGGCTGTCTAGTCTTAGAACTAGATCACCTTCGTATATGTCGCGTTCATAGACCTTCTTGTTATACTGCCGGCACATTCGGTCAGCATAAGCTCTATGCCGCTGCTCAGCATCTAACCTAGTTTCATCTAGGCTTTCTAGTTGGGAGAGACGTGCTTCTCTGTAAGCGTCTTCATCCAGAATCCCTTGTAGTGAAATGCGGAGACTGGGTATTTCGACCTCAAGCGGGAGAACTGCTTCTGCCCCAAATACTAGCGAGAAAGGAGTTGCTCCCGTTGGTGTTCTTATTGAGGTTCGGTGGGCCCACAAGGCCGGATATAACTTCAAATGCCAATCCCGCTTGTTTTCTTTCACTGTTTTAAGGAGAATGGCTTTCAGCGTTTTGTTTGTTGCTTCAGCCTGTCCGTTAGCTTGGGGATAATACAAGGAAGCCGTATGATGGCTTATTTTGAATTTACCGCATAGTTCGTGAACTTCTTCATTTTTGAAAGAAGTTCCATTATCAGAGATAATGATTTGCGGGATACCGTACCTGCAAATGATTTGATTCAAAATGAACTTAGCGATCACCGAGCCAGGTACGGTAGTAAGAGGCATGGCCTCCACCCATTTGGTAAAATATTCAGTGGCCGTGATTATAAAATTGTGGCCGTCTGTGGATGAGGGAGAGAATTTCCCTATTAAGTCTAGGCCCCATGTAGAAAAGGGCCATGGAGTAGCGATTGGTTGCAGAGCTTGTGCTGGCATGTGGATCTCGTGGGAGAATTCTTGGCACTTATGACACCTGCGTGCAAACTCTATCGCGTCATGTTCTAGAGTGGGCCAGAAATAGCCCATTCGATGTATTTTTCGAGCAGTGGCATGGCCACCGAAGTGGCCTCCACATATACCGCTATGGGATTCATGGAGAATCCTCTTGGACTCTTCTGTGTCGACACATCTTAAGAGCATTCCATCGAATGCTTTTCGATAGAGCACCTGCTCTATGATGACATATTTAGCTACGATTATGCGTAACCGCCTTCTTTGTTGCGGTGTAACTGCCTCCGGGTACGTATGGTCCATGATATAATTAATGATATCAGTGTACCAAGGGCACTCAGAGATAGCAGGTCGAGTTTCGATGTAGTATACGCATTCATCTGGAAAGTCTAAATCTACTAAATCACCTCCGTCTAATGGGTTGTCAGCTAACCAATCCGCGATGATTTGTCCTTTAACCGACTTCTGATTTACAAATGTTAATTCGAACTCTCCCATTAAGGTTATAAAATGTCCAACTTTTTTGGACAAGGACCCTTGTGTGAGAAAAGTCCGTAAATGGTCCGTCTTTACCATGACCTTTGTTTCTTGATTCAACATGTAATGTCTTAGACGTTTAGTAGCAAAGACTATGGCAAGGCATTCTTACTTTGCCTGTGTATAGCGTGTTTCATAGTCGAGCAATGTTCGGCTAATGAAATAAATCGCACGCTCTCTCTTGTCATCGTCTTCTTGGGCCAACATACAGGCCAGCGAGACATCGGTAGCCCGTGAGTATAGAATTAATGGGCGATCTAGCTTAGGTGGCATTAGCGTAGGTGGTGATAACAGGAAACGCTTAACTGCATCAAAAGCTTCATTGCAATCTTCAGTCCAATCAATGCTATAGTCCTTCTTGAGTAAATTGTTGATTGGATGAACGGCGAAGCTTAGATCCGGGATAAATCTCCGGATTGCACCCAGCTTTCCGAGAAATGATCTGATTCCAGATTCACTCGAAGGTGGGACCATTTCGAGGACAACCCGAATTTTGGTTGGATCAACATCGATCCCTCGTGACGATATGATGTAACCTAGGAGCTTTCCTCCTGTTACACCAAATATGCATTTCTCTAGATTTAGTGTGACTCCGTATTCTATTAGACGTGAAAGAATGATGCGGAGTACTTCGGGATGGTCACAACGCTTCTTGGCCTTAGCCAACAAGTCATCTACGTAGGATTCCACGATTTTATGAATTAAATCGTGAAATATGTATGTCATGGCCCGCTGGTACGTAGCACCGGCGTTCTTGAGACCGAATGGCATAACAACGTAGCAATAGGTTCCCCAAGGAGTTATAAACATGGTTTTAGCTTGATCTTGCTCGGATATTCTGATTTGATTGTATCCCGAGAATCCATCCATGAGAGACAAGAGTTCAAAACCAGCTGTTGCATCAACAATAACGTCTATGGATGGTAATGGGAAATCGTCTTTAGGACACGCTTTGTTGATGTCTCGAAAATCTATGCAAATGCGTATCTTTCCGTTCTTCTTGAGAACGGGAACGATATTAGATACCCATTGGGAGTAGTCAATTGGCTTGATGAATCCTACCTGAAGGAGTTTTATTACTTCCTCTTTTACCATGAGAGCTACTTTGGGTTTCATGGGTCTTGATTTTTGTTTAATTGGCTTTGCATCTGATCTAGTGACGAGGTTGTGTACCGTAATGTGGGGTGCGACTCCCGTCATTTCCTTGTAATTAAATGCAAATGATTTCTGATGTTCTTTGAGAACCTGAGTATGTATTTCCACTTCTTCTGGTGTCAATGAAGAACCTAGTTTTAGTATTCTTGGTTCATCTTCTGTCCCGATGTTGACATCGATTGTTTCTTCGATTAAAGAGGCGTTACCCTCTTCGAACTCAGGTGGTGCTGGAGGTAAATCTATATCATCCCCATTTTCTATTGCGTATATGCTAGGTTCCCTTTGTGAGGGAAGATCCGTTACGGGATTTCCGAAGTAGGAAGATGAATGCGGAATCAGAGATAAATCTAGCGTGTGATAGGAGAGATGTAATGCTGCATAGGCATTTAAGTAATCCAAAGTAGCCGCATCATTTCCAACATGGTCTAGGATGGTAGATTCACTTCCGCTTGAAAGAGGATTTGTCATTGTTTTTATCAATGGTTCGTTACGAATGGATACTGTGAAGTGAGTATCTTCTAGCTCATTGTTTGGAGTAAAACGTGATGCTGAGGTTGCTATTGAATCGGCGAGAAGATTTTTTTCTCGCGGGATTGCTTCAATGGATATGAAGTTGAACGCCTTGCTTAAATCTAATACAACATTTTTGTAGAGTTGTAAATGTTCGGCTTTAGTTTCATATACTTCAGAAACCTGGTTTGTCACTAATTGCGAGTCTCCCAAGACTCTGATGTTATTAATACCAATTCTTTTGGCTAAGGTAAGGCCAAGGAGGAGGGCTTCGTACTCAGTGCCATTGTTTGTGCATTCAAAGTTTAACTTAAAAGAAAATGGGAGGACTTTCTCCTCGGTGAAGTAAGAATTATACCTGCCCCCGCTCCATAACGACATTTAGCTCCATCGAAATGGAGAGTCCAATACTTAGCCGGGAGTGTAGATGTTGGGGCATCTGCTGCGTTTGCACACTCTACTTCTACCATACAGAGATCTTCTGCTGGCAAGGAACCAACACCTAGGGAAAATCCTATGCCTACTGAATCGAATGGTAAGAACATTGGTGA
The DNA here is from genome assembly GCA_018340775.1 of Taxus wallichiana var. yunnanensis. Lineage (NCBI taxonomy): Eukaryota > Viridiplantae > Streptophyta > Pinopsida > Cupressales > Taxaceae > Taxus > Taxus wallichiana. Next base: position 537,198,405 of record CM031234.1, read on the forward strand.
ATCTTGTTCTATCAACTCAACGATTTTCGCAGTAGTCCCTAATGATACTGTTTCTTTAGTTTTACCTTTAGGGGTTGGAATTGTTTTGGCTATGCTAGTAGTTTCAAGATCTGTCGTAGGTATCAACTTTTCCTCTGGCTTTGGGTCAGAGGGTTTATTAAGTTGGTTTGTTGGCAGTTCAAATTCTGAGTGCACCCCTGGTCTTTTCTTTAAATCAGCTAGGTGTAAATCGAAAGGTTTTGGATCGCCTTTGGCTACAAATACCTTTCCCAGATGCAAGAATCTTACTTCCTGAAATAGCATGGAAGGGATTGCCTTCATTCGATGTATCCAAGGTCGGCCAAGGATCATATTATAGTTAGTTTCCCGATCTATAATATAAAATTCAGTCAAGATGGTTTTGGGCCCTAAGGTGACCGGCGCAGTATTATAGTCCCTATCAAAGTGGCTTTAAGGCTATCATAGCCTCTCAAGGTATTTCGTGTAGTGGAATTCGTTTCTCCATATCCAAGTTTTTGGAGGAAAGAGAAAGGGACTATGTTAATCGCGGCCCGTCACAATCAACCATTGCCCATTTTACATAGTTATTATAAACCCACACTGTAAGTGTAAGGTCGGGTCACCTCGGTGTGCGATCTCGGCATCTCTGTGGGCATTTTACTTATTTCAAAATGAATTCGACATCCTTGTCCGGCTGTCCCGGAGGGTGGATGTCAAAATCTACGTGATTTACTTGTGTTTCAGGAGGTGGAGTGATGTTAATTAGATGGCCTAGACCTAATGCTTCTAAAAGAGCAGCTCTGTGAGGGGGAGAGTTCTTTAGCAAGTCCAAAAATGAAATGTGTGAAAAGGTCTTTGTTAGGTCACTAATTAAATCATAGGCACCGATGGGTTTTTCAATTATTTGCTGACTCCTATCTGTCTCTGGCAGATGACTTGGGCTCGGTTGAGAGAAATACTCTCGTGTTCTTGTTATAGCTTCGATAGGTAGTTCAGCATCTAATTCTACCAAACTAACTATCTTAGGTCTTGGTTGAGCTCCCAACTGTGGCGCAACTGACGGATTTAATGAAGTCGAAGCTTCATGATCATTGTTTCCCGTTATTGCACCTTTGTTTGTTCCGGTTGGATTCAGCCTATTGCCATCATGATTTGGGAGCGGATCGTTAAAGATCCTGAGGGGAGCATTCTGAGGGGAAACTGCCCCTGCGAGAGTATTTGGTGATGATGAGACGGGATCTGCCAAAAACAAGTCTGTGAAGAACTGTCTTTGTTCTTCTGGAAAACGTTGCATAAATTTATTGTAGTCACGGCACGTTCTAGTGTCGTGACCATGAATTTTATGGAAACCACAATAAGAATTGGGGTTATAATTCCCGTTTTGTTGGTTTGGTGTGTATTGTGGCCTAAAATTCCGATCAAACTGTTGCCTATTAGGACCAAAGTTTTGGAATTGTTGTTTTTGGTTTTGACTTTGGTTTTGGTAACCAAATGAGTTTTGGCTTGGCCTTTGTATGGAACTTCGTCGTCGTTGTTGTTGTTGTTGTTGTGGATGGTTAAAATCCACTGTATTGACCACTGGGGTAAAGTTGTTGTTTCGCTGAGTTGTTTGTTTGTGACGGAGTATTAACGACATTTACCCTCTTGGGCTGGTCGGTTACCCCATCCGTTGTTACCCCACGATTTTTGTTAAGGATTTTGGGTCCTTGATTGACATTTGTGGTAGTTGTAGTATTTTGAGTGGAGGTGATTAACCTCCCATTTGCTCCGTAAGTCTTACGACCACTATCTATTGCTGCTTGATCAATTCGCAGAGCGCTCTCAAGTACCTCATCATAAGTCCTTAGTGGGAACTTCTGGACTTCTTCCTTCACTTCTCTGCTGAGAGAATGAAGGAATAAATCGCATAGTTCCATCTGATCCATGTTTGGAGCACTTGCTGAAGAGTAAAGAACTGTACGCCACCTCTGGATGAAATGGGCGACAGATTCGTTGTGTTCTTGTTTGATATGTAAGAATTCCCTGATTCCTGTTCTCAATAGTTTATTCATGTCAAAGGCTTTGATGAACTCTGACACGAGTTGTTTAAATGAATGTATGGAAGCTTCAGGTATTCTATAATACCAATCGAGAGCGATGCCTTCCAAGGTTTTGGGAAATATTTTAGCAACAACCCCATCCCAAGGGAGTAATTCTCGTATGGCTGTAGCGTAAGCTTTGATGTGCGCTTGATCTCCTTCACCCTTGAACTTGGGAAAATCAGGGAGAGGTCTTGGAAGCATGACGCTTCGTATGGTGAAATCTAAGGGTTCCTTTAGATATTCTGAATACGTCCCTATCGCATAGCTTTCGACCATTGATGGTGTTTGCTGAGGGAGTGGTGGGATAGGTTGTTGATATGGTGCAGCGTACACGTTGGCAGGGGCATAGGGAGGTCCCTGCGTTGGAGTAAACATGCCGGAGAGGAGAACATATCTCCTTGTGGTGATTTAGAGTACATGTTTAAATAGGACGGGGTATTGTCAAGGAATGGATTGTTTGACACTAGACCTGGAGGAATAGTGTTAGAGATGGTGGGCCTTGTTGGCGTTTGTTGAGGAAATTGAGGAGGCATGCCTAACGTGCCTACTCCTGTGAGGAGATCTACTTGGCCAGAGTGGTATGGAGGATTGGAACTCCCCGTTTGCATGAATGGAGAATTTTGATTTGCTTGAGCAAGTTCTAACCCTCTCACTCTTTCTACTAACGTTGAAATGACTTCATTTGGTGAAGTCACGGTACTTTGCCTGAGCGGCGTTTGTTGTATACCCTGGTGTTGTATAGGCATGTGATAGCCTGTCATGAACTGATTGCTATCTTGCCAAGTTTCTCCAAGAATATTTCCTGTAGAGGTATTTTCTTGAAAAGGGGTCTCGGGTTGTACTTGTAAACCTCCTATAGGTGGGTACATACCCCGGGAGCGTTGTTCACTCCTAGGATAAGGTATTGATTGTCCATCGTCTAAGACCAGGTATGGATCTGATTGTCTACTAATATGTGGTCTGAGTAGTATTTGAGGAGACGAACCAGATTCTCCGGTAAACGTCATATTGTTTGACCCTGAAGGCTCTGTTTGTTGGGTTCGAGGGAGTTGATCTAACTCCTCGGTTTGAAGAGACAAACTATATCTGGTTCTTGGGGTTTGCGTTGACAACTGATTAGTTGAATAGTTGTCACCCCATACTGAGAGCGAGGGTGATGATTCCCTATTCTGTTGGGCGTAGTATGCCTCAAGACCCAGGAGGGGTCTGCCGTATGCATCAAATCCCGACATATTCGGGGGGTATATGAATACCCGCAGAATAATGGGAAAGAGCGAAGGTGAAAGAGAGAAGATGAAACTTCTCAAAGAGAAGGTGAAACAATTGTTTGTTTCACGTTGGGTTCACCAATTTTGTACGCCGGAAAAGCGACAGGCGAGCGTGAGAATCTACAAGTGACTCTTCCGCGTACCCGACCTCCCGAGGTCGTGCCGAGACAGCCGGTGGGGGTAGAATATGCAGACAAACTAGTTAGGCAGTCTAATGTCTTCGACACGCACTAGTGGTATTTGCGAATCTAAGGCAAAGAAGGCCCTTCTAACTTGGACTGGTGTGATAGATCGATCAACGAGGATGACTGCTCGAAGGCTCCAATCAATATCGAGCTCTGGCGTGATTCGATCTATGGGTTACGGAATACGTGGAAAATGACCTGGGATTGTTTCGTGTATATCTCCCGATAAGGTCATATAGTGGATGATGAATACAATTGACTCTACGGACGATTTTCTGGCCTAGTCCAGAATTCCCTAGTTTCGTTAGCCGCTATATCTAGTAAGGACAGTTGTTTGATGATGATAGGTGGAAGTGGAGTGGACTGAAATACTAGTGTGCGTAGGCCAGTGTCTATATCTAACTGACTTGTGGATTCGTTGGGCTGTGGGATCTGTGGATCACAACCATAGACTCTTGGTTGTTGCGGTCCTGTTATGGTCATACGCGAGATCAAGTTCTAATCCTTAGTATCCAGTAATCGTAAGCCTTTTCAGCTTCTACGTTTAGAACCAACAGTTGTGCGATCTTCTCAGAATACCTTATAGGTGTTCTTGCAACCTGGATTCTTAAGCTGGTATCTATATCTACGAGGGTGTCTCCAACATCTGGTTGTGGAACTAAGGGATCACACCCGAATGTTTGTTCTCTTTTGAGCCCTTCTACAGTCATGTGGATATTTTCTAGGGTAATCTGTAGTTTGGCTGACTTGACCAAAACGCATGTGCTTGGTCGTCTTCTATGTTTAATCCTCTTAACTGTGAACTGATCAGTTGTAAATCTGTGGTTGTTCGGAATACTTGTATCCTGAGATTTTGGTCTATGTCAACTATCGCTGTGACGAGGTTTGGTTGAGGCACGATTGGCTCAAATATATATTCCCTGGGCTCTTGAGGTCCCGTGATTGTCATACGAAACAAAATGTAATCTAACTGTAATGAAATAAATTCTAACTACGTGAAATAAATCTAACATATATAACCTTTATCTTTCTAAGAAATATTCTAACAATTCTAAGAAAACAAACTATTTTAAGCGTATCTAGAAATAATAACTAAACAATAATTTAAAACAGACAAGATAACCGAGTGTGGTTATTTTCCTGTGCGATTTGTAGAATTATTCTAAATAAATAAAATAGCCTGTCTAATCTACCTGCAAGATTCTCGATCCTACCTCAGAAGTGAGGAGTGAATCATAGTTTCTCAGAAACTATCAATCCCCACAGCTTCCCTGGCAATATCGAGAATAGAATGAAATGAAATAAAGCGATTAACTACTCTATTTGATATAAATCTGACTAGAACTTTGAAATTTAAAACCTGGACTCCACAGAACAGTGGTGAATCCGATGGTGTATGTGATCTCGTCCCCTCAGTATGATCTTCTCGTTCTTTCGTGTTCACTTGGATCCAGAAAAGCGTGTAATGCTAGCACCGATAGGAGTAGATTTTGGGACAAGGACAGCTCAGAATGCAGACCGAGAATGCGAGTAGGAGAGGGATAGCGCAAGAGTACAGAGCTTGGCTTATGCGATTCCTAGCGGGATTTTACTGCGAGTCATGCAACGTGAAGCGACCAGAACCTGTGACTATCCTATACGAAGAGCAAAACCTGCAACTTTAATGGCTTCCTAAGCTATTCTGTTCCAAAATAAAGACACTGCTTGCACAAGTTGGATATGTGGCTTACCAACAGCTGAATAAAGCTAACCAGGTATATAATGAATTGAACTAAGAACTCTAAGTCACAGAAAAACAAATCTACAGCAAAGAGGAATTCAGAGGCAAGCTTCTAACCGGATCGGATGGAACAACAACACTGCCTGCACAAGATGGGTCTGTGGTTTACCAACAGCTGAGCAATACTAACCAAGTATGAAATAAGCTATGCTATCAATCCTAAGCAAGCTAACCAAAACACTAAAAATCAGAAGACTCTAACAAGGAAAAATGGTGACAAAAATCTCCAGCTCAAATTCTTCACCCAAATTCAGACCATTTGCATGTACACAAACCATGCACTTATAGGAATTCAAACACCCAAGAATCAAAACCAAATAGAACTCCTAAACAATAAACAAAGGAAAAACACTGTTCCAGGGGACCAAAAACATTAATGCATGCTCAAGTCGGCAAAGAAAAGCTGGTAAATCATGATATTTCACGCGGGTCGCGCGTCAAAAGAGCATTCTCCGAAAATGCGCGCACAAGACCGCCGCCCGCCGCCTGCTTCAGGGCGGCGGTTTCGTCACTGAAGGTCAAGAAGCCAAAGAAAGAGGGAAAAAGGGGGAAACAAAGGGTGCGGGGGCAAAGCGAGGCATGCGGGATGTTAACACATACTCCGAGGTATTTTCTGGATCCCGAACACCTTGCGAGGAGACCTGTACCATCATCGGGGCACTTGTTACACTATTCTGGCGCAAAGACAATACCTTACAATTTTGGGTACGTGAAGAACCCATCCATGAGGGATAACAGTTTAAATCCAGCTGTTGCATCAACAATGACGTCAATGGATGGTAATGGGAAGTCATCCTTGGGACAAGCTTTGTTAATATCCCGAAAATCTATGCAAATGCGTATCTTCCCATTCTTTTTGAGGACAGGGACAATATTAGATACCCATTGTGAATAGTCAATAGGCTTGATGAATCCTACTTGGAGAAGTTTTATTACTTCCTCTTTTACCATGAGAGCCACTTTTGGCTTCATTGGTCTTGACTTCTGTTTAATTGGCTTCACATCTGGTTTAGTGACAAGATTATGTACTGCGACTTGTGGTGCAATGCCCATCATTTCTTTATAATTAAATTCGGTGGGGCTAGAGGTAGTTCCAAACTTTCTCCGTATTCTATCTCATAGATATCGAGATCCTTCATGGAGGAGACTCTATCATGGGATTTCCAAAATAGGAAGAGGAATGTGGTATTACGGAAAGATCAACTATGCGGTAAGAAAGGTGTAGCTCTGCATAGGCGTTTAGCTATTCGAGAGTGAATTTATCATCGTTAAAGAGATCTATGATGGAAAGATCATCCTCAGCCTCTCCATGAGTTAGGAGCAAGTTTGTTGGTATTTTGCACACTAATGGCTTAAGTACGAAGTGATACTATGAAATTTGTATCCTCCAACTCACTATTTGCGGTGAAATAGGAGGTGAGGTTGCTATCGAGTATACGAGAAGGTTCTTCTCTCGTGGGATTGTTTCAATTGATATGGATCTAAATCCTTTACTTAGATCTAATCTTTGTTGTCTTATAGAGTTGTAAATGTTCAAAGACTAGTTTCATATACCTCGAGACTTGGTTTTGCAAACCAATTGCGAGTCTCCTAGTACTCTAATGTTGTCAAAACCCATTCTTTTAGCTAGAATGAGGCCAAGAAGGAGAGCTTCATACTCACCCTGATTGTTTGTACATTCGAAGTTTAATTTAAAGGTGAAAGGTAGGATCTTTCCCTCGGTGAAGTAAAGATAACTCCTGCCCTAGCTCCAAAGCGACATCTAGCTCCATCAAAGTGGAGAGTCCAATACTTGTTTGGAAAAATGGATGTTGGGATATCTCTGTATTTATTTTTTTGCTTCGGTTACCTCTACCATAAAAACTTTGTCTGATGGAAGAGAATCAATTCCCAGGGTGTGTTCCATACCCATGGAATCAAACGGTAGGAGAATAGGTAAATCTTTCTCTAGCAACTTGACAATTTTGGTGGTAGTCCCTAGTGGTACCATTTTTATAACATTGGTCTCATTTTTGAGTGCTGGAATGTCCTCGGCTGGATTTGTAATCTCCAACTCTATGGTGGGTATCAACTCTTCTCTTGGTTTTGAATTAATTGGTTTGATGAGTTGATTTGTTGGGAGTTCAAACTCGGAATGAACGCCCGGTCTTTTCTTCAAATCGGCTAGGTGTATATCGAAGGGTTTTGGGTCACCTTGTGCCACGAATATTTTCCCTAAGTGTAGAAATCTTATTTCTTGGAATAGCGTGGAAGGGATTGCCTTCATGCGGTGTATCCATGGCCGACCAAGGATCATATTATAATTGGTTTCCCAATCTATAATATAAAACTCGGTGAGGACCGTCTTGGGCCCTAAAGTGACTGGTAAAACTATGGTTCCAATCGAAGTGGCTTTGAGGCTATCATAACCTCTTAGCGTATTTTAGGTCGTGGAATAGTTTGTCTCTCCATATCCTAACTTTTGAAGAAAATTGAAGGGGACTATATTAACTACTTTTGCCCCATCACAACCATTGCACGTTTAACATAATTATTGTAGACCCAAACTTGTAAATGTAAAGTTGGGTCGCCTCTTCATGCAATCTCAATGTCTATTGGTATTTTTCTTATATCAAATATAAACTTAGTATCCCTATCTGGCTGCCCCGACAGATAAACGTCAAAGTCTACATGGTTTACCTACATTTCCGGAGGAGGAGTGATGTTGATTAAATGACCAAGGCCTAATGCTTCTAAGAGGGCAACCCTATGGGCGGGAGAGTTCTTTAATAAATCCAAAAAGGAGATGTGAGAGAAGGTTTTAGTTAAGTCATTAATTAAATCATAGGCGCCTATGGGTTTTACCAACATTTGTTGACTGTTGTCTGGTTCCAATGGATAACTTGGAGTAGGTTGAGAAGAATAATCCCGTGTTCTTGTTATGGTTTCTACGCGTAGCTCGGTGTCTAACTCTACCAAACCAACTATCTTAGTTTGGGGTCGAGTTCCTAGTTGGGGTGCGACTAGTGGATTTAATGAAGTTGAAGCTTTATGATCATTGTTTCTGTTACAACACATTTGTTTGTTCCATTAGGATCTAGCCTATTTTTGTTGGGGAAGTTTGGGAGCGGGTCATTGAAGATCTTGAGGGGTGCATTTTGAGGGGAAACTACCCCTGCATAAGCATTTGGCATGGGTACTATAGAATTTTCTAAAAACATATCTATAAAGAGTTGTTTTTGATCTTCTGGAAAATGCTTGCATGAATTTATTGTATTCATGACAAGTCCTAGTATCGTGGCCTTGAATCTTGCGAAAGCCACAATATAGATTGGGATTATAGTTTCGAGGTTGTTGATTTAAAATCTGTTGTGAATCAAAATTCTGATAAGGTTGTTGGTTGTTAGAGTTAAAATTTTGAGGTTGTTGCCTTTGGTTTTGACTCTGATATCCATTTGAGTTTCGATTTGGACTTTGTGTTTGAATTTTTTGTCGCGTTGTTGCCATGGTGGATGATTAAAATCCACCGTGTTTATTGTTGGAGTAAAATTGTTATTTCACTAATTATTAACAGGTGGAGAAATGTTTACAACGTTTTCCCTTTTAACTTGGTCAGTTACTCCATCTGTTGTAGCCCCGCATGTTCTTGTTAAGTATTTTAGGTCCTCGATTAGCATTCCCCCGCATTAGAATAGGCCGCAGTGTTTTGATTGGGAGTGGTTAGTTTCCCATTTGTCCTATATGTCTTGTGACCACTATCTATCGCTGCTTGGTTGATTCAGAGAGCACTCTCGAGTACTTCATCGTAAGTTCTTAGTGGGAAATTTTAGACTTCTTCCTTTATCTCTCTATTGAGAGAATTAAGGAATAAATCACATAGTTCCATTTGATCAATGTTTGGAGCACTCACTGATGAGTAGAGAACCGTACGCCATCTTTGGATAAAATGAGCAGCGGATTCATTATGTTCTTGTTTAATATGTAAGAATTCCCTGATTCCCATTCTTAACAACTTGTTCATGTCAAAAGATTTGATGAATTCTGACACGAGTTGTTTAAATGAGTGTATCAAAGCTTCAGGTATTCTGTAATACCAATCAAGGGAAATACCTTCCAAGGTCTTAGGGAATATTTTAGTGACAACCCCGTCCCAAGGGAGTAACTCTGTATGGTTGTGGCATAGGCCTTAATGTGTGCATTTGGGTCTCCTTCCCCTTTGTATTTGGGTAAATCGGGAAGAGGCCTTGGAAGCATAACACTTCATATGGTGAAGTCTAGGGGCTCTTTTAAATATTCTAAATAAGTCCCTACTGCGTAGGCCTCGACCATTGATGGGGCTTGCTTTGAGAGGGTTGAGATGGAATGGGCTGTTGATATGGCATATCATATGCATTTGTAGGGACATAAGGGAATCCCACGTGGTTGAACGAACATCTCAGGAGAAGAGAAAATGTCTCCTTATGGTGACTTTGAATAAATGTTTAAGTAAGGAGGAGCATTGTTTTGGTACGGGTTGTTTGGTGCCAAGCCGGGAGGTGTCATATTTTTAATTGGAATGGCATTTGAAAACGTGGTCCTAGTTGGTGTTTCTTGCGGGTAACTATAAGGATTTTTAGGAGGCATGGCCAACGTGCCTGCTTCTGTAAGGAGGTCGACTGAATAGGATGATGTGGAGGGTTGGGGATTCCTACTTGCCCAAAATATGAATTTTGGTTTGCTTGAGCAAGTTCCAGCCCTCTAACTTTTTCAGCTAAGGATGAAATGACCTCCATTGGTGAAGATGCAGTGTTTTTCCTTAGGGGTGTTTGTTGTATAGCTTGAGGTTGTAAAGGGGTATGATACCCTCATGAATTGGTTGTTACCTGCCAAGCTTCACCAAGGGTATTTCCCATAGGTGGAGGAATGGGGGTGTTTTCCTGGAATAGGGTATCAGACTGTATTTGTAATCTTCCTATTGGTGGATACATGTTTTGGAAATGTTGTTCACTTTTACTTTGAAGCGTGATAAATACTCCTCATCCAAGGGAGTGGGTATGGACTGTCTTTGATATCGTAGTGTCCAAAAGGACTCGAAGAGATGAAGTGGACTCTCCAATAAATGTCATATTGTTAGAGCCTGATGGCTCTGGCTGTTGTGTTTGTGCAAACTGATCAAACTCCTCAATTCATAATGAAGAACTTGAGCTAGTTCTTTGAGGGGGAGTTTGAGATGACAAGTAGTTACTTGAATAGTTATCTACCCATGCAGAAAGCGAGGGCGATGGTTGTCTATTTGTTTGACTATAGTTTGCTTCCCGGACTTGAGAGAGTCTCCATATGCATCGTATCCCGACATATTCGGGGTTTATGAATACCCACGAATAATAGGAAAGAAGCGAAGGTGGATGAGAGAAATGAAAAATAATAAAAGGAAGAACTGTTTGTTCACGTTGGGTTCACCAATTTTGTACGGTGGAAAAGTGACATGCAAGCATGGGAATCTACAAGTACCTCTTCCTCGTACTGACCTCCCGAGGTCGTGTTGAGACAACCAGGTGGATGTTTGGATGTGAATAGATACGGCCAAGCTAATCGGTAATCTTATATCCTCAATACGCAAAAATGGAATCTGTGAATCTAAAGCGAAGAAGGCCCTTCTAACCTAAATTGGTGTAACGGTCCGTTCGGATATAATGGTTTCTTGGAGGCTCCAATCAATGTCGAGCTCTGTCGAGACCCTGTTTCTTGGTTGTTGGACAAGTGGGAAGTGACATGTGGGAGCTTCGTATATATCTCTAGACAAGGTCATAAAATGGCGATGGGCGATTTAGTGGGTTTATAGTTAACTATGGGTGGTTTTCTAGTCTAGCCCAAAACATATTCGATTGATTGGCTTCTATGTTTAATACGAGAATTGTAGTATAACATCTGGTGGGAGTGGTGAATATCTAAATACCAGCATTCGTAAGCAAGTGTCAATACTTAACTGACTTGTAGGACCGTTGGGTTGTGGGACTTGGGGACCACAACTGTGAGATTGTGGTTGTTGTGGACCTATTATGGTCATGTGAAGAATCAATCCCTTCTCCCAACTATCTAATAATCGTGCCTTTCAACCTCTATGTTTAGAACTAGAAGTTGTATGATTTTCTTGGAGTACCTAACAGGTGTTCTGGCAACTTGAATACGTAAGCTAGTATCTATGTCAATGAGGGGGTCTCTTGCGTCGGGTTATGGAACCAAAGGATCACAACCAAATGTTTTCTCTCATTCGAATCCTTGCACAATCATTTAGATTTTTATCAAGGCAATATATAGTTTGGATGGTTTGACCAGAATGTGTAAGCTTTGTCATCTTCGATGTTTAATCCTCTTAGTTGCTCACTAATTGCTTGTAAATTTGCTGTTCCTCGAAAGACCTGTATCCTGAGGTCTTGATCTACATAAGCTAATGTTGTGGGTAGATTTGGCTGAGGCACTATGGGTTCAAATATATACTCTCTAGGCTCTCTAGGTCATGTGATTGTCATACAAAATGATTCAACTTTTAACTAACATTTAATAAACTGATTACAAAAGAAGTATTTACACTATGCAAGCATTCTTCTATTTTTGTATTTTCAATGACGTATTTTAATGAAATTAAAGAGCAACTACTCTAGTATATCTATAAAATGAACAACTAATCTAATAACAGAATAAAAACAAGCAATGTAGCCTGGTATGGCTATTTTCCTGTGCAGTTGTGATTTTATCCTAAATATCTAAGCAGCTATATATTTTGAATTGAAAGGCTCTTGATCCTACCTCAGAAGTGAGGAATGAATCACAGTTTCTTAGAAACTATCAATCCCCATAGCTTCCCCGGTGATATCGAGAGTGAACTTTTAACTGAAATGAAATAATTCACTACTCTATTTGATATGTCGTAACTAGAACTTTGATAGCTCAAACCTGGTGTTTACAGAACAGTGGTAAATCCAGTTGTGTGTGATTTTGTCCCCTTAGTGTGATCTCCTTGTTCCTTTGTGTCCTCGTGAATCTAGAAAGTGTGTATATGATCGTATCAACAGAGGATGGTATTCGAATAATGACAGCTTTGAATATAGACCGAATACAATGCGAGTAGGAGAGAGATAGCGCAAGTGAACAGAGATTGACTATGCAATTCCTAGCGGGATTTATTGTGGGAATACAACACAAGTGTACTAAGAGTTTCAGAAACTACCCTTGTGATAAAACAAAACCTGCAACTTTAATGGATTCTAGTCTAGAAATGAAGTTATTCTATGTTAAACTAATTGTATGCAGCAACAATGAAACAAGATTGAAACAAGAAGATGATATGACTTCTAAAATGCCAACAATGGAAGCAAAACATGAAACTAACAGAATTCTAAGCAAGGAATTGAAAAAATGAACAAGAGAATTGAGAGGATGAGGGGCCATTTGCTTGAAAACAAGCTGGCTATTTATAACCAATGCATTTACCAGAGGGTAACTCCCATTAGAACTCTTTTACTATAAACAAAGGAAAAACACTATTACCAGGGGACCAAAAACATTAATGCAAGCCAAAGTGGTTGAAGAAAGCGTGTAAAATCTAAGATTTACATTTGATGCGATCATCGGAAGGATCTAGAAAATGCGTACAAGACCGCCGCCCATGCGGGATGGCGGTCACGTGACCGCCACCTAGGCAGGGCGGCGGTTTCGTCACTGAAGACAAAATGAAAGAAGAAAAGGGGGAGAAGAGCAAAAAAAAGCATGCGAGAGGCTGAGCGGGGCATGCGGGATACAAGCATATACATGGAGACCCTTTTTGGATTTCGAACACCTTGCAAGGAGACCTGTATCATCATTGGGGCATGTGTAACATCATTCCGGCAGTGTAGTACCCTACAATTTCGGGTACGTACAATTTCATACTTTCTATCTTAATTTTCTTGGCTCAGATATGTACTTCATTACATATCTAATTTACAATCTTGTTACATATTTAGATTAGGGATTTTATTCAAGCTCTGGTTCACCAAAAATGATTAATTTTCTTAATCATTTTGGTGAACCCAACTCGATCGAACCCTCTTAAGTAGTCATTCTTTTTCCTCATTAGATGCTTATCATCATGAATGTTTCCATCCATACTTATTTACAAAATCATCTTGATTGTATCAATAAGCTCAAATCCTATTTATCTACCACTTATATTCATCCTCACACATCACCTGAGTATGTCTATCATAAGTTTACTTCCACTCTGTCTCTTAACGAAGATCACATCACTTTCACATCAGATGAGCTGCCTTCTCAAGCAATGTTAGAGCATGACCCCCTATATATTCAGGTTTGTATCAATAATGTCCGGTTAAGCGCACCTTTTTGATAATGTCTCCACCTCAACATTTATAACATTTCTTTTCTCGATCAATTAGGTCTTTCTAAAACTTCTTTGGCTCCTTCATTAGTATATATTCACAAATTCGATAATATCCCCAAACGTGCCTTAGGTACCATTTCCCTCTCTATCACTATCAGGTCCATGTACACTAACTATTCCATGCCACATAATGCCCAACAACCTCAATTATAATATTCTTCTTGGGTAGCCTTGGATCCATGTTATGCATGTGGTCCCCTCCACTCTTCATACATGGCTAAAATTCCTTTATCAAGGAGTTGTCTATGATGTTCCAGCTGATCCATCCCCTTTTACATATTGCCATTCTATTGAGCATTATAATGATACTCCTTGTTCTTTTGATTCTACTCAGATTTTTCTAAATATGGTCTAGGATATGAATATTTGTGCCATTGTGGTTTTTCCGATAGTGGCTTAGGCTCAATGACAAGGAGCTGAAAAACCTTGGGATCTTCCCACACAATCTAACAAATTTGGATTGGGATATCATCCTCCATCTCTCCCTCCTTCGAAGCTTATACTACCTTACATACTTATTCACTTCCTCTTATACATCTAGAACTCATCAATGGTTCTACCTCTAATGCTTGGGATAATTTAGAAACTTTTTCTACTAATGAATCTCTTTTGGAATACATGGGTGTTTACGATCAATTCCCTTATTTTCACCATAAGAGGCATTCTCCATCATCTCTTAATGCTACCACTTACTTTGGAGAGTTTGATACACCTACTGACAATGCCGATCTCCTTGATACTATTCCTACTAACCCATACATTAAGGATCGATCAACTCTTCTCAATAAGGAGACCATTCAATATAATCTTGGTACATCAAACAACCAACATATGATTTTGTTAGTTGCCTCTCTCGCGCCGATGAGCAAAAATATATCAAACAAGTTCTTCATGAATTCTCTAAAATTTTGGCATGGGATTACAAAGATATTCCAAGTAATGATCCATCTATTTCCCTACATAACATCATTCTTAACCCCAAAGAAAAAACCTGTTCAATAGAAAATTTGTAAAATGCACCCAAAATTTGCACTCCTAGTCAAAGAAGAAATACAAAGACTACCGGATGTTGGATTTATTCGCATTGTTGATTATCTAGAGTGGGTATCTAACATTGTACACTGTTATGAAGTCGATGACTGGGTCCACTGCTGCACATACTTTCATAGTTTAAATAAATATTTTCCCGAGGATAGTCTCCCTTTACCCCACATTGATGCCATTGTCGATTCCACATCTGGATATGATATTTTATCCTTCATGGATGGATTTGCTTTGGTTCAACCAAATTGAAATCAACCCGATAGACCAAGAGAATACTTTTTTCACTACACCATGAGGTACATTTTATTACACTATCATGCCTTTTATCCTTAAAAACATCGGGCCACTTATCAATGAGCAATGACACACATATTTCATGAATATAGTCACAAGATTATAAAATATTATGTTGATGATATCTTGCTAGACCACGATGCCATTCCACCCATGCCCAAGATCTACATAGGCTCTTTGAATGCTTACAACAATATAAAGCATGCTTGAATGCAAAAGTGATTTTTGGAGTCACAACTAGTAAACTCCTTGTGTACATTATCTCACAATGCGGTATTGAAATAGATCCTAAAAATATTAGGGCCATTGTCAATATATCTTTGCCTCAAAATTTACATCGATTACGCTCACTACAAGGAAACATTCGGGCCATTCGATGGTTTATTTCCCAACTTGTTGATAAAACCCAGCCATTTACTTGCTTGATGAAAAAATACACTAAGTTTGTATGGGATGATCAGGTCCAACAAGCATTTGATACCCTAAAAACATATTTGTTAAATCCACCTGTACTTGTACCTCCTATAGCCGAATGAATTTTCTTATTATATCTTTCTGCCACATTTCATGCTTTGGGATCCCTCCTTGCAAAACATGATGACTCTCAACGCGAAGGACTATTTATTATATCAGACACACTTTGATATCTTATGAGTGTAGCTATAGTTATATCGAGAAGTTATGCCTTGCTCTTGTCTTTGTAGTGGAAAAGCTACGCCACTACCTTTTTAACAATGAAGTGCCTATAATTACTAAGGTAGAACCTTTACGCTAAATGTCCCACACACATATCTCAAGACATCTAACACAATGGGTGATGTTATTGACATAATTTGAGCTCAAGTTTATCTCGCAAAAAGTGATAAACAAACAAGTTATTGTTGATCAACTAGCTAAATTTGAGGCACTCTTACCAATCACATATCCCATCTCGCAATTATTTTTGAGATGACTTTACATCAAATGCCATTAATAAAGACACATGGACCATGTATTTTGATGGATCTCATTTTTCGCTTTTGTGGTTAGGGTTGGCATAATCTTTATCACTCCACACGGTGATTATTTCCCCTTTACATATCGTTTAGGATTCTCATGCACTAATAAAATTGTTGAGTATGAAGCACTTATTCTTGTCCTCATCACTTTGCTCAAAGCTCCTTATTCGTAAAATTTGCATACATGGTGACTCACAACTCATTATTAATCAAGTTAATGATAAATATCACACAAAGGAAGACCATCTCGTGCCATACAATAATCTTTTCAAATAAATTTTATCCACATTTGAGACTTACTCTATCACGATTATTCCTTGGAAAGACAAGCTCCATGCGAGATGTTATGGTCAACACTTCATCACTTATCCCTTAGGATATCATTGATGAGCAAGCCAAATTCATTATTAGGAACTTACAAAACCATCTCGTTTAGGATTTACTTCTCAAAGTTTTTATCATCACATGTAGTACTTATAATCCCGAATGGTTTACACATATTTACAACTTTGTTTATCAACAATCCATTCCCCGATGACCTTCAACCTCAAGAAGCTTGTCACACCGTGGCATGAGACCGGACGTTATGCAATCATTAGGGATGAATTATTTAAATGTTCATTTGATGACCATTTATTATGATGCTTAGGACTCACCAACATCCCCACCGCTATATCTCATATGCATGATAGCCTATGTGGTGGCCACTTATTGGGAAATGATATGTCACATAAACTCATAGGACAAGGTTATTATTGGTAAAAAATGGAACAAGATTGCCTAGAATATGCCAAACAAAGGCAATAAATGGCAAAAACATGGTAACCTTAACCATTCACCTACTTATGACCTACATCGTATTGCCCCATCTTGGCCTTTCTCCTTATTGGGTTTCGACATTATTGAAACAATCAATCCCGAATCGGCTAAAGGCCACAAATATATTATTATGGCCACATAATACTTTACTAAATAGGTGGAAGCGACACCGCTACAAACTATCACGGTCTTGACATATGTGATTTTATCACTACTTGTATTATTACACACTTTGACATCCCCTATGCTATCATCTCTCGAACACATGCCCTCTTTCAAGAATAAGGATGTCAAAAGGATTTGTAAAAATTCAAGATAAAATATTCATTCTTTACACCTTACTACTCATAAGGTAATGGCCTAGCTAAAGCAACTAATAAGACCATTGTCAAAATATTATGCAAAACTATGGGCACTAATGGTAACAAATGAAACAACCAACTTCTATATGCTCTCTAGGCTTACCGTACTAGTGTGCATACACCCACTAATGCTATGCCATTCTCACTTGTCTACAATATTGAGGATGTTATTCCTCCGGAACTTGAAATCTCGTCACTACGAGTATCACTAAAACGCATACTAAAAGACAATTAATATCGATAAAAACACCTACATGTGCTTGAAATACTTAACACCCACCGGGTCCAAGCCCTTGAGAACCTTCAAGTTTATCAATCTCACTTTGATCAAGCATATAATAAAAAAATCGTCCCGATGAGTTCAATGTGGGTGAACTTTTACTAAAGAAAAACCATAAAACAAGAATGTTGAAGCTCCTTTCACAGTAAGTTCAAACCAAATTGGCTAGGCCATTATGTTATCATTAAAAACTTGGGGGTGACGTCTATCATCTTGTTACTCTCCTTAATAAATAACTTAAAAACCCACTCAATATTATGCATCTCAAATGATACTATTCATGAAACTCATACTATTACCCGATGCCGCACCGTCATGCTACGGTTCACACTTGACTGCTGAGGGAATACTATACACATAAACCTCATACACTACATGCTACACACAACACACCACCCTTTGATACACTCTAGTTCCTCATTATGCTAAAATGGAAATATTCTAGCCTAATCTAAATGCTAGAGGAGCAGTAAATAAATAAATAAATAAATAAATAAATGCAATACTAAAAGTACCCAAGCAACTAAGAAGGTAAAATATGAAACCCTAAGTATAAAGAGGGCTAAAAGGTCTTAGCTAATTTTTCAAGGTTGCTAGGATGTGTTGCATAGTGGAGACTCGTTGAATAATAGGAGGAAACGATTGCACAAGAGCCCGAGAAAATACGGTTCTAGACTATTTGTCTAGATTGGGGAACGTGGAGAAGGATGGGGGCACTTGGGATGCTTTGGTGTAGATTCTAGGTTCCCTAGTATGCAAGAATGAGGAGAACTTGGTTCCGATAGGGTCACTAGATCTTCACGCTTGTTTGCTTCTTGTCACACGTATGTCGCACCTAGTTCGTTGATGTCGCCGTAAACCTACAATAAAGAATCATCTGCAAAACCCCAAACAAAACATCAAACCCCAAAAAATAAATATGCATATGAAGGGGTCGATTGTCTTTAGCCACCACACTAATATATTTACTAATTGAGTGTTACACTACATCTCGGACTCCAATGTAGTTCTCACGTGCGTGCAGTGCACGCCATACGCAATGCAGCGCAGTGTGTGTGGAATTACTCCCTAGGTGCTCTTGTGCGTGTCACACTTTGTGAGTACCAAGGAATACTAGATGTAGAATGTAAGTAATGTGTGCATGGAGTATAATAGAATCTCCTCCTATGAAGTGTATGTAGAAACCAACCGTGTGTCCCCCGTGATGGAGCTAGATAGATGCAAATGGATCTCTATATGCCTTTGATGCATGCAACCTTAGATGGAGATAATAATGCTTAGTGCTCGGTCCCTCATTCCCGATCACACAACCTTATATTTATATGATTCCCTTGTTTGAATTTCATAATTAACCCCAAAAAGGCCAAATACCAAAAAAATAATTTTCAAATGACTAGAAAGGACTTTAAAAGTGTAAGTAAGTAAAGAGAGGACATGGGCACCCAAAAGGGACAGGAGTGGCTAACGCTACTTTCCTGGATGGGTGATCCAGATCGAGAATGATAAATGATGAAAGGTGAAAGTATAAACTGAGCAAGTACAAGTGCAAGATTGAAAGTAGAAACATAAAGCAAAGCAAAGTGGCCAAAGACATGGGTTAATTATTACTTTTTGTACTTAGGAATCATATGAATAGTAATATGTAACCGAGACTAAATAATTACCCAAAGTGCATGATTTAGTGTCTATATTTTTCCCAACTTTATGTTGGTGAGAAGAATGCTTAGTAACATAAAGTAGATAGAGATGTGTACCTAATAAACCATGTAGAGTGATGTAGAAGGCATGTCAAAGGACTAGACAAAGTGTGGAATGAGAAAACAATGGAGCGTGGAGACTAAAGATGAAAAAGTGATGAAAATGAACCTAGGGTGGAAACGCATGTGTAGATGCCAATTTGTGTGATGTACCCGCATGTTAGTACCGATGTGTGATGTTGTTATTAATGTTGTGTTGGTGTTGGATTCTTTCTTACCATAAAAATAGACCTGCAAAAGAGGAGACAATCAAGTATTCAAATACACATGTAAATGTGTAAAAAATGTGTGTAAAGATGCATGTATGTATATAAAAAGCATGTAATGAAAATTACAAAAATGAAAAAAGAACATGTGTTTCTGATTTGTAATGAGAAAAAAGGGTGTAGAAAGGATCCTGTCGATGTTGTGTGATTTTTTTGGGAGATCTCACGCCACTAGCCAAAAAAATACAGGGAGGAAAGTTTGATTTATCCTTCAACCTTTAACTACTTCCCAATACTATAAAATATATCTTTACTATCAAGGTTTTGTGGGTGATTCGATGCCAAGGAAGGACTAGTGTAGAGAGGAAGGTCTCGTTGTTATTCTCTAACCTTTAACTGCTACATAGAATGCTAAGGACAACCTACACCGTAAAACACCATTGTGTATAGATTTTTGTAGACTATGCCGAACCCACTCTCTATGTAACTACCCCTTGGTTATAGGTACTCTAGGTAAGTCATCGGTATACTAAGGACCCAAGTCGATTCTAAGCCCTAAACTATGCTAACTTGTACAATCTTACCGTGTTATGCATACTTTGTATGGGGTGGCTTCTCCACCCATGATACCCCCCTCTTTGGGGCACATGTGATGTCATTTGTAAGAGTGTGCAGCCCAAAGTAGTTCCAACCATTGAAATTGTGCCAAGAAGGGGAGGGGATGTGTTTGGTAAAGACCAAGGCATATGAAAACAAGTGGTTGGGAGGAAAGTGTTAGTGGAAGAAAAAAATACATGCATGTATAAGACAAAGTGTAAGCTAAACAAACAATTTAGTAGTTTTCATGAACGAAAAGTTCCTTGCTTAGGCCACCAAGGGAAAGTGCATTCTTCGAGAATCACCTCTTGAATCTAGATTCTACAAGTCTGATAGCGCATCAGCGGTGGGACTTGGTCTACGCTACTCCTCCCGTAAAGATACCAAGAAAAAAGACCATCCGTTGTTTACAAATAGCAATACCAACCCCACCCAAAATGGTTAGAGTCTCCAAGGAATTCTCCCGGTGAAAACCATTGTCCTTCATCCCATCCATAAGGATGCCTCATGACAAGCTCCCCTATTCCAAGAACGGGGCCAAGTGGAAGAGAAAATCACAAGTGGAAGACAATGTGCAAGCTAGAACACACAAGAAGACAATGTAGACTGCAAAAGGCGGGTTAAAAACATGGAACATCACTCACAATGTCATAAGAAACTCAAGGCCGTAGTGTCTACATAAAAATAATCAAGTGCACTAAAAAGGGCAAGGCCTCGTATACAATAGAAAAATGAGGCAAACAAGTACATGTAATTTAACAGATAACCATGGTGGCATGGAATATTGTAAAACAAATGCTGGATATGAAGCACCCGTTAGCATGTTAGAAAGTTAAAATGTATTTCAAAGCATGTATAATCTAATAAAGTAAAGTGTTAAGTACAAAATGAAACAATAACACCTGTAGTGTATGAAAGTGGATGCCCTTAGGAGCCTCTGTGGGACTGGTATGGTGTCAAACATCCATGTTGAGTGTAATGGATCCGTATCTATGATCAAAACTAGAAATAAAATGAACATGCATGTGTGTATGATAAACAATAATGACATACAAGATATCTATCTAGCATGCGTAGTAAGATGAACATGAACAAGTAAATGTAAGCAAGAGTACATGCAACTAAGCTATGCAAAATTTTGTGGATGGATGGAATGGAGTGAAAAATGGATGATAGGAGCTGCATGCCCCCAAGTGAATGATGTTGTATGTAGTGAGGTTCATTTTTTATGCATCCCATTCAATAATAATAAAATGAACCATAAACGAGAGTGTGTCATTAGGAAATTTTCGAACTATGTGTTATGTGTAGCGTGGTGTGATGAATGTGTAGCGATGAAGTGTGACATAGAGATGTTGTATCGAAAAATGTGATGATTTATCCTAAATCGTGTATCATGACAAGATGATATAATAAGTGACAAGTTAGCCTATAATGTATGTCACGAAAGCATACTAGAAGAAGTGATGATGTAGCCTACGACATATATCACTACAAGATGATAGATTTAGATGATGATTTATCATAGAGCATACGACACTACGAGATGGTAACAAGATTGATGATTTAGCCTAAGGTGTATATCACTAATCTAGGAATTTTGCAAGATAAAAATAATGACTAATGAGTGTGTGTATGAGATGAGGTCCATTTGTAATGTATACCCTCATCATTCCAAAGTATAAACCGTTAGAATAGAGTGTGTCATAGGGTAGTGAGTGCAATGCGTATGAGAAGATGAATAGAATGTGTGATGCGTGTAGTATATGCGAGGATGAGAAAATGTTATGTAGTGTGTAGAATGTGCGTTGTAGAATATGTAGCTTGCATGCAAGACACATGGATGATGTAGGTTTAGATGTATGTGTGATGAATTCTAACATAGTGT
Organism: Taxus wallichiana var. yunnanensis; assembly: GCA_018340775.1. Taxonomy (NCBI): domain Eukaryota; kingdom Viridiplantae; phylum Streptophyta; class Pinopsida; order Cupressales; family Taxaceae; genus Taxus; species Taxus wallichiana. The sequence goes on from CM031234.1 coordinate 537,220,362, forward strand.
GTAGGGTATGTATGATGTATAAATGTATAGAGAACAAAATGTGAATGATGCAAAATAGATGTAAGATGTGATATGTAAGATGTATGATATAATATGTATGATGTTAAAATTTACAATGTATAATGTAATATGTAAGGTGAAGTGTATGTAGAAGAGTGCAAGATGCATGACGATGTGTGATGTTTAGTGTGTAGTGTGTGAGGTTCATGTGTATAGGATACCCTCAACATTCAAGTGTGATCCAAAGCACAAGAGTGCATCATTGGGAAAAATGGTGAGAAAAGTCACCTACTAGAAATTAAGTGGTCATGGAGCAATGAAAGTAATATTAGAAGCATGAGACAATGGATGAGTGTGAAATGTGTCGTGACTATAAAATGAGGAAGTAGTTGACTGCTTCTTTAACAAAATGAATTGGAAATGAAAGTTGAGTAGGATGGGGAGAAATATTGAATTGTGGTATCTTTGGTGGTATTGATGTCATTGCAGAAGACTTGATAGGAGAAGGTGGACTCATTTTGAGAGGTGGTTGCTTAGGCGGTGCTTGATCATTAGAAGCAATGGCATGATGCGCATTAGGTATAGATGAATCAGATTTAGGAACCCATTGGGGTGTAGCATTTGTAGATGGGCGCACAAAAAAATGTTGTGCAATGAATGAGATAAAGCCTTGATGCTCAAGATGTTTGATTCTTCATTGTAAAGCGTAGCAATCATTATCATTATGTCCATTGATTTGATGATAATTGCAATATGGATGACCTTGATATTTTTTTAGCTAATAAGGAGGATAGTAATGAGTAGGTGGTAAAGTGATCAATTGATGACTAAGAAGCTTAATAAAGATGTCAAGTTGCTTAGTAGTATTACGATCAAAGGTGTGATGTTCGATAATGGTATGACTTGAGGGTCACTGATATGAGCACATGTAGTAGACATTAAATGAAGATGATATGTAAAGGGAGAAAAAATGATCCTAAGAAGCCTCCTTAAAATGTTGGATTTCATATTTGAGAGATGTAATAGTGGATTCCATAGCCTTAAATTTGTCTTGAAATAAATAATATAAAGCTTGAATTGAGTCCAACATGGATTGGTTAGATGGAAGATCACTAGGACTAGGATCATCAAATATACAATTGAATATATGAAATATTTCATGTGGCGACATATCTTTAGGAAGATACATGGTGTTTAGGAATTTTTGAAGAACAAGTTGGAAATTGGGATGTATCTTAAGCAAATCAGACAAAGAAATTTGAGGAATATTAGGAACCATGATAGAAAAGATGATGTGCCAAATAAGGATACAAATGACCGATCATGAGTGGGGTTCACCAAAAATATTATGCTAAAATGGAAATATTCTAGCATAATATAAATGTTTTAAGAGCAATAAATACATAAATAAATGCAATACTAAAAGTACCCAAGAAAATAAGCAAGTAAAATATGATACCCTAAGTACAAAGAGGGTTAGAAAGGCCTTAGCCGATTCATCGATGTTGGTGGACTATGTCATAGTGGAGACCGACTGAACATGATGAGGAAACTGTCACACAAGAGCCTGAGAAAATGTAGATCTGGACTATCTGGCTAGACTAGGGAACTTGGAGAAGAATGAGGGCACATGGGGCACTCTGGTTTGGATTCTAGGAATCTTGGTCTACATAAATGATTGGAACCTTTTTCCAAGAGGGTCGGTAGAGCTTCACACTTGTTCACTTCTTGTCGTGTGTATGCCACACCTAGTTCTTTGAAGTCACTTTGTAAACTGCGCAATAAAGAATCACCCGTAAACCCTAGACAAAACATCAAGCCCAAAAATAAAGATGCATATGAAGGGGTTGGATTGTCCTCATCCACCACAATGGCAGACTTACTAATTGAGTGTTGTACTACATCTCAAACCCAATGTAGTTCATTGTGTGTGTGTGTGCATAATTTTGCCCTAAGTTCTCTTGTGCGTGTCACAATTTGTGAGTAGCGAGAAATAACTAGATATAGAATGTAAGTAATGTGTGCATGAAATAAAATAATCTCCCCTCCTATGAAGTGTATACAGAAATTCAGCCTTGTGTCCCTTGTGATGGAGCTAGATGGATGTAAATGGAGCTCTAGATGCCTTTAATAGATGCAACCTTAGATGGAGATAGTAATGCTTAGTGCCTAATCCCTCATTATGATCACATAAATTTATATTTATATGAATCCATTGTTTGAATTTTGTAATTAACCATAAAAAGGTTAACTACCAAAAAGATAAATTGCTCAAACAACTAGAAAACACCTGAAAAGTGAAAATAAAGAGAGGGAAGGGGTACTAGAGGGGACATGAGCTCCTAGTGATACTATTCTCGGTTAGGAGCTCAAGTCTATGATGATAAATGATGAAAAGTGAAATCACGATTGATAAAATACAAGTGCAAGACTAAAATAAGAGGCATAAAGCAAAGCAAAGTTGTTGGGGTTAGCACACCGGTTGTACAAATAATACATCAGATCTAAGCATACATGTAAATAAAATTAGATATTCTACTAGAAGAAATATACATAACAAGAGATATAAATCAACACTAGATTTAATGTGGTTCACCCAGTGTGGGCTACGTCCACCAAGAAACAAGCCAATATATTATCCAAAGATTTCACAAGATATACAATGAAGATTTATAATCTTCCACACCTCTTAGATGTACAATACTTGTCTTACTCTCAAGCTTTTACTTCTTCACCAAGAATTCTCTCTCTCACAATTATTCTCACAATAATCATCAAATTTTGTAAGTTCTTAATTCTTACTTCTAAACCCTAGATTTCATGCTTATATAGGTGTATATAAACTTAGGTAACTTAGCCATGCAATTACAATCAATAGATATTCTTTAATAATAAAAATATATCTACTTCTCGTGAGTTAATTTAAGCACCCACACACAGTAAATGACACTCAAGTTAGCCCTAACGATGCAGTTCCTCCTTTCCCGACTAATGCCGGTCATAGGTGACCGATGCCGATCCCTTAATAACTTATGTCATTTACGTGTTTTCTAGCAAGTTTCATATTGCATGCTAATCTAAATTATTTGAGCTCCACAACTCAACAATCTTCCACTTGGAGATTGATTACTGCACTATACCTGCATAACGTCATTCTTGGATCCTTTCTTAGATTTGTTTCGTCCTCTTCAAGTCTCAAACTCGAAGACCAACAAAAGTGGAGTGTAGCTCCAAATTCTCCTTTTCTAATGGCTTCGTTAGCATATCCACAGGGTTTTCACTCGTATGAATCTTTTCCAGATTTAACTACCCATTCTCCAATACCTATCGTATGAAGTGATACCTCAATTGAATGTGTTTTTTTCTTGATTGAAACGTTGAGTTATTTTTCAAATGAATTATACTATGAATGTCACCGAACTGTTTGCAATCATCTTGCTCCTTTCCCAAATATTTCATGAACCTACTCATCCATATCATCTCTTTTCTAGCATATGTAGCTGCAACATACTCTACCTCTATAGTAGATAAAGTAACAACCTTTTGCAATCTCGAAATCCAACGAACCTCCGTCCCACCTATTGTAAAAATATATCTAGTAGTACTTCTCCTACTATCCAGGATCTCCAACCATATCCGAATCAACATATCCACATAGTGAAATACCCTAACCTCCATAGCATAACTGCATGTTAGATGTCTCTTTCACATACCCGAGTATCCATTGGACTGATTTAAAATGTTCTTTACCTAGATTGACCATATATCTACTCACAACTCCCACTTCCTATGCAATGTATGGTCTAACACAAACCATAGCATGCATAAGAATCCCAACTCGTTGAAGCATATGACACTCATGTCATGTATTTGACCTGCTCATGTGATGATGGACACCGATATTTGTTCAATTTGAAATGTCCACCATAGGTGTACTAACAGTTTTGCATTCGCATCTTGAACCTTTCTAACACCCCGTAGATATAATACTCCCGAGACAAATACAATTTATTATTCTTCTAGTTTCTGTGTATTTGCATGTCAAGGATTATTTTTGCAGCTCCTAAATCATTCATAGAAAATGTGTGAGCTAGCTTTCCCTTAAGCTCACCAATGTCCTACATACTAGATCCTGCAATAAACATATCATCCACATACAATAACAAAATAATATAGCTCCCATTTCCAATATTATTGAAATAAACACAATGGTCATATTCACATCTCAAGTAACCATGCTCATGCATAAAACTATCAAACCTCATGTACCATTTCCTTGGAGCTTACTTAAGCCCATATAGGCTCTTTTTCAACCTACACACTAATTTCTCCTTACCCTTGACTTCATACCCAAGCGGCTGTTGCATATAAATCTCTTCATCCAAATCACTATGAAGGAAATTTATCTTCACATCTAGTTGCTCTAAATGTAAATCATGTACTACAAGTAAACTCAATACAATACAAATAGAAGTCATCTTAACAACATGAGAAAATATTTCACCAAAGTAAATACCTACTTTCTCTGTAAATCCATTTACTACAAGCCTTTCCTTATACCTTTTTTGCCCACCCTCTTCTTCCTTGGTCTTGTAAAACCACTTGTTGTACAATGTCCTCTTACTACTGTAACTTAACTAAATCCCAAGTCTGGTTCTATTCTAAGGATTTCATCTCCTCATCCATGTCATGCTCCCACTTTGGATGTGGGTCTCATCTTACATTACTTCTTCAAAACTCTCTAGTTCACCATTATCAGTCAATAATAAATAAAATAGAGAAAGTGTAAATCTTTCTAGAGGTTTACTTACCCTTTGTGACCTTCTCACATGAGTTTGGGGTACCGGAGGCTCATTCTGACCTCTTGGACATTTGTATCCAAATATGTCAGTGATCGATGCCGGGAACTCCTAAGAAACGTCGGTTCTACTAATTGATGCCAGTTCTTCTCTTCTGTAATTGATACCGGTTTTGTTGACTGATGTCAGATAGGGGTTAATCGACACCGGTTACTATGTAACCCTATTGGTACTACTTTTAAATATGAGAGTTCATTTTCATTCACAATCTTCTAAACCAGTTCGTCCTTGGGTACCAAAATTTTATCCTCAGTACATTATCTTTTCATTCCATTCAATATCATGAATCCTAATGATTTTATAATTCTCTAAATCCCAAAAATGGAATCCAAAATCACCGGATCCATAACCAATGAAAATGCATCTCTTAAATTTTGCATCCAACTTTTCCTATTTTCCTTATCAATATGCACATAAGCTTCGAACCAAAAATTTATGGAAAGAAATATATACCTCTTTTTCGGTATAAGCTTCCTCTCGGTATTCCTCCATCTAGTGAGCTTGAAGGCCCACAGATTAATCAAATAAACTGCCCGTATCAACCGCCTCTGCCCAAAACTGAAAGGGAAATCCAGTTGTATGCTCATACTTCTAGCACATTCCATGATTGTTCTATTCATTCTTTCAAGCAACACCATTTTCCTGTGGTGTTCTTTTGAGAAGATAAAATATGACACTAAGGAGAGGGAACACGAAAGATTTTCATGTGGTAGTAAGGCATATCTAAAGGTGCAAAAGGATATGGAAGGAAACACAAACGAAAGACATATTGATTTAGGACTTAGCCATTTTCATGGTTACGAGACTATTTTGGAGATAGCGTATGGAGCACACAACAGGATGGAGACTTGCATGACACACAAATGTTATTTTGGGAAGAGCGTCTACTAAGCAACACACATGAGTTCAAGATAATAATAAGATTGCTACTTGCCGCTTAACTGTAAGAGATATACCATTAGTGCACTTGCATGTGTGCATCTTATTAAAAGGTGCATGACTATTTTCAGCATGCAACCTATTTTTGTAAATGTGTAAGCGGTGAAGGAAAGTCCCCACCCTTTTAAATATGTAGTAATCTATGTAGATTAGGTGTGTGTGCTGTATATGAACTATTGTGGAGTTATGCTACTAGATCCGATGCGCACATAGAATTATGATACAACTCATTGTAAGAAGCTTATGCATTTATTATGTTTTAATATAATGGAGTGTGTTGAGTGAATAATGGTGTTAAATATGACTATAACTAGTTCTTACATGGTTGAATTCATTATATATATTGCTTAATTCATTACTCTTTTAGATCTAGATCTGGAATATGCTCTATGGAATATTTATAATGTTTATGGATATGAATACATTACATCTTCATCATGTTCACATCCTATACAAGCAACTCTAAGGAGGGTCCTAGTACCTTTGCACACTTTGGTTGAACGCTCACTCAGTGGGTGATGTTCCAAAGACGCCTAGGTTGTTCGTGGTAGATTCTAGGCTACATCATTGGTTCCGTTGCTGGGACCTCTTTTTCAATTGTTTTCAGGATGGTTTGTGATGAAGATGTACTGGTTGACCCTAGCAAGTGTTGAGGAGTGGATAAAATATCTAGAATAAGAGTACACATGGAGATTCAACACTAGATCTGAGTTTGATGCACACACGTGGGTGGAAAAGAATCAGTATGACTGTCTGTATGAGATATTATTTTCTATTTTCCTTGTAGAACTGTATGAGTGGTTGGTTGCTTATGTGTCTAAGTGAAACTGGAGGTATCTCAAACTTTTCTCGGACATAGGGAGAGTTTCAAGCCTTGTATGATGTTGATCTGATTTGGACATGTGCTGTGGATACTTGGTTCGTGGTGTTTTGAACATCTATACCCCGAATACTCAATTTCCACTTATACTTTCCTAGAGGTAGCTAAATTCCAATTTTTAGGGTATCTTAGGGGATATTACTTGCAAGGCATTCCACTAGCGATTAAGATCTTGATGGTAACCCTGAATTTAGAGGAAAATATGATGGCTAGCTAAACCACACCACGCGTGGGGGGGGAGCAGTTTTAGTGAAATATAATAGACCTAGTGGTAGAGAGACAAAGAGAAGAAATGTGGCTTATGTACAACAAGGTGCATGAGAGGGAGATAGAGAAGCAACGTGACATTGTAGAGTGGATGACATTGAAGATAGAGATGGATCACAAAGGATTTGGAGTTCACGTAGAAAGCATGGAGCTAGAGCATCAAGAACTCCCCATTTGGGTAAGTATGAAAGGGAACCCTCCTCGGCCTCACACAGGAGTACACTAACATAGATGAGTGTGCCAACAGAGTTGACTTGGGCCGTAGGTGCGCATCTAAATCTACCTGGCAACCTAGCCCTTGCGCTTGGTTTTCTAGTACCTAGTACATCCAATAGTCAACAAGATAATTTGGGTAGTAGGGAAGCATGAGTAAGTCACATAGAAAGTACATCAATGGTAGGGCAAATGTCTTCATTGTTTTTTGGAGGTACATTTTTAGGTGCATCATCTCGCATAAACTTTGAGCTCATAAAATGCTGGGCTCACTTTTGGGATTAGTACCACCACACGTACTATAGGATTTTAGTATAGTACTAGTGTTGGGACATAGGGAAGTACATATTTTGGTCCACTTAAGCTACGTGTTGGTGCAAATTCACAGGTTTGCACACTTTTCCCTAATTCTCTATATCCATTTTACTCAAAAACATCTTTTTGGCTCGAGCTGGTGACCTGCAACTTGATTTTTCTAGTTGAATGCCTTTGGAATACTCACAATCTTGTCATTCTGACCCTATATTGAAACAAATTTCCAAGTTCCCCTCTTTTGTGCCCTAATTTCTTCATTTTTTTGGGTGAGTCATTTTCCCTTTGTCAAAATCGTGAAAAGACTCAAATGGATCAAATCCGAGTTATTTGTTGTTAAAATCTCATGCCCCAGGTCGAAATCATTGTTAAATCATGTTTCATTGGATTCAAAACCAAAAAATCCACCTTCCTTGTGAAAAAATTCAATTTCTAGGGCATCCTCTGTATTTTTTACGTTTTGATGGGCATACGGGTGTCATTTTCTGTCAAATTAATCATCGCAAGCTTTTGGTGATGTGGTAGGCTCCTATTGGTCGGGATGTGCGGGAAAACATTACTAACTTGTCATTTTTGAGTTTTTACAAAAGGAAAATTTTTGTCCACGGCCCCACAGTGCTACAGTGATGTGCCTACGTGGCACGATTTGATTGGTTGATGGATCGGTGGGTGGCGGGCCACACTTAGGAAATTTTCTTCCATTTTGGAAAATTTCTTAAAATCAATTTTTGCCCGAAGGCCCGCAGCAAATGGTATGATGACACGTGGCTCGGAGGACAGGTGGAGAGGCGGGGGACTTAGAAAATTTTGATGTTTTTGGCTCAAGGTGTCAGGGGAAAATTTTGACCCGAGGGCCCGCACCCAATGAGATGAGGACACATGTCCAGGGGAGCCAAGGAGAAGCGGGTTCGGGATGTTTTTGGGATTTTTGCCTTCGGAGGCAAAATCTCAAAGTCAAATTTCTGCCCGAAGGTCCGCAACGAATCACAGTGTGACACGTATGCAAAAGGTTGAAATGGATGGGTGGAAGTTTGAAGGAATTTGAAGTTTTTTAACTTCAAAGGGTAAAAGAATTTTTTGGGGTCAAGTCCCACCACCAATGAACAATGGACACATGTCCAACATTTGATGGAGATTTGGAGCACGGAGAAAAGATGGAAATTTTTCCAAACTTTGGTGAAAAAAATTCAAGGTGAAAAATGAACCCATGGAAAATTTGGAGGTGTCCCCCCACAGCCAATCAGGGGGAGACATGTGGCACTATTCAAAAGTTAAGGATTTTGTGCTTGCGGTGGAATGAAGGAAAAAATGAGGGGTTAGCTCTGCAGCGAATGGGAGACCGCCACGTGGTGGAGGAAGCAATGCGGGCATTTGGGCCCGTGGAGGTTCTCAAGGAAATTTTCCTTTTTTCACAAAAGGAGAAAAATTTGTTATTTTGGCCCACGGATCTTGGTAGGGTCCACCTAGGGACACGTGGCGTGTCTAGGGGCATGTGGGGAAAATTTTCAAAATTTTCCCGAGGTCAGAAAAGGTTCAAAATGCATTTTTAAGGTTGGATGCCCGGTCCAATGGTATTTAGACACATGTCCACCTTATCCAGAAGTCAAAGAAGATATTTTTGAGCCTACATGTCGAATCTCATCAAGACACGTGGAGGGTGGAAATTTAAAGTTGATTTTAAATCAACGGTTGCTGAGTGTTTTCGTTTCTTGCCGCCATTGGAGCTCTAAGATGCTTAGAATTGTCATTTTTGCACCAAATTGCATGAATTTTTTTATGAAATCACATCCCCTCAACCTTCTGGATGCAATGGAATCATTCATTTGAGCTATTTCAGTGCCCTATAGTGATTTTCATGAAATATTTTTCTCGGCCCGTGTAAAAACGTGAAAAGTGAAAAATTAAAGTTGCAGAGTTAAAAATGATGAGGGAAAAAGGTGAAAAATGATTGCAAAGCATGCTGGCATGTCTGAATGCCAAAAACATGACCCTAGGATGGATAAGGATCCAAATCCATGTAATATTTTAAAATATTTGTGCATCTCTGGCATTTTGCGAGCTGTTTTACAATTTTATATCATTTTTCATCAAATGGATAGGGTTTTGTAACAAATTTGATCCCTTGAGCATATTCTTTTCTTGGGATGCAAGGATCCAAGCTGGCATAAGGTATATTATGTAATTTGGAGGCATTTTTGTAAAGTCTGTTGAGAATTTTGGAGAAAGAGAGAAGAATTTTCACGAGGAAAACTGGAAGAAGTCCATTTTATTTTGAAGAAACTGCTTGAGAGACATTTTTATTCCTATTTGCATCAAATGTTCATCATGTTGAGTTGGTTTCAGTGTAAAGCCATCAACAAGCTTTGAGATTTTCTAAATAACATTCCCTTGCTGATATATTTGATCAAGTTCTTGGATTAATTGGTTTTATCTCTTGGCAAAGCTTGGATACACTTGTATTTCAGTATGTTTTCAATTTGTGTTTCATGCTCATGTTGTAATCTTGTGTTTGGGATCTTTATTGGTCATACATGGTCTCATTTCTTATAGAGGGTTTGAAGGCATCTGCAATCTTCCATTTAGAAGAGCATTTATTTGAGTGAAGATAAACAAATTTAAATTCATCTTACCTTCCTTGTAAATTGAGGGTGTTTGTAAACCTTTGGGTGTACCTTAGGTCATGATCTAACAAGGGTTTCTAAATGCTTCATTGATATTTTTCCTCAAGCCTTTGTGGCAAGTTATCAAAGTTTGTATGGAATAGTGTAGATTTGGGCATCCATGTTTGCACACATCTTGGTTGAAAGAGAATTTCAAATTCATTGAAACATCTCTGTTGTTTAGGTGTTGTAACTCTTTTGCAAAGCTTCCCAAAGAAGGTGATGATTTCTAGCTACTCTTGTCCCAACATCTCTCATCAGAATTTCATTTTAAACTAACTCATCCTACCTACAATACGCTTGCATTTGCATTTTGTGTCCATAAAAGAATTCAATCCTTTCACTAAAATGCAAAAAGTTGATAAGGGTTTTATCATGTCTTTAGCAGCTCTAGCTTTGTTTTGAAAACATTTCCATCATTTAGTAGTGACAAATCCTTTGAGTTTGGATAATGGATACTTGATCATGTTTTCACAAAGCCTCTTCCATATCATATGCAAAACACAAGGATATCTCCATCTCCTTACCATATAGGGGCTGCAATATAGGTTCTCTTGCCTTGGTTGATAGGCACAACCTAAAATAGTGAGGGTTAGATCAAAACCCTCTTGAAGGTGCTATCCACTCCCTCAATTCTTGAATACAAACAAGCAAATAGGTGTGATTCCCCAGCTACAAATGACATACAAAACATCTATCCATCCTTGAGTGTCTTGTGCAAATTTATGATGCTTTTCAAGTTGTGAAGGAGAGTAAAATTATATACCAACACTATGGGTAGAGGATAAAGGGGTGTAGGTAGCTCTAGTTCTATTGGATTTGGTGGTTTTGGAGGCGAGACAACACAAGAGGCTCTGGATCGGGTGGGCAAGGTCCTCACCAACTCCAGAATATTTACATGAAAATGTCTCTTCATCTTTCAGAGTATAGGGGCATTGAAGATGCTTCTTTGAACATGTGCACATGTGTGAGATACTGTGGCACACAAAAGGGATCACAAATTCTGAGTGCAAGACAAGTCAATTTGTAACTAAATTATAGGTATACACACACAATTAGTACATAAAGTTTGACCATGATCAAACTTGTGTATGTTATGCAACGTTCAAAGATTTATTTCTTAAAGAGTTCTATATCCTTGAATTTGAGTAGAAGAGTATAAGCGCGCTCAAGGATATTAAAAAGGTACTACTGAAAGTGTTCAGAGTATGATGCCCATTTTAAAACACTTTTATCTAAGCTTTCTTATGATATTCACACAAGACGACATGCACAATGGTTCGTTGGAGGTCTGATCACACCTTTTAGAAATGTGTTGTCACATAATACATACAATGATCTCGCATGAAGCACTTGAAGTAGATTTACGATCGAGGCAATGAGAGTATAGACACTGGAGACAGCCCATTCTTATAAGAAAAAATTACAGCAATGATAAAGTAGTTGGAGAAACTATCGATGAATTTGGTACATGAGACATGCACTGGGATTTGGTGTATAGACTGTGAAGTGGAGGGGCACACCAAAGATAGTTGTCCCCACATAACAATACGTTCATTATTGCTAGACTGTGAGATATGTCACCTGAACCATGATGCTAGTCGTTGCCCATTATTACAATGCATGATAAGGAAGAATGTATCTTGCTATTGTAAGATTTTTTGGTCCATAAATCATGATAAAAAAGACTGTAGGTTGATTGGTCAGATCCATGATGCTATAGATATTGGTGTGCGATAGACATGAGTATCAGATAACTCTAAGGGTAAAGGTGAGCATCAGGATCATAATCAAAATCAAGCGCATTATGATCAGAATGAGGGGCGTTATGAAGGAGGACATGATAGAGGTCGAGGATACCGTGGTGGATTCGGAGGTCGAGGCCATGGTGGTGGATGAGGTGAATTCCCTCATGGAACATGCTTTACATGCGGATCACCTGACCACTACAGGCACGAATGTCCTCAGAATATTACATGTTCTTTCTATGGGAAGAATCATAGCTATGAGGAATGCCCAGATCTATATGAGCATCTTAGCAAGCAACATAAACAAGAGAACAAAGGTGTAGGGATGGTTAGGATACAATGTGCTATGGAAAATTAGTGGATGCCAAATTTGGCACCGAACCTAAGGTATTACCTGTAAAGATCACTACATGCACTGAAGCTACGCGTGCTAGAGATGATTTACCACAAAATCCTACCATCACTAAAGCAAAAGTTTTGCATGCAAGTTACTCGGATCCTGTGCACCAGAAGGAGGTTTATTAGGAGTCTATGGAGGTACTCAGAGACCTTCAAGGGGAAATACAATGTTTAAAGGAGCAATCATGGAAGATGGAACTAAAGAAGGCAACATAGATAGTTTAGTCAGATATTGATGACTTGAAGGAGGTATAAAAATGTTGCGCTAGGAGAATATTATTCCATTACTAGGGAGTTAGCTAAAGGGAAAAACTCCACGTGCAAATACTGAGAATGGGCATCGGATTCTACATGTAAATATTCCCCCACGTGATTAGATTATGATAAGGAGATCACTCTAAAGCTATTGTCGATGGATGGATCTTGAGTAATATATTGATTGACACAAGTGTGAAAGTAAATGTGCTTACTTTAGATGCATGGGTATAGACGGGGAGACCTACACACCGCACCCATATTCTAATGTATTGTTTATGGCTAATCGAACTAAGGACACTCCTATCGAGTTTTAAAAGATGCATCCATTACTATACAAGGGGATAAGTTCATTGGGGATTTTGAGGTTTTAGTGCTTGCAAAAGAAGATAGTTTCCTAGCTCTGCTTGACGCCCTTGGTGTTACACAAATAATGCTGATCTTCAGTTCAACAAGGGATGTATAAGTTTTGATAATGAGGAGGAAAGATTTATTTTCCCATTTAACAGATGGGAAATATATTCCCTATGTTGGGCCTTTGAGTGAGGAAGATCTGAATAGGATTTATGTACGCACCATTCGGGACCCAGAAGTACTCGAGCCATCTAAGGAAGGAATCCTTTAGTGGGAAGATGCACAATCTATTAGCGATACTACAAGTATTATTTGTGATAATTGGGCTCATGGTACTTATGAGATGGTTGGGTGCAAAGTAAGGAGAAAATTTGTACGAAAAAAGAAAACCTCGTTGCGTTAGGAGGATAGGTAACAAATCTGTACCTTAGTACACTGGGGAAGGAGACCCTATGGTATTCTTGCACGCCATGGAGGAATAATGGATAGACCAACTGGAAAGAAGAAGTATGTTAGCATATACCATGTGTGGGAAATTAGTGTGCTAGTGGGTGGTTCATAGGAATAATCTTGTAGAATGGAATGAAGTCAAAACTATTCTTACAACTCAATTTTCCGGAGTAATGCCGCTACTCAAATTTGTACATATCATGGTAAGAAATCTATTCAAAGACCATGTTTAGTAGTGTGAGAGGCTTTGGATAGAGGGGTAGGAAGATTTACCACCTTCACTATGGGTGCAAAAACTTTATTCCACTTTACAAGGTTGCACATGCGCTTGGTATGTATATGTAGAGCTACATAGAGAAACTAGAAATTGGAAGGATTTGTTTGTAGGTATGGTCTAGACTTTTGACTACTTCACTACTAAACCTCCAGTAGAAGAGGCATTAATGGCTATAAAGTGGCTAACTATGGGAGATAGTACAAAGGTGGAAGAACTCATTCATAATTTATTTGATAAGAATGAATCAGGGGTGTGTTTTGATGAAGGAGAAAAGATAGATGCCACGCTACTTAAGCGTGCTTGCTTTGAAAAAAAAGGGAAGATGGTCTACATAGTGGATGATGAAGAAGTAGAAAATATGGAAATAAATCATTCAAGTAGGTACGTGTGAGTTCTTGGAAAATGTGGATAATAACGCACGCTCTTCTCATGAACCTATGAGGACAAAGAAAGTGAATATTGGTACGAATGCTTGAACCTAAAGAGGCAATAATTAGAGATTATTGGTCTAAATTTGAAGTAGCAAAAATAGTGGAGTTGCTCCATGATTTTTAGGACTTATTTCCTAGGGGCTACCATGAATTGAAAGGAGTGCATGAATCATTAGGAGAGATGAAGATAAATCTTAAGGAAGGTGTGCACTCGGTCAGGGAAGAGACCCTACAGATGAACCCTAACTTGTGTGTAAAGGTCAAAGAAGAAATTGACAAGATGTTGAAGTCTGGACATCATCAAGCCCCTGGAAGAATTGGAGTGGGTTAGCCCCATGGTTATTAGTATAAAGAAAGATGGTTGGATTAGGATTTGTGTGGATTACAGAGAACTGAATGTTGCATGTGTGATTGATCCCTTTCCTACACCTTTCATAGAGGAGATATTAGAAGGCATTGCAGGGCACAAAATCTATTCTTTTACAGATGGATTCTTTGGGTATCATCAGTCAGATTACACAGAGGATCAAGAAAAATAACTTTCACCACTAAATGGGGAATTTTTGCATATAATGTGATGCCCTTTGGTCTGAAAAATGCATCTGCTATATTCTCACAAATAGTTGTTTAAGCATTCCAGGACTTTATTCACATCTTCTTGCAATTTTACTTGGATGATTGGATGATGTATGGACATGTTAAGGATCTTTGTGACAATTTGTGATTATTGTTTGAAAGATGTAGATAGCTAAGCATCTCTTTGAATATTAAGAAGTGCGTGTTTTCTACACCTTTTTGCACTTTGTTAGGGCACATCATTTGTAAGGAAGGTTTGTTAGTAGATCTAGCTAAGGTTACCGTTATTGTCATCCCGGAAGAGCCTACTAGTCGAGTGAGGTGCGTAGATTATTGGGTGACACGGGGTATTATAGAAAATTTATTAAAGGATATGATAAGGTTGTTGTACCCTTGGAAAAGTTACTAAAAGGAAAAGGGAAATTTTATTGGGGAGAATCTGTAGCAACACACATTTGAGATATGAAAGGAGAGACTTAATACAGTGCCTATTTTGCATTTTCCCTCATGGGACCAACTATTTCATGTACATATGGATGCGTCGGCATGGCCATTGGAACATTATTAGCTCATCCCGGAGAAGGAATTATAGACCATCCTATCTGTTTTGCTAGTAGAAAGTTGACTCCTACATAGCAGAATTATACAACTACTAAGCGTGAAGCCTTGTCAACGATCTATGCACTACATAAATTCAGATAATACCTTTTAGCATCACCATTCGTATTTTACACTTGATCACATGGCATTAAAAAACATGATAAAAAATCCTATTTTATAGGGGTGCATATGTTAATGGGTGCTTTTATTCCAAGAATTTGATTTCAAATTCATGATAAAACCAGTAAAATTAATTCTGTCCCCGCCATTTATCAAAAATTTAGTTGGGGAGGACACATAGATAATTATAGATACAATGCTAGATGCACAATTATATAGGTTACAACGCACACTTACGAAATTGAGGATATTGCTATCTTTTACATACACATGTGGTGCCGGATAGAATGAAATCCTTGGAGAAGAAACAACTTGCAATTCACACGACACCTTTTATGTTTATTATTGGTGACATATACAAGTTAGGATGAGATGAAGTATTGCACCGGTGTGTATTAGTGCATGATCACAAAGACATCATGGAAGAGGCTCATGGTGGTATTACAAGTGGGCACTATGCAGGTGATGCTACCGCACACAAGATTCTACTTGTTGGATTATGGTGGGAGACCCTCTACAAGGATTGTAAAGCATATTGTAAGGCGTGTGATCACTGTCAATGCATTGGTAAACTTGGGAAAAGAGATGAAATTCCTTTAAGACCTATTCCTAGTGCAGATCCATTTGAGAAATGGGCTATAGAATTTGTGGGTCCTATTTCACCAACTGCGCGTAGAAATGGATCACGCTACATCATCACTTGCATAGATTATCTTACAAGGTGGGCATAAGCATTACCTACTAAGGATCGTATGCATAGCTACAAGTAGCTAAGTTCTTATGGGAAAATGTTCTTACAAGGTATGGGTTCCCGCTAAGCATGACTAGTGATAGGGGTAAACACTTTCTAAATGAAATGATTAGGATCCTATTAGATGAATTTATGATTCCACATCATAAGACTACACCCTATCATCCACGGAAAATGGGACTATTTGAGGCCTTCAATAAGATTTTGAACCAGACATTGACAAAAATTTGTGACGTTGGAAGAAAAGATTTGGATGATAAATTTTCTGGCGTGTTTTTGGCATACATAACAACATACAAGAGGTTGAACAAAGCCACACCCTTTCAGTTGGTGTTTGGCATAGAAGTAGTTCTTCATATGGAATTCATGTTACCTTCTTTACATATTGTGCATGCTGAAGGTTTAGCTGATGAGAAAGCTTTGGAAGAAAGAATTGATAAATTGATACAATTGGATGAGAGGCATGCCATAACACGTTAGAGCTAGAAGCAGGAAAAGGCCAGGAAGAAGGCATGGCATGATAGACACATTAGGGAAAAAAATCTTGAGATAGGATAACTGGTGCTTATTTATGACTCCAAGTTTCTATGCCATCCAAACAAGCTTAAAGTACATTGGTTGGGACCGTATATTATCACTCATATACTTGAATCAAACAATTTTTAGTTAGAGACACTTGATGGAATACGGTTACCTAGTTACTTTAACGGGAGTAGGCTGAAGCCCTACTATAAATAAGTCTTCTTGGTGTTTGTAATAAGCCAATGTTTCCATTTAAACTAGGTTTTCATTTATGTATTTCCTTTTTTGTCACTATTCTTTGTCAATTTAGTTGGTGTTTTATGTAATAAACACATTTGCGCGCTGGAAGCTAATAACCATTTGAAGAAATTTTATGTGTAGAGGACTGCACATACCATTAGTGTGGGGTGGCTATTTACAACTAGGTACACATAAAGGAACAAACTACTACAAGTGCTATTCAAGTTTGTAGAGGAGTTGTTAGAAAGGAGATTGCTTTAAAAAGATGACCGTAGATGGAGATAAATGAGAGAACAATATAACATAAGGTAAGCGGTGGACGTGGAAACTACTAGGGGCAAAGTGAATGGCGAGGTACTTGGGCACATGGAAGCACACTGAAGAGAAGTCTATAGCCAGAAGGTAGGAAGGTGCACTAGAAGGTTATATTTGGGGCACGAAGATGTACCACATGGATATTGTGAAAATGGTCAATTAATGAGAGGATTGTTGGTTGGTGAAGGAGCAATAAATACACTAAATTTTTGAAAATCTATATAAGGATGTGATGTGGGTTCATTTTTACCTTTGTGATCACAAGTATTTGAGTGAGCTAAGTGCGATCGAGTTGAGTGAGTCATATTGAGGTGCAGAGAGTGTGAAACCAGATGTGGAGAGTGGATTATTGCACAAAAGAGGCTTGCGTCCCCATTGGTGAAGGGTTTGAGTAAAGCAGAGGAATTGAAAACAAGATAGGGTATGTGGTTTTAAGCTAGGGCACATGAATTTGATATAGGGTTTGAGTTTTCTCATTATAGATAACGAAAAGGTGGATTTTTACGATGACACCAAAGAAAGCACTGCAAGGCATGAAAGGAAAGAAGAAGGTAGAAGATGAAGTTGAAATGGCTCCCAAGAGTAATTTTTTAGAAATGCAATACCCATAAGGTGTGATAGTTAGACAAGAGTGGGATTCCCACATCTGCAGGTGTAAAATAAGTGATTACAACCACCATACATCTGAAAACAAGAAAGAGTTGGATGCATTATTGAGTACAAAGACCAACAAGCGCACAGTGGAGGATATGCCAGTATATGATGACACTGGGGAGAAATTTTTGAAGCAGGTAGGAGTCTATCAGTTGTATGAGCTCCCATATTTTGGCAAGTATGAACCATTATACCAATGGTTGATGAGAAGGGTCCATGAGGACTTCTTCTATTTCACGGGCAAAGGGTTAGAATCACAACAACCCTAATTTTGACACTGACAGGATTGAAGGGCACATGGGTAGACCTTGCTAGTGATTTGACTGATAAAGAAAACTCATAGAGACAAGAAAGGAGTTGGGGTATACTAAGGGTCCATGTGGAATGGAAATTGATAAATTGAAGAAGTATCCAGTGGTGCAGGCAGAAGCGCGCATTTGGTAACCAAGTTGAATGATCAAGAGAGATGGTCACAGGTGAATACCATGTGGCTGCATGTTGCAAAGAAAATGTCTTAGGGAGTAGTCTACAACCTAGCAGGATACATTATAGACACCATTATTGAGGAAGTGCACACAGGAGAGAAGATAAGTTTTGGCACTATCCTCCTTTCCCTTGTGTTTGTAGAAATTGGAGTGCTGATGGGCCAAAGAACAAGATTTGGGAGTATCCCATGGAAAATAAGTCCCTCGCGAAGAGGTTTGAAAATATTTATGTGAAGGATCAATGAGTGGGCCATTTAAATAGAGGGTGGAGATGTGGTATGACCGACTTCACGTGACATTTGAGGAAGAGTGGTGCATTCCCAAGGAGCTACCTTTGGTGGTGGGAAAGGTGGTATATTTTTGGTGTACCAACACTTCTGCATCACACAATTTTCTATGAGGGATGGGGCATGGAGCCCATGGTGTAAACTACCATATGCCTTCACAACACACTACTTCTAGGCATCAGTCCACCGATTTACTGATGCACGCCGCCTGAAATTTAATGCAGATAAGGTAGAATGTGACTACCACACTTTGAGGAAGGCATATGTGTATCCAGGTTAGGTTACCTATATTGAAAGGCTCATCTCAGATGTCATAAGTATGAATCCAGTAAGCTTGGATATTGGAGACAATGGAGCCGCACTTGTATACCTTCAACTTAAGCCTAAGATGGAGAATAAAAAGTATGTAGAAAATGAGTTCACGCTCCTGGGCCACCTAAAGGAAAACATACAATGGAGAATGTTCCAGCTCCACATATTGTAGAAACCATAACGGTGGATGAGGAGGATGAAGAACATGAAGATAATGGTGGCTTAGATCATAGAGGCCAAAGGTAGCCCACAGACAGAGTAGAGATTGAGCACGTGGGTACTCCACCTCAAGTATAAGAAGAAGATGAAGACTTGGATGTAGAAGCAATCCATAGAGAGCACCACTTTAAAAGGGTATTCAGAAGAATAAGGACCCAAGGTGTGGGAACCCCACAGCCTATGAGGAGATCACCATGACTCTCTCCTTAGAAAGAGACAATTGAGAGGAAGAAGAGAAAACTAAAGTTAAATGAAGAGGTGGAGGAGTCTACAGAGAGCACATCTGGAACCCCTATACAACCAAAAGATGTGGAAGAACCTAGGGATGAGGATATGAAGGATGAAGAGGAAGGTGCAAAGGAGGAAAAATAAACATAGCATGATATTGCTCAAAACATCGAAGATCCAACTCCAAACCTTGGCGCTCAAGTTCTTAAGGGGCCAAGAACAAAGAGAACCAGTGGGGAGTATGTTGGGCCAAGCATGGGCTATGATGAGGACACCAATAAAATTATCTGCGCCCATTTCCAGAGTACAATGGGACTCAAGGGGTTGTATGGATGGGAGTTGATGGACCCAGACATGGCCACTATGCATGTGAGGAAAAAACTATCCCGGTCTATGCAAACTCACATGGAAAATCCTGATTTTGATGTATGTGAGGATTCATGTGTGTCCTAGAGAATGAAGAAGGCACTGCAGAGTAGGAACATGACTATAAAGCCCACTCTCATGTCTGATGAGCAGGTAAAAATGCATTGGTTAAGGTATCTACAGAAGTGGTGCGGAAGAACATAGATAAGGCTACCACTATTAGAGCACTATGAGAAGATAACAAGGTATAGGCTATAGAAATAGTGCATCTAAAAGGGGAGAATGGATTAGAACAGAAAAAGAATGAGGCCTTCATCAACATGGTAGAGGAAATTGGTGACTATTTCCTGAAAGTAAGACCACACTTAGAGTCTAAGGTACCTGAGAAGTTTCCTTTAGCTATGCATTATGTGCGTACGTTAGTTGATTTGGTGCTTGAGGATGGACCAATTTACATGCCAAAACAAAAATACCATGAACACGAGGTAAAAAGAGAAAGAGAATCCGTGATTAGAAATATTTCGTTGTACGAGGCATTGCTCCAAGCTTTACAGAAGAGTCAAAGAAAGTAGATCAAGCTTTGAACATCTGCGCAACTCCAAATGCGAAGTTATCATAATAAGAACTATATTGGAAGATTATGAAGTTTTGAAATCATTGAAGAGATTTTAGGGCACGTAGAGAGATTGGCATTAGTGAAGAAAATCGTAAAGCCCTTGCAGCAACACTCGTAGACACCAAATTCGTGTCTTACGACCCCTTGTGACCCGCATCCCATTTCGCAACCTAACCTCATTACCTAAACTTTACACAATTATTTATTAATTACCTTGTAATTGATAAATCCACATCACCTTACCCGCCACCTCACTCTGCCACCTCATCATGACCTAGCCCTAACCCTAAACTAACCTAATTAAGACCCATGACTTGGTCTAGACTCACATCCATAACTAATGCCTCCTTACTCGCACCCAAAGCCGACCTTCTAGCCATTTGACCAAGCCCGCAACTGATCTCTCGGGAGAAAAGCAGGGAAGGTGGGCTATTTTACTAAAAATAGCCTACTTTTTCCTTACCGATGCCGGTTCCTACTCGACCGCCGTCGGTTACGCAACCGCCATCGGTTCCCTGTAAATGGGCTCCCCAAACCAAAACAACGGATCGGAATTTCATTTTGGAGATCAGTCAAAGGATTTCTAGATCAACAGAGAGCATTGCGAGTGAGGAACAGAGTCCAGATCTTCACTTGACAGAGCAGAGACGAGTAAAGAAACCAGAAGTGTTTACAACCAAGGAGATCAACTTGCATCTTGGTCAAAACCAGTAAGTCACATCTTGCATGTCCTTTGTTATAACATTTCTTATGCTTCTTGAATCTCAGTCCTCCTAAATCCATTTCTGAATCCACTACCCAACGTGCCATTGCATCTAACTGTCATTCTTTTGCTTCTAATCATCCCATTTCCTAATACCATCCAAAACCAGCCATTACAAAGAACCCACCGGTATTGGTTATCGAAACGCGGCATCGGTTCCTCTGATCAAAACCAGAAAACCAGCCTTTCCCCTACCCAGTTTAACGAAATAATTTAATTGATATTTTGCAGTCTTTTGTGTTAATTCATATTAGCAGGGGAACTGACCACCTTCGAAAGGAAGTTTTATATTTCCCTGGGCCCAAGGCAGTTTCCTCATTTATTGTTTAATCAAAATCTTGTGGTCTTGTGTTCTTATTTGCAGGGTAGTCCTTCCAAGACAAAAGGAGTTCTCGCATGCATCGGCTGATCTTTCTCTGCACGGTACGCACACACCATCTCGACATTCAACAGTATTCCTCCTAACCCTAACCTCATCTGTTTCTAAAAGGAATGAAAGGATAGAAGCAACTCTATTCCCATAAGCGAAACATTCCGAAAGCGAAACATTTTGGCACGCCTTAGGTGGGAACCATTTGGGTTTCTTTCTCTTGCTTATTTTCATTTTAGGAAGCATATTTGTTTGTCTTGCTTTTGTTATATATTTCGTAAAGAATTTGTCTTGCTTTCCTAGTTTCGCATTAGTGAAAGTCATCTCTCTTGCTTCATCGAATATAATTTTCGATTTGGGTTTAAAACACGTGCATTGCATTCTGCTTGTTGTTCTTCATTTCTAGTGAACATAGATTAAGTAACAGGGTCGTACACGTGGGGGTGATATCCACGGTATTGACAGAAATTAACCTTAGTTTCACCGCACAACACATCTTGAATCACTTCACAATTAACGCAATGACTCAAACATCCCCCCTTTTCCGTGGTATTCCTCCGCCCGATTGAGGTAACCTTATAAGCCAAAACAAACTTGACATTTCCCCTAGGTCTTGTTGTTTAGGATTCTGACATCATCTTACGTCTAAAGGCATAAGCCCACGATAACTAAAATTAACCCTAGGATTAGTCTCTAGATTTACGTGTGCCTCTTGCTTGTTTTCAAATTCTATTTTCTCTGTCATACTTTGTCTTCTGTGATCAATAAGTTGATAAATATACTCAACGTTGCTAAAAATCAAATTAGCAGCCTTTTATATCTTCTTATCCTAGACTTTTGACACCGGCATCGGTTAAGGGACCGACGTCGTTTTCTCTGTGACCGACACCGGTTACTAAACCGATATCGGTTACTGTCTTCATCAGCCCCTGACAAACCAGCAACTTGCCAAATTCATCATTCTGAGGTTGTTTTTGTTCTTGATAGATTGTGTAACATCCTCATTTTAGACAATAGAACAAGTCAATTTTTTTTTTTTTTTGATAATTGCATACGGTTCTAAATACATAATTTAGAACTCACAATCCAAATAACCATTTATATAACAGATAAACCATATGCAGTGTTGTAATGACTCGGAATACCCCGATCTATTCATTCCATGACTCGGTAATCTACCGATCTATTCATGAGTAAAAAGAGTTAGTGTTTTTATTTAACACAACACTGCGGCGGTTCTCTTCCCTAATCTGGGATTCGAATGCTCTCTGTCTAAGGAATCTAACTGAATAAGCTCATACCATTATTCATCGGCATCTCATCCCTTAGACTAGGTGAATTAGGACAACGCAATCAGCAAATTGCGATACTTTGGCCAAAGATTTGAAACATATCATTCATGTCTCGTATTCCTTAACGGCATACTCGCAACTGAATACGCCCTTCACCCCATTCATATGTTATATAGAATGTCTTATACCGACCACTCGTCGGTCCTTCCTTTCACAAATCAATCACTCGGAGGCAGATTAACAAGGTGATAATGTTATATGGATGCCCATGAGGATTAGGGATATGATGACATACTTGGTTCAACCTTGCAGCTTCAACCAAGGTGTCACATGATACCCCAAATCTCCGAGGCGCCTTATAACATGACCACGTTCTTAATCGGTCCCGGGGTAACTCGTGTGAAATCAAGTGTAAATCTTAGCGATCAATGCAAGGGTGTCGCCATAAGTCACCCGCATTGTTGTAACTTCGAGAAGATCCTAATCTTCTCGAGGTACAAAATTGGCAATCGACTTTATGTCGTCAACCTTTAAATCCGCCTCGAGAAGATCTACCCAATAACAAGCGTTACGCACTTGAGTTTAAATTACTTTTAAAGACTTTTCCCTAAGGTTAGCCTTTCCAAATCCCTGGATTCTTTGTCTTAAGACGACCCTCCTCTAAAAGACTCATTACTGGTAGAGGTATTACGGTCACGCTCTCATCAAGGAGTCATTAGAATAAACCTGATTCTAAAGCAACAGAATGGGACAATATCTCATAACCTATGCTTGAGATTGCCATCTGAACTCCATTGATTGCCTATCAGTTCTCTTAACTGAATTTATATCATACTTTTTAGTTTAAAGATATAAATGATTTAGAATCCAATTTACTATTGTCCTGTTATACTTAGGACTAGGGATTAGTAATTCAATCCAACTTGTTTAGCGTTCTCTTTCAGGCTCAATTTTAACCTATCTTCTAGAGAGACAATAATTAAATTACAATATTGCTTTTGCTAGAACAAATTAGAACTACTAAATACTCATAAGAATTTAGTCTAATTACTTACAAGCTTTCATTGTCAATCGCAAAAGCATCCATATTATACAAAGATAACTATGCCCCTTCGTTACATAAACCGAAGAAGTTCATCTTTCAGAATAGAATACAACACATAAGTATCAAACACTTATTTTCATTCCTTTCGAAACTCATACAATTACATTTTATGCAACAGCATGCTTGATATAATGCTAACGGAAACATCTTTTCACAAACATCTATAAAATCAAGCTGTAATTCTTTATAAATCAAATAAACTATCTGATCAGCCTGCCAGATCTGCATTGTTTTTACCTCTTACGGCAACCATCTGCAAAAATAGTCAACATGAGTCAGTTCAATGAACTGAGCATGATAAGCACTAACTTTTAAAACAATTGCAATCCATCAATTGTTTTCATTAAACACCCTGTTTAAATGAGATCTGATATTCACATAAGTAAACATAATCAGACTATGCCCTTGTAACACAAAATAATTACAAATATGTAACTCTATCATTGTTACAAATAGTCTTAATCACTTTCTAATATTTCATCAAATATTAAGAAACAAGGAACGAATGTACACAACAATCATTAAATCCAAATCACAACATTGGTCAGATTGTTTCATTCTCCAAAAAGGAAATATCATAACAATTCGGGATTCCACCAATATGTTACAAACAATTTCCCACAGCTAGTCAATTATCAATAATATTAAATAAAGGAAGAGAAAGAACCAAACCATTCATACTTCCTTTCACATAAGTTCATCACTGTACTGCCTTCACATATGAAAACATTCAACCAGTATAAAAATGAACAAGTTAGACAAGCCGCAAGCAAGATCACTGTTCTAAATCGCGAAAATAGAAACTCAGCAAAACTCCTGTACAGCAACTAACACATCAACAATTCATGTAACAACCTTAAGCCCAATGCTAGTTCCTTTTACACAGTAAGGCATTGACACAAGTTGAAAACAAGAACTACAAGCGTATCGCTGAAAACAACAACCTTATTGCATCAACAATCTAAGGTTTCCCAAGGACTATGCTATGTTGCCCACACGGTATTTCCAAATCATGCACAGTCGAATCGGACAGATTAATTGGAATAGAACATAGCATACATATTCTTGCTCAGTCAAAATCGGACTGAAGTAAAAGAAAGGAATTCAGCCAACGATCCTTACCTTGCCGCATGCAAGTCTTGGAGTGATATTCGCGACTTACCCAACAAGGTCAGAACACGAAACGGTCATCCATACTCAAGGACCTCAAAAAGTAACAAAGACAGTCCAAGGTCAAGCTCAAAAAGAGACAGAAGTACTAGTTACCTTTCCAGAATTCCAATGATTCAAACGGAGGTATCAATTCAAGCAAATGCATAAGAATTCATACTGACATTCATCAACGAAGCATAACAATAATCAGACAACAAATTACTCTCTGCCAATCATTTTACACTAATTTGCACAGGTTGAAGACGTACATGTCCACCTAAGAATCTGTACCTCAAAATCCCAAAAACACGAAGGAATTCCAATCGCAATAACAAAATCGAAATACATGTTATTCCATTAAGTCGCCGGCACTTAAAATACCAACAACTTAACTTTAATTGGCTCAAAAATAAAATGAATCATTCAATCGACTCCTCAGAGTCGTCCAAGCCACAATAGTCTAAATCTATATAATCACAATGTAACTGTTAAAGGTTTTGCACTTATAACCACTGAACCCTACAGCAACATACTATGAAATTTGTTGATAAATACATATATGCCATTCATGGCTAACATTCAGAATGAAACAAGTGAAGCAAATCGAATACCCATTTCAAGCAAGAAAAGCAACTGAGCCGCTTCGAACTTTCGAACAGCTTCCACATAGAAATGAAAAAGCATACCCAGGAATTCTATACTGATTATTTATTACAAATAACCGGGGTCAGAAGGACTGTTCCTTTCTCTAAAGGACTTCCACGAAAGCAAACAACCAAAACACAAGGATGAATCAACATCCACAACAGTAGATAGTTTATATGTGATTCAATCAAGGACTCCACTGAGTCGTTATAAAAAAACATAGATGTATTTACATTACACACAGTCCACAAGTAATCCCGCTAACACAATAACAAGGAAAACAACTTCCGCAGTAACAATATTATACAGAGTCAACATTAATCCCGTTTCCACAAAAACAAGGAAAACTCTTCTGCTGGGTCGCAAAGACTACGGTAACACAACAGTTGCCTGTTCCAAACTAAAAATTAGGAAGCAATGAAAACCCAAAAGGGTATTATTAAACACAGTCAACAAAGCCCACGACAGAGTTTCCAAAGAAGCGATAATACTGACAAATCTTACAGTATTCATCAAATCGTTCCATACGGTTTCCATAACAAGAACAGCGACCACTAAACAAAAGCACACAGCAGTCTTATACTACACACAGGTATATTCTAAGGGCTCACGCCAAACAGGCCGAACACTCGAATCTTGTAAATAAATACCTCACATGCATAAGCCAGGAAGAATACACAAACAAATAGAGTCGAAGTTCGATTTCAACAAACACCCAACAAGAGGAAACTGAAAAATCGAACCAGAAGAGATACAGTGCCAGAAATCAAACTAGATCTCATAGAAAATTCATCCAATCTTCACAAAACATTTGAACAGAGTTGTTTTAATGAAAGCACTTGAAAAATGAAAGAAGATATTTAAAGGTTAGGGCCTAAAGCATGCCCGTATGTTGATCAAATTTCTCAAGCACCACGGGAAGAGCTCAAACTTCCTTTTCTTTTTCCACGATAAAGCGAC
This sequence comes from Taxus wallichiana var. yunnanensis, assembly GCA_018340775.1. Taxonomy (NCBI): domain Eukaryota; kingdom Viridiplantae; phylum Streptophyta; class Pinopsida; order Cupressales; family Taxaceae; genus Taxus; species Taxus wallichiana. The sequence goes on from CM031234.1 coordinate 537,246,984, forward strand.
CAACAAAATTTCGCTGTCTCCATCACATATATATCCTCCATGACAGAGAAAAGAGCCAGAGAAATTCATTCTTGCCATGCAACTCAAAGAGAACTGGTGCGAAGAACCAGTAAACCAGCAGAGCAAAAACCGAAAATCGCGATAAGCCAAACAAACCCACAAACTTCCCGTTTGCATGCCTTCTCGCGAGTTCCGTGCTCGCTTTCCAAGAAAATTAAATGCCATTAAACCAACTTTCCCGCTTAAACTCAACTTCCACCGACCGCCAGCTTTGGTGACAGTCAATCCAAAACTCATGTTCATTTCCAAACTTAGCGACCTGCCACGTCCCCACCGTTTAGCCGTCGCCTAAATCTCCGCCATGACCTGTCCCTCATCCTTATCCCTTACATTTATTGCCATGGGAAACACCGCCCATGGTTCGCCACCCTTCATAGGCCCCTTCATAATCTCCTCCAAAGTTAGGTTAGTATCTTAGGTTAGAGTTTAGGGTAATGCCCACACTAACAATTTTACACAAAGATACTAACTTAGGATATTAACTAATAGCCTAGGTCTAGGTTAGACTAACAATAATCTAACCCCTAGGTTAGGTTTTAGTTTTAGGTTACTAACCCTTAATAATTCAGTTTGGTCCTCGTCCTGAAAACTCGGAAAGACCTGTAACATACCTTCTAGAACAGAGTTAGCTCCCGTTCTTATTGCAGAATTGTATGTCAACGAATTATTACCTGGTCTACAATCGAGACCTTCCAGATATACTTTGATATCGGGAACCGTTTCATTTCTCAAGATCAGCCTGAGTCATAATCCTGACTAGCTTAATAAATACTTCCATACCTTGCAACCTGTTCAAGGTCTGTGATATAATTTATCACATACAGATTTAAAGCATTACTTGGATCAATTCCACGATCCAAGTCTAGATATTATAGAAGAATATCTCTATAATTCATTCCGTGATCGATTAATATTCGTACACAAAATGAAATAAATAAAAGAGTCTATTCATATTTTGACTCACCAAGATCTCGCAATCTGCAAGAAATTCGGACATATCAAGCATGATTTCTGAATCGAGAACACATCCTTTTACAAGAAATCACATATCAACACTTGAATGCTTAGGAGAAAGTAACAATTGTTCGTGTTACAGATTGAAACTTTCCCGTGTTCTTGTCTATGGTTGTCATCACTCGGAAGCAAGCGGCCACCATGGTTTCACATGCCTGCTTCTGTGTCTTTGCCTCGAATCACCCCTTCACATTCTATAGGGAACCCTACGGACACCAGTGAGATCCCCAAATTCTGTAGGAGACAAGGACTTTGCCAAATTTTTGGATGCTAATCCCAGTACATACTGCATACTATTTGTCTCATGCCCCCGACCGTACGCCTGATGGTCAGCTCCTTATTGGCATGCCTATTAGTATAGCTGCTCATTTAGCTCCCACTCCTCCTGATAACACTACCTTACTTCCTGCATCTCTAGCCCCGTCTCCCAATCCGACAGCTTCAGAGGTTCATACGACCCCGATTAGCTTTCCTTTGGTTAACCCTGGACCCCACGTATCGTTACCACCAACTACCCCTATCTCATCTCTCTTTCAGACCACTCCATTCATGACTTACTCTCTGCCACCTATTCACACAAGCTTTCCTTCTCAAGCTCCGCCTACCTTTTCATTCCCATACACGTATCCAGTAACCTCAACACCTTATATGGGACATCCCTATTCTGTGGCACCATCATCTCATCCAACCACAGATTTCATCAAACAAATGATGGACAAAATGCAAAACCTGGAGGCTTCCGTTTCAGAAGTCGTAGTGCTCGACATACGAGCAAGTTTGTCGGGAGCCCATTCACCCTTCTGTCCCCCTTCATTCATATCCTCCTCAATGGGAGTTGCCAAAGTTTACTCGTTTTAACAGTAAAGAGGATCCTCAACAACACTTGCGATCATTTAGACATGCTTGTTATTTGATTGCCCATGATGATGCCTTGTTACTCCGCACCTTTCCCATGTCCTTATCGGACCTGCCTTGAGTGGTACAGTTGCTTTAACCCAAAGACTCAATCTTCTCTTTTAACCAACTAGCCCAATCTTTCTTGGATCATTTCTCCATTAACATTGCCAAGAAAGTATCTATCACCGACCTCTATGCCATCCGACAATTTGAAGACGAATCTATCGTAGATTTTGTTGGACGATGGCGGGGCTTTATCAACCAACTTATGTATGCCTTGCCTCAAACCGAACTCATCGAACTATTTACGCGGGCCTGCGCTAAGCACATCTCCCCTACCCTCCAAATTCAAACTTTCCGCACATTCGACGAGGCCTTTACCATGGCTCGAAACTAGAAATTCGAGCCTTAGAAGAAGAGAAATTACGGTTGCGTAACAAAAACCCCAATTTCCGAACTCCTGATTCTACCAACAAGCCAAACACCACCACTTCTCACGTGTCCACTTCTTCTAAATCAAAAGGAGCTGTCCACGCGGTAATGGTCAAATCTCAAACACCGTCCAATACTCCGCCGAAAACCACTTATAAGTACAAAGCCGAGCCCACCAATTACACTCCCTTGGGAGAAACTTATGGCATCATCCTGGAGAAATTGCTCAAAGTCAGGCTATCACCTTGCCCCGCTGTTAAACCTCACTGGGTTTGACTCCACCCGCGCAATACCTTCCCTGGTACAAAGAAAATGACTTTTGTAACTTTCACCGCGTAAAGGACATAGTCATGAAAACTGCAAGATGTTGAAAAACATAGTGCAGGAAATGGTTGACGCAGGGGATATAACCCTCGATAATCCTAACGCCCCTGCTAACCGAAATCTGAAAATTTTCAACAAGCCATTCCCGAATCACTCGTCCAACAGTAACGTGAACCAAGATATCTTAGCCGAGGAGAGTGTTCATGAGATCCATGCAGTCTTCGATTCTCAGCCAAAAGCCTCTATTGAAAAAATTTTAAATCAAGCCTCTCCACCAACACAGGAGTTTGAACCTCCTTCACCACCATCAAGCCAAAGTGAAATCATTCCTTTACCCATAGAAGAGTTAACTGCCCGGACTTCTCTTCTCATCAACGAGTCTTCTTACACCACATCCCTACAAGACTGTGAGCGGATGCTATCTAATTTATCTATTTCCCAAACGTCCCCTTCTACCACTCTTGCTACACAAGAGGAAGGCTCGCCACTCCTTTTGACATCCTTAGACGAGAAATCTCTTACACTAACATCATCACATTCTTTAAACGTGACAGATCCCCTCGAACACGCCCTCCTACCTATTAGTCCCTCATCGCCTAAATCTTTTCAATGACCGGTTGACCTCTTAACATCTATTGATATAGTGCCTCATCTGCCTCCTGTGTCACACCCACAGTGGACTGGAATTACAACCCACCTTTCTTCCGTACAAAAATTACAAATCACACTTGGGGACTGTCATTCCACAGAAGATAGATAGGCCCTATGGGAACGTTTGAGTACCCCTTTTTCTACTCAAATGCAAATGACTGATCCTGATGTCTCCACCATATACCCGAAGTGCTTACAGAAGCTTAAAATGCCCCTATTCTCACCTTCACCCCCCTCACCTCTACCAAATGCCCCGTCCACTTCTATCAACTTAACCAGATCTTCCCATACGCTGGGACCTCATCAATGCCCGGGCCTAACGCACCCGCCTAAGCGACTCGATCTATCCAAAAATAAATCCGCTCCACCACCTAGGAGACAAACTCAATCCGTGCCCCTATCACAATCAAAACCATCATCGTCATACCTACCTTCCATATTGGGACCCCATCCCTCTACCTTACATCAATATATCATACCTCCTGCATTTTATTCAAAACAACCTACGCCTTCCGCACCTATACAGAAATTCCAGGGTATAGCAACACTGTCACTCCGCGTATCCTGTCCACCTATCAACCCTAAACAAATTCCATCATCAAAAGATTTGTTTTCAGTCACTCCTATTTCCCCGTGGTTGTTTTTTGATACCACATCATCTGCGGCCTCATCATCCAACATAGCTTCACGCCAAAGAAATCACATTTAGTAAAAACCATGTATCAACACCCTCGGCTAAACCACCACCCGTGCAAACCAACCACGCCCAAACATTACCAAAACCCACACAACCAATATCCTCATCCTCTTCCGATTTCGACCCACTCAAAGGATCTTACGCCAAAATCCTTGCTATGTTGGTGGAGAATGCGACCATTTCCCTACCTCCACTTAGACCTTATGACCTGTCTAAACCCCGACCTATGGGTTACGATGAGTCTAAAATCTGTGCTTATCACCGCACACCAGGACATGATGTGGAGGGATGCAAAGCTCTAAAAACCATCCTTCGTCAGTCACCTCTCCCGGATAGAAAGATTAAGAAAGACAACTTACGAAGGGAGAGACCTTTACCTCTCATTCCCTCTCCTATACCATCTGTCCCCGCCTCACCAAAATCTATCATTATTACAACCCCACCTCTTGAAGACCATGAGTTATCCCCACCATCTTCCTCATCTCAGGTCTACGAGATTAATATGATTAGTGTCGCTACTCGAGGGCAGAAAAACAATGGGAAAGAAAAAGAAAACACACCTGCGGCATCTCTTTCTCCGTCAAACATCCCGATTGCACCACCACCTAAAGTGGTCATTCGCGGACCCGCCTATCCCGTCTCTAATGGCATTGCCCACCGAAATATGATTAAACAGCTTCACCAATCGCCCGTAAAAATGACACTGTATGATCTCATTCAGACTTCTGAATCTCATCGACAAGCTCTCGTTGAGATCCTTCAAGGGATAGAGGTTTTACCTAATGAAACCCTGCCTGTCACCTCCATTCTAACACCCAATCACGTTGCTTCTCTCACCAAACAACCCACTGCCCCAACCACTTCTGTCTCTGTACAACAAGCTGCTGCAGTCAGTTTCTCTGAAGATGAAATTGTCGACTTTGGTACAGAAGACCCCGACCCTGCCCTTTTCATCTCCGCTTACGTCCGGGACATTCGAGTACGTCGGGTTATGATTGACGGGGGCGCTAGCCTAAACATCATCTCTTCAAAAGCCTTCCAACAGATGAACATCCCTTCTAGTTGCATGTGTGCCAACCCCATCATGTTGCGGTCATTCAATGACGCTATTACTTCTACCTTAGGCACCGTGATCCTCAACATTCACGTAGGACCACGTACTTTACCCGAACTCTTCTATGTCTTGGAGGGAGAGTTCCAATATAATATATTGCTGGGTCGTCCTTGGATCCGGGCCATGGGATGTGTTCCCTCAACCTTACATAGATGCATAAAATTTGAGTACGAGGGAAGTCTTACACCGTAAAGCTGACCCTCCCCCTTTAAAACCTGCAATATGTTATACCGCCGGAACGATGTGCTTATACCAATCAAGACACCCATACATTGAACCCAACCATCCTCCTCAAATGTACCTCAACCATCCACCTCAACCGCGCCTACGCCTTCATTGATAAAACCACCATCGCAAAACCACTTCCCTTCCTGCAGCCTAACATTCCAACCTCCGACCCCTTAGTAGATGTTTTTCAGCACCTTACGCCTTACTGGGGAGTACTACCTATATAACATTAGTTCTTTCCCTACCCCGCAGGAGTACGGACAATTACATGCACATCCCACCTACGACCGTCGCGTGGGGGAGATAATCTCTTATGGACCACCCCATTGCCGCACTAACCTAACGTATGGGGGTGTTGACGCATCCTCCATTACCCCTGAACCTCCTCTTGGTGTGGTTCCTTTCCAATCCGATTTTCAATACTTGACAAATCGTCGTTTCGCCCTCACCTTCTTGACTCGCTGTGCGTGGAAAGCCTTTGGTTGTGGCCTTTACGAACAAGGCCGACATACACTCATTCCCGTGACTACCCGTAAACATAATGATCGCAGTGGTCTCGGTTTTCCTGAAACACCTACACAGGAGACACCTCCTGTCAGCTGTATCCTAGAAGAAGAAGACATCACCCCTACCAAACCATCATCACCCACTTTGCCATCATCACCCGCAGAATCTATAGACCCTGAATCCATCCCTCCTAACTTTTTTTTTTCATAAATGCTATCTTCATAGGTCCTCTCACTTATCAACGCGATAATGACGACCCATCTTCTTTGCCCCTTCTTTATCCAGACATGATCGAAGAGGATTCGCCTTTGATTAATGTTGTTGAATGCCAGGATGACGACTCCATCCTCACTTACCTTGGCGCGGATGATTCTTATATTCAACGAGCCTTACCATCTGAAACCCAAACTATGCTGAACGAATCTACCATAGAAATCAATATCCACACGGAGGAGGATCCTCACATTGTGAAGATTGGACAATCCCTTAACACATCAGAACAAGCCGCCTTTACTACCTTTCTCCGTGCTCGCAACCAAGCTTTCGCATGGTCTTACGCTGACATGCCAGGAATTGATCCTACCATCGCCGTCCATAACATCACCCTAAACCCCGATTCCAAACCAGTCAAACAGAAATTGAGAAAAATGCATCCACGCATTGCTCTCTTAGTCAAAGAGGAGCTCCAATGACTCCTTTCTGTTTCCTTCATCTTGCCTATTGACTATCCTCAATGGATTTCTAACATCGTACTGTCATTAAAGCGATAGGGGACTTTGGATATGCACAGATTTCCGGATCTTAACCTCACTTGCTCTAAGGATGACTTCCCCTTACCTAGCATTGACCAACTTGTTGATCTAATCGCAGTCATGAGATGCTCTCTCTCATGGATGGCTTTTTAGATATCAACCAAATTTTGGTTGCCCTGCCCGATCAACACAAAACTACCTTCATAACTCCTTGTGGAACCTTACATTATTATCGTGTCATGCCATTTGGCCTTAAGAATCTTTGGTGCTACCTATCGGCGGGCTATGACCTACATTTTTCATGACATTATGCACACTATCCTTGAAGACTATGTCGACGATCTTCTCGGCAAGTCTAAACATCGTAGTGAACATCTCGATGTTTTAACCATTATTTTTGATCACCTGTTACAATATTCTGTCCGCCTTCAACCGAAGAAATGTGTCTTTGGTGTTCTTTCGGGAAAACTTCTTGGCTTTATCGTCTCTTTGCGTGGCATTGAGGTCGATCCATCTAAAGTCAAAGCTATCCTAGAAATGCCCCCACCCAAAAATCTCAAACAATTACGTAGTTTACAAGGTAAGCTCCAATCTATCCGACGTTTCATCTCCCAACTCTCGGATCGGTGTCAACCTTTCCATCACCTCCTTAAAAAGGATATTGCATTCCAATGGAGCGAAGAATGTCACCAAGCCTTCGAAGCTCTCAAATCCTATCTCTTGCAGCCACCCGTGCTTATCCCACCCCAAGACGACCGCCCTTTCTACCTTTACCTTTCCGCCACCGACCACGCTGTAGGAGCCATGCTTGCACATCGTGACTCTGAGAATCACGAACAAGCCGTTTATTATATAAGTCGTACTTTGGTGGACTATGAGACTAGGTACACACATGTAGAAAAATTGTGCCTTGCCCTATCATTCGTGGCCACCAAACTCCGACACTACCTTCTAAATCACAAGACTTTCGTCATCACCAATACAGACCCCATCCATTACATGTATGCCAAACCTCATCTGAACCAACGCATTGCTAGATGGCTCATGCTTCTCACCGACCTCGACCTTGAGTTTGTCCACCAGAAATCAATCAAAGGACAAACCATCGCAGACCAACTTGCAGAAGCTCCTTTACCTGGGGAACAATTTACCAATTTCACATTTCCCGACGAACTCATCGCTACTCTTTCCCTCACGGAGGAGTCGTACCCAATGACCCTCTTCTTTGATGGATCTAAATGCCAGCGCGGCGGAGGAGCCAGCGTTGTTCTCATTCCTCTCAACGCTGAACCTATGCCTCTTGCATTCCGACTTGATTTCCCTTGCACTAATAATACAAATGCGGAATACGAGGCCCTTGTTACGGTCTCCAAGTTGCGTTACACTTAGGTATCAAATCTATCAACATTTTTGCGACTCTCAATTGGTAGTCAATCAAGTTATGGGCGTCTACCAATGTAAAAAGAGGAACTTCAAAAATACAAACACTACGTGGATTCACTTCTAGCCTTATTTACCCACTATTCTATACAAACCATTCCCCGCTCCACTAACAATTTTGCGGATACTATGGCTTGCTTAGCCTTGCAAATTCCTGCCGCGCCAACTGACTCTGAATTATTCGTCATGGTCCAACAACTTTTTGCCCCATCCTATTCAACCCCTAGTAGTTTGTATGATAAATACCGTGTCTACTAATTCACAAGATACCTGGTACCACCAATTTCACGACTACCTTACAATCTCTGTCCTCCCACCTGACCTTACTAGTAACGGCAAACGTGCTTTTCTTAAAAGTGTTTCGCGTTATGTTGTCATGGGGGGAATCCTCTATAAACGTGGCTTTGATGGCATCCTCCTTTCTTTGTCTAATCGGCGCGGAGGCCAATCATACCATCCAACAGTGCTATGACGGTATTTGTGGTGGACATTTTAGCGGCCTTGCGTGGCCAAACGAATCCTTCGCCTTGGTTATTATTGGCCTACTCTCAATAACGACTGCTACAAATATGTTAAGCGTTGTGTTATGTGTCAGCAACATGCCAACCTTCAACATACTCCTAGCCACCTGCTCCGGATTGCTCGAGATCTTTGGCCCTTCTCACAATGGGGTTTAGACCTTATTGGTGAGATTCACCCAACCTCTTCACAACGTCACCGTTGGATAATCACAGCGACCGAATATTACACAAAATGGGTGGAGGCTATTCCACTCATTTCAATCAAAAAGGAAAAAATTGTCGAGTTCATTAACCACCACATTATCTGTCGTTTTGGTGTTCCTCATCGCCTGATAATAGATAATGGAAAATCTTTCAAAAACAAGTTGTTGCAAGACCTTTGTGACAACTTTGGTATCAAACTTAGTTTCTCATCACCTTACTATCCACAAGCCAATGGGCAAGCCGAGTCCTCTAATAAAACACTAACCAAAATCCTCATGAAAGTTGTCAATGAATCCGGAAGAAATTGGCACGATCACATTCCCTTTGCCCTTTGGGCTTATCGTACTAGCATTCGTACCTCTACTAATGCCACACCTTTTTCTTTGGTATACGGTACCGAGGCTATTTTGCCTCTCGAAATACAAATACCCTCCCTTAGAATATCTCTTCAGGATATTCTCACCAACGATGATTTCCACCAAGAGCGGTTAGCCCAATTGGAGCTTCTTGACGAACGCCGTCTTACAGCTCTTGATCACCTTCAAATCTATCAAAAACGCATTAAACGTGCTTATGATAAGCGACTTCATGAGCGTACCTTTAAGGTTGGTGATCTTGTTCTCAAAGAGAATCAACATGTAACCAAACTAGAGAAGAACAAACGTGGAAAATTTTCTCCCATTGGATTGGGCCTTATATAATCACTCATACCTATGGATCTGGTACTTATCGTTTAGCTTCGCTTAATGGTAAACCTGAGCCTGAACCCCTTAATGCCTTGCATCTTCGACCATTCTACTGTTGAAATTAGTGTTATATCACTTCTTATCTACCTTCCGCTCGTCCCTTGAGCTCACTTACCACTACATACACTCTGTTTCCTACACCTCATAATAACAATCAAGCTCACATAGTTTGATCCTCACCTCCCCTTGATGATGCCTTCCCCTTTTTAGTCTAGTCCATGACTTCAAAATATTAAAATAAGCCGTATTCTTATGGGATTTTCTTGAGTCAAACTTCCTACTAAACTAGATGCTTCACGCCAAATGAACATCTAGTCATCTAAATTAAATATAGACTGCTCCCTCGAAGGACAGCTATATGCTGAACTATTGCTGCTATTATATATAGACTGCTCCCCCGAAGGACAGCTATGCATTACAATCATATCTGCTACTATAAATAGACTGCTCCCTCGAAGGACAGCTATACACAGTCAGCTTTTATCAGAAGCTTCTCGCATTGATCAGCTTCGTGAAGACCTCAAGAGTAACACAATACATATCCCTTGTAGACTTCCCGCATCGATCAGTCTATATTCAGAAAAAGAAGCCGCATTCAAAAGCACTTTTGAGTCATGGACTTGTCTATTTAGGGTAGTTTCTCTTTCGTCAGAATAATCACCTTGTAACAAGCTCTCAGCACCCCCGCCTATATCAACCACCTCACCTCACCATTTGTCAAAGCAACAAAACTCAAGGGACGTGACGTATATCCGATATATTGTGATTATACAACTCTTTTCACCTATCGACTTCTCGCCTATGCAAGGTACCTAGGGATTCAAGCTCATCCTATGTTAATATGTGGTTTGTTTAGCTCTTCTCAACTACGGGACACTTTTACCTCTTTTTCTCGACTCTAGGATTGTGTGTTGACCTTAATCAGGATACGGTTCCCTACTATTTGGGTAAGCTAACTTTCGCTTTACCTATACCTACATCAACATCGCCCATACCTTACCAACACCAACAACATTACCCTATCAACATCAAATTCTTATCAACCAACAAATTGCCTAACCATACCCAAATTACCAATTCACCTCTCCCGGTCCTAAGGGAGAACTACATCGGTCTGAGGCCCCTCCTTGCTTTGTGCAATGGGCTATGTAGGCAGACTTCGGAGATATGGGTCTCCCAAGGTTAGCTCGACCATCCCCTACCATAACCTATCTGTGTGGTGAATATAAATATTTTTGTGTATTTCTATTTAATCACAAATCCTCTTTATCCTTTTTCAAAACACCGAAAATCAAAACACAAAAAATCTTATTATTATCGTAACTCAAATCAACACACATATTCAGTTTTATTTAGATGTTAAACAAATACATCTTCTCTATCATCGACACGCAGGTCGGCATCCTTATTTATTCTTATACCTTGCTAACATTTACTCAGACCCTCACGCCTCATCCCGAACTAGGTGATGATCGTGATCATCGACCCTCTCACCGGGCCTCTCGTCCTCAAAGGTACCACAGCTATTGGTACGCCCACGATCTGCCAATCTCTCCTATAACATATGAATACGCCTCTTGCATGGAGGACTCCAGCCTCTAGTCTCTCCGCTCGTGACTCATGACCACTAACAATCCTCTTGTCTCATTCACCTGCGTTTGGAGCTACTGAACCAAACGCTGCAGGCGATCCCTCTCTGTTGTAATCACAGCTATGTCAGGACGCTCACGTACACCTCGCAGTTCTACTACCCACCATAATCTATAGGCCTCTGTCGTTCCCACATCCATTACCCTGCGATTGGCTGCTACCTCTTTAGGCCCTTCTGGAGGTGTTGGCCGGGGAGGTGAGAATGCTGCCTCGGCGTCGATCCTCATATATGGTCTATAAGCCGGGGTATATCTGCGCACAAATCAAATTGTCGCGCACGCGATCTATAGGAATCCTCTCATACTCACTGCCTCGTGCCTGCGCGATCCACCTCAATCGCTCTACACCCCTCAACTCCTCAGCTATGTTCTCTGTTACCATATAGTTTCCGTATGGCCTCCAACAGATATCCGCAACCGTCACTCTCTCCCATACCTACCTGTAATACTCAATATCACCCGTCACGGCCTGGGATCTGGCCTCTTGTTCTGTCTGGACCCATCGTCTGAATCCCAACCTCTGCACTCCGGTTTCTCCCGACTGGATGGGTCGGCCTATTGGTCGCACACAAACAATGTGCTCATAGGCCCAACAGTGTAATAAGTATGAACTATCCAGTGTCATCCTGTGATTTTGCCTATAAGCCCATAAACCCCTGTATAGCTCCGCCAAATATGCAGGTGCCCATGCAAAAGTCACGTTCCTTTCTATCATCTCCTAAATAACACACATCAATGCCTTTGGAAATCTTCCCCCTTCAGCCTCGGTAACGCATAATACCCTACCGCTATCATTAATATCACTGCTAACCTTGTCTCCTCAGGGTGTGCTGCATACATTACCCCATATGTAAAAGATAAACCCCGCTGTGTCAAATCTCGTGCGTATGGACCAAATACTGTTGTTATCGCTCCCCGTGCCGCGCTAGGTAGTGCCTGATATACTGGTTCTCCTGTAATAGGGAGTCTCAAAATCCGAAACACATCTTCCAATGTTACTGTCATCTCCCCTGTTGGCAGATAAAAGGTATTTGTCTCGGGATTCCATCTCTCAATCAATGCCTGCAACATAGCATGATTACGTGCGATTCGTGAATAATAGCGGATTCCACTTAACCCCAAACGATTTATCAATGTCCATTCAGCTGGTGTTACATCCGCTCGGATTCGTGAAACAATGGCTGCACACTATCATTCATCCTCAATCCTGCCTCTGCCTGCATACACCAAAACAACAAACAACCATTCAATCTGTCAGGGTTTTTCAAACATTCTGGAAATTCCTCCAGTAACCGGTATCGGTTATACATAACCGATATCGGTTGAGTAACCGATACCGGTTCTTTCTAACCGCTACCGGTCACTGTCAATTACATACATCTTGCCTAAAACAACCACCTACGACAATAAATTGCTCGTTTATTCCTCTCTCGTATACATCTTGCCTAAAACAACCACCTACCACGTAACACTTACCTCACTTATAACCCTTGCTATCATGTTTTCTTCTTCATATCTACCCACTTAATCTCTTATTCATAACACATGCAAAAATCAAATCACAACCAAAACATTTACCTCTGGGGTTGCAGTAGCTTGAGGTGGCCCTTGTCTTCCCTCTTGTCCCTGCCTGCTGGATGTTTCTCCTCGTCCTGCCATTATCACCACTCTTTTCAAATTCGCCTTTCTACTTTCTGAATCTCCGATCGCATTCACCTTCCCAGTCTCTTTTCTTATCACCCAAATCTCTCATACAAATTCCTGTCTCTCTTCTCCTTATCACTCAAATCTCTCATGCAAATACCTGTCTCAGTCGTCAAAAAGCGTCGCGTTCGCGTATTTAACCTCTTGCATGGCTCTAAAATTAAAACTTAAGTTGCCACCCTAGCTTTTCTATTTTTAGAAAAGCTCATACCTAAATAACCGGTATCGGTTACTTAACCGATATCGGTCTATCAGCTACCGATATCGGTTCCTTAACCGATATCGGTTACACACCTATCTTTTCTCAACAGCGTTCTTTTCTTCATTTCTCACCTAAATTTTTGTCGCGCCCGCCTCTTTTCCTGCATAAACAACACAATTTACCACATTTGTTCATCCACCACACATAGCATTACAATTTCATTAACATCATTTATTTTATACAAATACACAAACCATCAACTACGGATATCAAGAAACTATCAATCTATACATCATTTGGATCCAACTCATCAGTTACATATATCACAATGTCACAAAACCACCAATTCATCACATAACATGACATTCATATATATGTGCAAAACAAAAACATCAACATCATCCATCTATCAACATATCAACTAAAACTTATCATACATTACATATTACCAACCATTAACAAAATATTTAAACATATTTTGAACACTGCACGAGGATCAAAACATCGTCTCTATATATATACAAATTTTTCAAAATACAATGTGCCCTACATCGGGGCCTCTGTGATCTCATAATCCACCAAAGCCGCCACGCAGCCGCATAATACTGTCAAAAATCTCGACTCGGCTCGCAGGCCGGTCCCTCGTATCAAAAATAGATATATACTCGGCTCGCAGGCCGGTATCCACTATACAACCCCTACTCGCTCGCAGCGGTGCAGTATACAATAAATGAATAAATGCATACATGAATAATACATAGCACGCAGCCTCTCATCAATACACCGATTCGCAGACCGGTGCCCATCTCTAAATACAAAAGTCATGTCTGGGATCCCTCAGCTCTCCCCACCGCCCTCGGCACCTCTCCCCGCTGGTCCCTGTGGTGCCTCTCGCCTCCTGCCTGTGACGGACCCACCGGTGTGGGCTGCACCTCCTCCGAGACCTCGGCTCAGGAGGTCTCTACTCTATGTGCCGCATAGGGCTGATAATCAGCCCCGGTACCATCAAGAATATCCTGATAGTATCGGGCCTCCGCTCTAGCCTCCATGTAGCGCTCTCGAGCCACCGTAGTCTGGGGCTGGTCCCGACACTACTACCACGTGCCCCCGTGCTCGTGGCTGGGTGCCATTGGTGGTGCCTATGGTCGGTGGCACTGCACTGTGCTTGTGCAAGGTCGGGCCGTGGTCATGACGGCTGGTGGTGGTGGTGGATACTGTCTTCTTTGCTGTACTGTACCTACACTTTGTGGGTACGTGGTGCTAGTGGTGGTGCCGTCTTTGCGTGGCCGTGCTCGAGCTCAGGCTAGCTTTGCCTTGTAAGACCCCTATCTCGTGCTACACAGCAGCAAGCTGCCCCTGTAAGAGCTGTACCTGACCCCTGAGCTGATCTCTCTCTCCTATCACTGCAGCCAAGTCTCAGGCCGCAAAGGGCGGTACTATCCTGGCTGCTCTCTGCCCAGCCCACCACACCCTGTATGCTCCCGTGCACCCAGCATCATCTATACCCTCACCTGCTGGCCTCTCTGCTACCCAATCTGGATCCAAAGGTTGTGGTGCAGGCAGTGGGGCCTCTACATCATCTCTCCTGTACTGAGGAACGGGAGGTGGCTCGTCCTGTCGCAGCCCCATCTGCCTGCGTACCCTCTCCAGGGGTATCCGCTCGTACTCTCCTGGCCTCCGTCCTGCTATCCAGAATGTGTACTGGATTAGGCGCAACTGTAAGCGGGCTCCTCTGCCAGGATGGTGACCTCTGTAGGGTCTCCATACAATGTCTCTCTTGTAAGGCCCTCTGCAGATGTCATAGTATGCCACATCCCGACTCGCCTATAATCGCTGTGGTGGCCCACGACCCCCAACCACCTCTGAAAGCCATATCGGTATATGACCTGTGGCCCTGGCTGCTGGGGTAACCCTACTGGCCTGATGCATACGATGTGCTCGTATGCCCAACAATGCAACAAAAATGTAGAACAAATACCAAATCGCCTCCTTCGCGATATAGCCCCATAGCTCCTGTATAATTGCACGGATATCTGGTGCCTGGCGCAACAGTGTGCTCCTCCACCATCTCCAGCAGTACCCCCATCAATGCTCGTGGGAAGCGGCCTCCCTCTGAGTCCGGGAGGGTGAAGCAGGTGATCCCAACCATCATCAACACAGCCAGTCGTGTCTCGTGACGATGTGCACGGTACATGTCACCATACCCGATACTCATGCGCTTATGGTAAGTCGATGGCGGGCAGTATCCCCAAAACCTACGATATGCTTTGTCCATCGCAGCTCGAACCTACTCCGGAAGACTACCTCTCCCTCGATAGGTAATCGAAGGATGCGATACACATCCTCCAATGTGACAGTCATCTCCCCAGTCGGGAGATGGAACACATTGGTCACCGGATCCCATCTCTCGATGAGGGTGACCATCAGGCTGTGATCTCTCTCTATCGCTCTGTACCTCTGGACTCCGCCGAGTCCCACCTCACGCATGATGGCCCAATGAGCCGCGAGATACGTGTGGCCTCATCCGCACCAACAAATGGGGCATCTATCCCGCATCGTCAACTACCGACATGCCTGCAAAACCAACCCACATCCTTAGACCTACTCTTTCTTACAACATCTACTTTGACATCTAAACACCCCTTTTTATCCCCCGACCATACCTTGACTCTCTCTACCGCCCCCTCTAACAACCAACCCAACCCCACACCGACCCACAACCCAATCCAAAACTCAAAACGCAACCCAACCCAAAATAACCAACCCAACCCCACACCGACCCGCAACCCAACCCAAAACAACCAACCCAACCCCACACCGACCCGCAACCCAACCCAAAACAACCAACCCAACCCCACTCCCACTCCCACCCACAACCCAAAACAACCAACCCAACCCCACACCCACCCCCAACCCAACCCAACCCCTACATAAACCCACAACCGACGCCGGCCGATACATGACCGACGCCGGTCACCAACAACCCTCCCTTTCCCTAAAATTGTGCGACCGATGCCGGTCGCTTAGTGACCGACATCGGTCACTGTCCTCTCCCGGAGCCGAACCCCCGCGCGGCCCCCAAACCCATTTTTTACCTATTTCTACCCATCTACCCACCCAAAAACCCTAAAAACTTACCCACCTACCCACCTTAGCCTATCTAACCTATCTACCCTCTCCCTTTCTCAAATCATTTCCATTTTCTCATTATTTCCTAAAAAAGGTTAATTCCTACCCAAACCCCCAATTTAGCATAATACAACCAAATCACCAAATTAAAGAGTTTCGAATCTACCCGAATGATGACACGTCGTCGTGGTGGGATGGGTGGTGGCGGTCCAGCTGGTCCAGCCCCTCCAGCTCCTCCTGCCTGTGCCATGGCTCCAATCCTGATCTGCTGGGTCCCCGGCCAATCAATACGCCTCCTCCTTAATCGGGCCCACTATCAACTCTCTCCGCTTGTCAATACAATAGCTCTACCTCACTCAATCCGACCTCTAAAACCAAGTCTCCACGTCAGACAAGTCGATTTGGATTGCAAATAACAAAAGTGACAATGACAAGCCGTATTTTTCTTTTTATAGGTTTTTCGGCTTTCACCGATATCGGTTTCATTTTGCCCTAAGGAACCGGTATCGGTCCCTTAACCGATATCGGTCATGCAGAATCGACATCGGTTCGCTACCCAACTTTCACCCCATTCTTTGCCCTTATTTACTCCTTGCCTCTTTTTCACCAATATCGCCTCTATCCACCTTTGCTGCACAACATTTGTTCACTTGTCCAGCCTGACCTACGGCCTCAACCTACCATTCGGCCCGACCTAAGGCCTCAACCTACCAATTGGCCCGACCCAAGGCCTCGCCCTACCTATTTGGCCCGACCCAAGGCCTCAACCTACCATTCGGCCCGACCTAAGGCCTCAACCTACCAATTGGCCCGACCCAAGGCCTCGCCCAACCTATTTGGCCCGACCTAAGGCCTCGCCCTAACCTATTTGGCCCGACCCAAGGCCTCAACCTACCATTCGGCCCGACCTAAGGCCTCAACCTACTAATTGGCCCAACCCAAGGCCTCGCCTAACCTATTTGGCCCGACCTAAGGCCTCGCCCTAACCTATTTGGCCCGACCCAAGGCCTCAACCTACCAATTGGCCCGACCCAAGGCCTCGCCCTAACCTATTTGGCCCGACCTAAGGCCTCGCCCTAACCTATTTGGCCCGACCCAAGGCCTCGCCCTAACAATTTGGCGTGACCCAAGGCCTCAACCTACCTATTTGGCCCGACCCAAGGCCTCGCCCTACCTATTCGGCCCAACCCAAGGCCTCGCCCTAACCATTAGGCCCGACCCAAGGCCTCAACCTACCTATCCGGCCCGACCCAAGGCCTCAACCTACCCATCTAACCTGACCCAGGGCCACCGCCCAACCACTTGGCCTGACCCAAGGCCGTATCACTTCAATACCATACCCACAATCAACGTTTTATTTTATCCATCCATCATGTACCTTTTGTTCAATCGAGCTCACCTGTTCGTGTTTTAGCATGATTAGGGTCCTTGACTTGATCTGTCGACCAACTTTGCCTAGACCTAGACCGTGACGTTTATCTCAACCAAACCAACCATTTGGTACTGCCGAACATGCCTAAACGTTCCTGTACCTCACCTGTTATATACCCTGGAGCTACTTCCTATGCCTTGGATACCAGGATTATATCACCCTTGTTTGGATAAACTATCGACCTTTGCCTACACATTGCTGGTTTGCTTGTCAAATCATGTACCCTCGTCGTACTATTGCATTTCAACATGCGTCTGCTTCCTTGGACCTACCCCACCACCTTACCATCCTCTCTACAACATATACCCTTTATCAACCCTATCCCTGATTTCCCGTTCACTCAATCTGTGATAGATTTGAGGGGGATTACCTATATCCTTAACATGAGAAACCACTTCATATTATTGTCCGCGCAGCTTTACAGAACAAGCTACACGACAATAAGGGGCTAATGTAGACACCAAATTCGTGTCTTACGACCCCTTGTGACCCGCATCCCATTTCGCAACCTAACCTCATTACCTAAACTTTACACAATTATTTATTAATTACCTTGTAATTGATAAATCCACATCACCTTACCCGCCACCTCACTTTGCCACCTCATCATGACCTAGCCCTAACCCTAAACTAACCTAATTAAGACCCATGACTTGGTCTAGACTCACATCCATAACTAATGCCTCCTTACTCGCACCCAAAGCCGACCTTCTAGCCATTTGACCAAGCCCGCAATGGCCATCTCTCGGGAGAAAGCGGGAAGGTGGGCTATTTTACTAAAAATAGCCTACTTTTTCCTTACCGATGCCGGTTCCTACTCGACCGCCGTCGATTCTGCAACCGCCATCGGTTCCTGTAAATGGGCTCCCAAACCAAAACAACGGATCGAATTTCATTTTGGAGATCACCAAAGGATTTCGGATCAACAGAGCCTTGCGAGCGAGAACAGAGTCCGGATCTTCACTTGACAGAGCAGAGATGAGTAAAGAAACCAGAAGTGTTTACAACCAAGGAGATCAACTTGCATCTTGGTCAAAACCAGTAAGTCACATCTTGCATGTCCTTTGTTATAACATTGCTTATGCTTCTTGAATCTCAGTCCTCCTAAATCCGTTTCGAATCCACTACCCAACGTGCTATCCATTGCATCTAAGCTGTCATTCGTTTGCTTCTAATCATCCCATTTCCTAATACCATCCAAAAACCAGCCATTACAAAGAACCCACCGGTATCGGTTATCGATGCAATCGCATCGGTTCCTCTGATCAAAACCAGAAAACCAGCCTTTCCCCTACCCAGTTTAACGAAATAATTTAATTGATATTTTGCAGTCTTTTGTGTTAATTCATATTAGCAGGGGAACTGACCACCTTCGAAAGGAAGTTTTATATTTCCTGGGCCCAAGGTAGTTTCCTCATTTATTGTTTAATCAAAATCTTGTGGTCTTGTGTTCTTATTTGCAGGTAGTCCTTCCAAGACAAAAAGGAGTTCTCCGCAGTCAACCTGATCTTTCTCTACGGTACGCGCACACCATCTCGACATTCAACAGGTATTCCTCCTAACCCTAACCTCATCTGTTTCTAAAAGGAATGAAAGGATAGAAGCAACTCTATTCCCAGAAGCCGAAACATTCTGAGCGAAACAAACACATCATTTGCATAAGGAAAGGCTAGATGAGCTTGGAAAGCTCATAGAAAAAAAGATGGATCTTATGGAGGGACGAATTTCTTCTATGGCTAATGTTGTCATATTATGTCAAAATGAAAAGGGAGAGATGACCCAGGATCAGTTAGAGTCCATCACTACGAGACATTCCGAGAATACCAAAAACATGCTATTTGATTGGCAAGCCTTAGAGGATGAGATTAAGGAAGAATATCCTTAGTTTATCCTACGGGTTGAAGCAGATGGTGCTATAGAATATGAGTCCATTATTTGTAAAGTACTTCTTTACATTCTTTCATTCTATTATTTATTCTTTAGGAACATTAGGAGAAACCCCATTGTCATGACGACAATGTAGTTTAGTGTGGGGTAATGTTGAGCAGATAGAATATGGTACTAAGGAGAGGGCACATGGAAGATTCACATGTGATAGTAAGGCATATCTGAAGGCAAAAGGATAGGGAAGTAAATGTGCGTGAAAGACAGATTGATTCAAGACTTAGCCATTTTCATGGCTACGGGATATTTTTAGAGATAGCGTATGGAGAAAACAACAGGATGGAGACTTGCACAACACGTCAATGCTATTTTGGGAAGAGCGTCTATTAAGCGCCACACATTATTTCTAGCTAATAATAGGATTTCTACTACCGAGTTAAGCGTAAGAGATCTATCATTAGCACACTTGCATGTGTGCATGTTATTGTAAAGGTGCATGACTATTTTCAACATGCGGCCTATTTTTGTAAATGTATAAGTAGTGAAGGAAAGTCCCCAACCTTTATAAATATGTAGTAATATGTATAGATTAGGTGTGTGTGTGTTGTGTATGAGCTATTGTGGAGTTATGCTACTAGATATGATGTGCGCATAGAATTATGATACTACTTATTGTAAGAAGCTTCTGTGTTTATTGTGTTTTAATATAATGGAGTGTGTTGGGTGAATAATGGTGTTAAACATGACTGTAACTATTTCTTACATGATTGACTTCATTATGTCTATTGCTTAATTCATTACTCTTTTAGATCTAGATATAGAATATGCTCTGTGGAATATTTATGTTGTTTATGGATATGAATACATTACATCTTCATCATGTTCACATCCTATAAAATTAACTCTAATGAGGGGCCTGGTACCTTTGCGTACTTTGGGTGAGCACCCAACTCAAGTGGGTGATGTGCCAACGTGCAGGTTGTTCATGATAAATTCTATGCTACATCATGTGTTCTTAGAACTGTTCTTTCTCTACGTATCCCATTCACTAAACAATAATCATTAAAATCCTTGCTATAATATTCACCACCATTTTCAGATCTAAGGCACTTTAACTTTGAATTTGATTCATTCTCAATAAGGTATTTCTATCTTTTAAAAGTTTCAAAAACATCATATTTATGTTTAATACAATAAACCCATACCTTTCTTGTAGCATCATCAATAAAAGTAACATAATATTGGGATCCTCCATGAGAAGCTACCTGAGCTAGTCCCCACACATCTAAGTGTACAAGCTCCAATTTATGCTCCTTCTTAGTTGCCCCAAATTTGAGAAATCCAACTCTCTTTTTCTTTCCAAAAGCACAATGCTCACATAAATCAAGATCTAAATATTTCAAATCTGATAACTTACCCTTAGCCTTTAAGATTTGCATTCCTTTTTGACTCATATGGCCCAACCGATTATGCCACATACATGCATTTGAATATGAAGTAGATAATGTAGAAAAGGAATTAGTAACACAGCAGATAAATATAACATTTCGACCTTCTTACCTCTTGCCACAACAAAAAATCCTTGGTGACTTTCCAAGAGTCTCCTGTAAATGTAACCATACAACCAGATTCACCTAGTTTCCCTGCAAAAATAAGATTCCTCTCGAGGCTTGGCACATGCCTCACATCTTTCAATACCCATGTATTTCCATTCTGTAATTTTAGATGAACTTCCCCTTTACCAGTAATACTACAAGGTTCATCATCACCCAAATAAACATGCCCAAAATTTCTTGGACATAATTTCTGAAATAACCCTTATTAGGGGTTACATGGAAAGAAGCTCTTAAATCTAAAACCCATGATTCAATTCTATTATCTAAAGAAATAATAAGAGAATCTTGCATTACCTTTATTCTGACGAAATATTTGCTTCTTTATCTTTGTCTAGTTTTTGGTTCTCTTTATTCTTTTACCAACAATATTTGTTTGCATGTCCTTTCTTTCCACATTTCCAACAAGTAATTTCCTTACCTCTAGATTTAGATCTTCTATCCCTAGAATTTTATTTCCCATTACTCTTACTCTTGGATATCTCCTTTTTCCCCCTTGCTTTCTACATTCAAAGCATTCCTAGATGACAATTTCTCTGTACTCTTCCTATGAATTTCTTCATTCAAGATTATACTAACCACATCATCAAAATTCAAAATATTATTAGCAGATGTTGTATTACTAATAACCATTACCAAGTTATCCCAATTATCAGGAAAAGAACATAAGAATAAATGTTATTTCACTTCATCATCAAATGGTATATCAACCAGCTTTTAACTAAGTTACAATAGGTCTAAAATAATTCAAACGAATAGATGTAGATCCACCTTCATGCATCTTAGAACTAAATAGTTTCTTCATCAAATAAACTTTATTTAAAGCACTAGGTTTTTCATATAAATTAGCAAGAGATTTCATTAACCGTACTGTAGAAGTCACTTCTATAATATTGGAAGCCATAGATGTTGCCAGGATCAATGTTGTAGATCCCAAAGCCTTTCTGTCAAGAATCTTCCATTCTTCATCAGTCATCTTCATAGGTCTAGATTTCTCATCCAACGGTAAATATAAATCTCTTTGATATAGATAATCCTCAATTTGCATCTTCCATAATTGATAATTTCAGCCATCAAACTTCTCTACCTTGTATTTTTTTTTCTTTTTCCATTGTTGTAGCTCCCACTCAATCAGAAAACCCTATGTGAGTAAATCTATCAACACATAAAACCCTCAAACAAAGATCTAATACTAGTTGTTGGGGTTAGCACACCAGTTGTACAAATAATACATCAGATCTAAGCATACATGAAAATAAAAGTAGATATTCTACTAGAAGAAATATACATAACAAGAGATATAAATCAACACCATATTTAACGTGGTTCACCCAGTGTGGGCTACGTCCACTAAGAAACAAGCCAATATATTATCTAAATATTTCACAAGATATACAATGAATATTTACAATATTCCACACCTCTCATATGTACAGTATTGTCTTACTCTCAAGCTCTTGATTCTTTACCCGAATGTTTTCTCTCACAATTATTCTTACAATAATCATCAACTTTTGCAAATTCTTATTAATTATTACTTCTAAACCCTAGCTTTCATGCTTATATAGATGCATACAATCTTAGGGACCTTAGACATGCAATTAAAATCAATAGATCTACTTTAATACTAAAAATAGATCTAATTCCCATGAGTTAATTAAAACACCCACACACAGGTAACCGATGTCGGTTATCCCTAACCGATGCCAGTTCCTCCTTTCCTAACTGATGTCGGTCATAGGTGACTGATGCTGGTCCCTTAATAACTGATGTTGGTTACTATGTTTTCCAACAAGTTTCATAGTACATGCTAATCTGAAGTAATTGAGCTCCACAAATCAACAAAAGTGGTCAAACACATGGGTTAATTATTAGTTTTTGTGCTTAGGTATCATATGAATAGTAGTATGTAACCTGGGACTAAATAATTACCCAAAGTGTGTGATTTAATGTCTATTGTTCCATGGTATACATATCAAATGGACCTCACAACACTCACGCATTCATTCACTTACTCATGAACTCATATTCTATGCTTTACACTCACGATCATATATTTCTAGCACACATCTTCAAACCATTTCTCGATGACACACTCTTTCTCTACGATTCATTCTTGATGTTGAGGGGGTATTTATAAATGAGCCTAATCTCATATGCACTCATTCACATTTTCTCAAGGGGCATGCAAATGCTATCGCACTCACACTAAATTTCATTCCATCTCATCCACATCATATTACATATCTTGGTTGTAGTTAATCTTGTTTACTTATACTCACATGATACATCTTACTCAATATGTTAGCTAGACACATTGTATGTCATTATATTTTTCCACATCACATACCCATTCACTTAATTTCTAGTTGTGATCGTAAATTCTATGGATTGATAGACACAACATGGATGCTTTGGAAAATGCATATTACTAGTCTATTGGTGAGAAAATTTGTCGGGTGGAAAAATTAGGTGTGTCCACTAATGTTCATGGGCGACGACCCACTGCATTGAATGGTAAAACTCCCATTATTGAAAGTAAACTAATCCTAATCCTATCTAAATGTTGTGGGTGGCCAAATTGGTCGGGGATCACACAGGGACACTCCACTGAACCTGTGGCAAAGTTCTTATATGAGGTACAAGGGAGGAAAATCACAACGATGAGGGGGAAGGAGAGAAATTAGGAAAGGAAGATTACTACCATGAGTAGATTGTAGAGCTCACACCTAGTAAATGGAATAGTTTCACATTCAATATAGAAGAAAACATGATGAAGCTAGCAGGACCAATGAATCAAAACATAAAATTTTCAGGATCATATACCGAAGATACACAACTATTGCATCATTATTCTTACAAAGTGCATAAATTAAATAAGTAGAAGAAACTAAGGATGCTTGTACCAACTATGCTTATTGTGTCAACGATGAGAGGAAACCATGCATACAAAGCTGCACACATTCATACACCTTGGAAAGTAAAAACTCTATTCCTTGGTTGACATTTACATATGTTGTACCAAGAAAGAGAAAAGAAGAAAACATGAAGCAAAAATGTAGCTTTATTTCTTGTATATGGATGACACAAAGTGCAACAACATATGACAATCCACTATTTCTACCGAGTGATAGTTATTCAAAATATGGAATCCCTTAGAATGGAGAGGCCATCCCAATTTATAACAATCTAAATTGTCCTTTCACCTCCCTCACATGACTCTTCGTGTTCCGTATTCCACTTGTGACCTTTTTTTTTTCCATGAATTAAGTATTTCTCTTATAATTTTGAGAAAATACTTTTACAATTTTAAAGTAGGTCACCTAAATAAATATGAAAACATACAATGATTGTTCCCAACAAATAATTAGAAATAAAATGGGGAGAAATGAAAATGAGAGAGAATGAATGAGGAGAAGGAAGAAGGAACACTGATGAAGAGGACGCCTTACTGCCTTCACCTCATTGTCTGAATGATCTGATGAAATTTCCAAATGTGGTGAACTTTGGATCTCTGAATTCTTTATTCTATGAGACCTCATTTGGATGGTACATGAACACCTCAAACTGAGTGTTTAAAAACAATTGTTGAGTAATCATCTTGATGACCATGACGCGTTGCTCACTGAGGTCCACTACAAAGAATATTGAGGGTCGAAACCAATCTCTGATGACTTATGCTACATAGCCACACTTTGTTTCACTCATCAGGAAGCTTTGATGAAGTGCATTTTGAACAATTTTCTTGCTAATGATGATCACAATTCCTCTCAGGTACATGATGCATAGACATCTTAGTCACGGATTGAGTGTTGAGAAACACTATTTCAGGACTTCCCAATGTGAGATTGGGATGGGCACATGAACTATTCATGATAATCCCCTTTGATACTTGATTTATGAACCAATTCAACTCATTGAGATCTTTGTGACCAAATTATTTTGAATCATCCGACTCTTTGGATGATGACTATGTATCCACATGCTACATACTATGATTCCTTGGATTACTTCTGAGCACACTTAAATTCAGGACGATGCTTCCAAGACCAATAAGAAGTTAACAATGCCCTGTTTGAGCCTTTGAATCACCTTGAAATCCCATGAGGATGACAAAAAGAAGTTATATAATTTACTACGGAGATGGTAGCAACTTTCTACAATTGGAGCCGAAAACGCTATTTTTAGAAAGTTGGTCCCAGGAGCTACTATTTTAGGCAATGTCATTTTTCACCTTATTACTTACACTAAGGTGTTTCCTTCACATTATGGATTTACAAATGATGTCTTAGGGTTAATTTTAAGTATGATCCATTTTTGGAAAGTTGATTTTTACTTTTTGATTTTTTGTCTTTTTCGACCCATACGCACTTAGTTTTCGGTTTGTGTAATTTTCACCGTTATGTTCTTACGGAGGAGTTTTCCTTTTCTAGAAACTTACTAAAAATGGCAAGTGTGAACCAACATCACTTTCTATTTTTAGAAGCTGAAATTTGGAGTGTCGGATTGATGAAAAAAATTCAGATTCCTTCTAGGTTTTTTCTCTTCACTCTCTATTCATATTCTTGGCTCAATTTGCTTCACAGTTTAACAAAAATGATGGAAGAACACCCTAGGGCACAAAATTTCAAATGAATACCATTAAAAATAAAGAAATCCTTTTGAGGTTTGGTGTTTGGATGAAGAATATTTTCTCAAATTTTTACTAAGATCAGATGCACGGTTTGGGAGATACGATTAATTCTTCATATTGGAGCCTAGGGTTTCTAACATATCACACTCTTGAATTTTTATTGAAAATCCTTTGTTTCTTCACTATAGCAATGATGAAGGATGATGAAAATATGGTGGAGGTGTTGTAAAAGGTGTGAAATCATAAAATATGGAGGCTTGAAGGAAATTTCGGTAGTTGCGAAACCATGCGTGCGTGAGAGAAGTAGCTAGTGGCAACCCGACAGTTTGAATTTACATGTAATTTTTGTTTTGCAATGAGCTGCACTTTTTTACATCACTTGCACAAGTTATTGGTGCATTTGGTGTAAAAATGTTCCTTTTCCTCATTGGGCCACGTGGCGGAGCATAATTTATCGATGGGTTGAGTGTGGGGCTTAGAAAAAACACCTTAAGTAGCTACGGAGGGCACATGGGTAACCAAGAGACTAAATGGGAGGGCTTGAGAGTTTTTGAACCATTTGAAACAAAGGTGTGGTACATTTGGGACACAAAAATTTTCCCTCACCTTGGCTTGACAAGTGGCGAGAAACGATTCGATGAGGGAGGGTGCTAAGGAATGGTGTGATTAACAAAAATGGGCCAAATTGACCTAAATGGGGTATTAGGATACTAATGCTAATCTAAATCAGAATAAAATGATGTATAAATAATCTAAAATAGTATGGAATAAAATACATTAATTATTCTAAGTGAAATGGAATCCCAGTATGCAAGAGAAAGGAAAGAAATAACGTAGCTAATTGGAGAAGATGGTCGCGAGTTTGATCATAGAATCGGAGGTGTGAGACGAACACTCGGGGACCTGCAAAGGATAGGTCTGCAGTGAATTTGAGATGTTTGAGGTGCTATGGGTGTAGTGGTGTCTCACCATTTTCTTTAGGTTTTGAATGTGATGAAACAATTAATGTTATGGATCGAGGAGGAATACCTATCGTATTGGTCGGTTGGAGGTTGATCCGCACATTCGACTTCTTGATCCGATCTTGACTGTGAGAGCATTATTTTGGCTAAGAGGAACTACCTAAAATAGAAAAAAATACCACAAAAGGATAGTTGAACAATATATGGAAGTGGACCGCTTTGCGTGTGCTAGATCTCGGGAAGTGTGATACTCCTTAGATGGCTGTCAATCCACTTGTTTAAAACAACTTAATGCGAGAAATAAAAAAATTCCTACTGTAGTTGATATGATTTAGGTATCTCATTCAAATACAATAAGAAAATCTAATCATAACAGGCTAGGCTATAATCAGATCTGAATGGAGGGGTAATTGTCAAGGTACTGGGACTGGTCAGGGTCAGGTTCTAGGTTGCTTAGGTCACTTGGATGAAGGTTCTTAGGTTCTAGTTATTAGCAAAGGTATTAAACACAAAGACCGACGTCGGTTTGGTATAACTGATGATGGTTTAAAAGGGACTGATGACGGTCATGGGTAACCGGCATCGGTAGGGTCGGGGTGAAAGAAACTTAATGAGATCTAGTTGTAGAGGTTGATCTGAGGTTAAACAGAGACAAAAGGGGGTGGAGAGGTCTGTGGGAATCTTAGGTATACTCAAAGATGTGTAACAGTCAGATATAGGTGATTTAATGGTGTGGGTGGAGGAATGGTTGAGTTTACAGGTAGGTAAATGGTAGGGGAATGAGAGTGCAAGTGGAAACTGATAACAACGGTAGAAGAACTTAATAGACTGAAGTAGAAATAGATGATGCTTTGGTTAAAAGTATACTTACTATGGTGCAGTTCAAATGGCTAGATGGTGATGATGGTTGATCAGAGGAATGATGTTTGGTACCGTGACAGTGCTTCCCAGAATGTTACTTTGTGAGTGCAATACCTCTGGATCTATCTTGGTGCTGGCTATGGATGTCTGGAGGTACGAAAAGGCTCTGGTCCTACTTGCATGTAACTCTCTTCTCTTCTCCTTAATTCCAAAATGTGCCAACCTCTCCCACAAGGTTCCTAAAGTGAATAAATGGTAACCAACGCACGCTTTGATTGGTCGCATCGGTTGGATGACCGCACATCGGTTAAGGTGGGATTCCCTAGGTTTACTAAAAATGGCAGATCTTGGCAATCACTTGGGCCAAGTTTGTTTTTATTCTCACGGATCAAAATGGAAGTTTCCCTTCTAATGAGTGGGAATGTGGTTAGAGGAATAATAGGCATGTGATTTTAGGGTTAAACTAAATCTTAGCTCATTAAGGTAAGTGGGACTAAGTCTTAGTTAGTTATGGAAACATGCTATGAATAGGTCTATGGTGAGGTGTCTAGGTGAGGTGGAAATTAGTTTAATTAGGATAATTAAATAATAAATATTGTGAGAATAGGTATTAATTTAATTGAAGTAATTGAATTAATATTAATGTGGGGTGAAAGGGGCCATGGTTAGAGGAACATGTTTAAGTTGGTTATTCGACCAGGGGCTAAGGGGAGTGTGACCAAATTTTGGTGTCTACAACTGGGGCACCCTAGTTTGAATTCTAGGTGCTTTGAACACCTTTAAAAGCTCAAAACCCGAGTTCGGCAAGCACAGTAACTCAGTCTAAAACCCTACCTATTTTTCACGCTGGATATGTTGGATGAACTAGAAAATGACCTGTGATGTAAAGATAAGTATCAAACCCTAGAAAAACAAAAGATGTAAATGAATAGGTTGGGTGATCTCAGCCACCAAACTAGTGGTCTTATCATCGAAGCGCTGAACTACATTTGGGACCCAAATGTAGTTCGCACATGTGTGCGTGTTGTGCCCTAGGTGCTCTCATGTTAGTCACACTTTGTGAAGTAGCGAGCAATAGTAACTATAAAAATGTAAGTAGAATGTGTGCATGGAATAGAATATAATCCCTCCCCCTATGCAGTGTGTGTGATGTAGATATCTTATCCTTTATGCATGACACTAATGGATGCAAGTGATGCAATGGATGTAGCTCTAGATGGAGTGATAGTAGTATGTGATGCTATGACCCTCATTATGGTCTTATAAGATTTATATTTATAGGGATCTCAAGTTTAATTTTGTAATCAATATCAAAAAGGATGATTAAGAAAAAGATAAATACAACGAATGGATAGAAAAGCCCCAAAAGAAAGCGGGAAAATGATGTGCATCAACTAGGGTCCTTAGAAGTGAGACCGGGTGCTCTAGTACAAGTTGAGGCACACTTAATGTGGGGTATAATGATGGGGCAGTTGCGAAATAGGTGGGTATGTGCTAGAAAATACTCAAGAAGTATGAAAAAAATATAAAATAAAGATGGCCAAAAGGTGGGATTAATTAGTACTTTAACCACTTGAGAACCTTCTAAATAGTAGTATAAGACTAGGCTAAATTATGTGTAAAGTGCATAATTTTGTGTCTATATTTTCCCCCACTTTATGTTGGTGAGTGGAAAGCTCGGTAACATAAAGTAGATAGAGATGCATACCTGATACCCATGTAGAGTGTAGAAGAAAATGTGCCGATGGAGTAGACTCAAGCGTGGAATGACAAAATAAAAATATGGAAGTGTGTGGATTCTAAAGATGAAAATATCCATAAAAAGTGATGAGAGTGAACCTAGGGAATAATGCATGTGTATCTACTACAGTGTGTAGTGTACCTGCATGGTTAGTAAAGGTAAATGCATGTAGTGTGTGTTGTCATTGTCACTTTGCCATTGTTATTATTTCCCCCAATTTGACTACTGGTTTCTCATACATCGGACCTCCAAGGAGAAAATAATCAAGTAGTAAAATATTTATGTATGTAAAAACACTATGTAAAATATGCTAGAAAAATGTAAATGGAACATGTGTACCTAATCCATGTCAAGAAGAAGGATGTAGAAGGATATCCTATACTTTCGCAAGTTTTTTGGGAAATCTCACGCCACCGTGGTTGAAGAAGTGTAGGGAGGAAATGATCTATGTCCTCAAACTCTAATCACTTCTACTAAAATTTATTGAAGAAATCTCTACACCGGGATGGTTTTTGGGAAATCTAATGCCACTGGATGGAGAAGTGTAGAGAGTAACACCCATTGTAACCCTTAAGCCTATAATCGCTCCGCATAATTGGTGAAGGACACCATGTCTTGTTATGGCCACTTTGTGTATGGAGTTCCTAGATTGGTCTGAATTCACTTGTGTTTGAATTGGTGTAAATACATTGTGTTAGTATAAAACCCACAATGATGCCCCCTCTTTTGGGGTGCATGCAACAACCCGAAAAGGAGAATGCGGCCCTAAAAGAGGACCAACCAGACTCGACCTATAACCAACTCAACCCCGTAGGGTGGAAGGGAAAGTGCTTGGTAGATACCAAGGCACACACAAAATGGGATGGCTAGCTAAAAAATGTTATTTCGCAATAACATGCTTGTAATCAATGTAAAAACAAAAACCATGTAGAAAAATTACAAGTAATGTAGTGTAAAAACACAAGAAACAACAAGAAGAATGCAAAAGAGGGTTATAAACAAGGGACACCGATCATGATGTCGCAAGCCATGCAAGGACATGATTCCCACAAATAGTAGACAAGTGTGCACACAAGCAAAGGGAAAAACCTGCATAAAATAGAAAATAGAAAAGACAAGTAGAAACAAACAAAAGTCATGGAAACATGTAATCATGTAAAACAAGTGCTACACATGGAACACCCATTAACATATTAGAGTGATAACCAATATGTCAAAAACATGTATGAACAAGTAATAGAAGATGCTAAGTACAAAATGAAATAATAACACCTATATGAGGTGAATGTGGATGCCCCAAATGATCGGTATCATAAAGGTATGAGGCGAGCATCCATGCCACATGTAAATTCATGTATCTAAAATCACACTAAACAAAGGCATGAATGTGCATGTTTTTATGATAATGATATATAAGAAATCAAGCTAACATGTGTAGTAAAGTGAACATGTAAAACACTAGTAAGAAAGTGTAAATGCCCCCAAGATAATGTAGTATGTTGTGGATGGATGGAATGGAATGCACGATGGAATGATGGGGGCATCATGCCCCCGATTTGTTTTCCCCCTCACTAGTCAAGAATAAACCAGTAAACGAGTGCATCATTGGGAATTTTTTGAGTAGTGTTGGTTGTGTCTAGCGCCTTTGCGATGAGTGTGTATATGTGATTATGATGGAATTCGACATGGGGAGAAGATGTGTGTAGAACCTATCACGTAAAATTATAACATGACTTTATTGAATAGATGAGTGATGATTTATCCCTAAGTGTATATCACTATGGAAGAAGTGTATGGTGAGGAGACATATGGAAAGACAAGCATGGACCCTATAGGCTAAGTGTATACCACGATGTGTTGAATGGATGAGTGATGATTTAGCCTTAAGCGTATATCACGACATGATGGAAGAAGAAGGTGACGATTTAGCCTATAGCGTATGTCACTACATGAGATGGGTGTTGTGGGTGTATGAAGCATGGATGAGTATGCAGTGGATAGTAGACGATGGAGATTTAGCACTAAGTGTAGACCACTATGTGATGAATAAGAATGAGGTGGTGATTTAGCCTAAAGTGTATACCACTAAGTGATGAGTATGATAAATGATGATGTAAGATAATGACATAGAATAAGATAATAGAATATGTGATTATAGATGTTGATGAGGAGAGTGGTGATTTAACCTAAGGTATATACCACTATAGAATGATTGAATGTGTTGTAATGTAATGGAATAATTTGGAATAGGAAACATGTAATAAGATGATATAATATAAGATGATAAAATGTAATAGGATGATGTAGGATTGATGAATAGAGTGGTGATTTAACCTAAGGTGTATATCACTATGGTATGTGATGATGAGTGTCGGTGAGGATATAGTCTAGAGTTTTGGTCATTAGTCCAATGAATGTGGTATGATGACATGTCCATTTTATTGGCAAACCCTCGAAATTGAGTATGGACCAAAGAACTAGAGTACGTCATAGGGTGGTGAGTGCGGTGCATAGAACAATGTAGTGTAGGTGACTTGAATGGTGAATAGAGTGTGTAGATGCACGGTAGAATGTAGAAAGTGTGATGATAGACATAGATATAATATACGGTGGTGATAGGTAAAGCTAGACCCATGGATAATGTGGTCTAGCATAGATAGAAAATGTATGGATGACCTAGAAAAATAGACTCATAAATGATGAGGACTAGTGTAGCATGTATGCGATGGATGATCTAGAAAGGATTAGTAGATGAAGTATGTATAGGATAACGTCGGATGTGTGGTGTGTGGGGTTAAGTGTAAGGGTATTCCCTCAACAGCTTCAGTGTGAAGTGAAGTACAAGAGTGCATCCTTGGGTAACGAGGGTGTGGTAATGTGTGAGATATAAGTGATGATGGATGTAGGATGATACACGTAAGCTAGAGTAGAGAAGGGGGGAAGTATGCAATGAGATATTCCCTGGTAGTAGTGTGTATAAGACTAGGTGAACTCATCATGAAGATCGTCGTCCTTTGGATCAAAGTCAAATGGGTCGGAATTGGCATTTTGGTAGGATATAGTATGAGGTTGATCACGGAATGAGACAAAGTGAGAGACAAATGGTACATGCCCATAGCATATTCTTCTTGAAAGAAATGAAGGATGTAGACAACCATGTGCGTACGAATGACTACATGTAGTGAGGTGAATAGCCAAGGAAGGAACTATTTCAAATGAAAACATGACCAAAAGGCATAGGGAATGAAATATCAATGTGACTAGGGTCTAAGTTACCTCCAATGTAAGTAAGCCAAGAGTCCCCTAGTCGAGTAGAGAAGCACAAGGGGTGTACGGGAGATATAATAAAAGGTCAAAGACATGCAAGCCATAAGAAATAATGATAGTGAAAAAACCATAATATAGATGCGAAGTGGGAGTAGAAGGTGAAGGTCTGCAAAAAGTAAAGCCAAGTTGAGCTAGACCAAGAAGAGAACAAAAGGTTTTGTCGCATGCAAGATCAAATAGTACATGTTCCCAAAAAGTGTTGTGAATAAAAGTGTACATGTAAAGAGGGTATGGGTGAATGGTGAGGCCAAAGAGAGAAGGATAATGTATATGGATGGAACATGAGGCTGATGTGGAATAATAGTGGTAGTAGGAGATAGTGGTGAACGGATAACATCTAGCAAAAAAATAGCACCCTCAAGTGGTTGTAAATGAGGATGATTGTCCATAGGTTGAGGTTCATCTGTAGTATCAATGTGAGGAATAAGGATGCTAGTATGAGGGTCATGGAAATAATGTAGGAATGGATCAAAATATCGAATATAGTATACTCAACATGCTCATGTAGAAACTTGACGCAACGATGTACTATAGAAGCAACAACCTGCATGTCATGAAGCCATGGTCTTCCAAGTAAGCAATTATATGAGACAGGAAAATCGATGACAAAGAAGAATGCAAGGAGAGTATTAGGACCTACAATGAAAGGAAAGGTAGCATGGCCAAGACATGGAAAAACAATACTTGTCATAAGTTTAGAGTGAGATGGAAGAAGGGATAATGTCACGAGTGGATAAACCTAAATTCTGGAGAAAGGACATAGGGCAAAAATTGAGCTCAGACCCATTATCAATAAGAGTGTGTTTGATAACAACATTGTAGATGTGAGACATGATATAAAGTGGTGGGTCATTGTTAAAGGGTTGAATGTCAGCAGGAGGATTTCTCCTGAATGCTTTGTGTTGAAAAAATGAATCGATAAATGTGTCATACAGGGAATCCGGATGCATGTCAAGTAGAAACATTGGTAGTAGCAAAGAGGGTTTGAACATGATGAAGCAAATTAGGATGGGTAAGTAGATATTTAGTTACATAAATATTCATGATGTTGGAATGTTGTTGGTCTAAAAATATGTCGTGAGGGAAGATCTATGGATAGATGAGCCAACGGTGTGCGGGGTATAGCCCTCTTTTTGAGTCAAAGAAAGCGAAACGGCTGGTTTATTGCTATTCTACCAGCAGGAATCTATGCAAGTCTCACAATATTATGCCTTCAGGGGTTGGGATCTCATCCCAGTAGAGGTATTTCCAACTATAGAAGAAGGGAAAGAAACAAGGTGGGGAGATAGGAAAGATCTGAAGGGAGAAAAGAAATGAATTCCAAAGTAGAAAGGTCAGAGGGTCTATGTTTTGGGCTGGTAGTAAACAGAGCCGAACTTACTCACATAGACAAACAAAGCAATACTGATGAATAAATGACAATAAAGTAGAAGTAGATTCAACAGAACAAACATACAGATCTAACATAAGAAAGGTCTGATGTAAAACACAAGTATTCAACACAAAGTCTAAATATTGTTTTAATATTTGTTCATGTTAAATAAAGTTCAAAGACTTTTCTTCTTACTTCTATTTTCCATCTGAAAAGTATCCATCCCTTGAATACAACAAGTATTCAAGTATTTATAGAAGAAGAGAAGGAAAGACGCAAGCAAAAGAAAACCAACCACCTAATTACAAAATATCTACAAAATATCTAAAAGTCAACTGTTGACTTTTGGCAACTTGGTGAATGACATCATCCCATGGTGCAACATGGATGGTGTCATTGTTTATGCCAACATACTCTTAGATATTTACAAAAATAAGATCGAGAGGAAGGAGACTATTCGTCATCGTCTCATGCGGCTGAAAGGGAGTGTCCTGCTTCTGCTGTTGCTCGGGAGAAGTGATGTTGAACTGGGCCCGATATTCCATGAACTTGCTGATCATGGGCTGAAGTTGATCCTGAGTAGGATCCTTGTGGCGATCGCTGATAACTTTGCAAGTTTCACGTTCATCCACGAGCCTTTCTGGGAGCTTGGCATATTCATTTCCCACCTCTATCAGGAACCCTATAAAGTCATGACAGGCCAGAAGGTTGTTGATGCATTCGGTGTCGAACGTGGCTTCTGGCCCTAACCCTTGCGAGATGATCTCCTTAAAGATCCAAATAGTTTGGTCTTCCTTCCTCAGGGTGAAAGAAGGAGTGAGCAAGCCTGGGGACATTCTCAAGATGATTTTCTCCATCTGGTGCATAGCCTCCAAGGCTTCCTCTTTGACTTTATCTATCTTTTTGAGGACAAACTCCAACTGATCGACCTGGTAGTCCAAAGTAGATAGGACATTGTTGGGTGCTCTGGGGTGATTGAAGACGCTGAACTTGACCAGATCTTTGACTGAACAGTAAAGCATTTTTGAGAAGATCTCATGCTACAGCCTCACATGGTCCAATTCTTCAAAGATGGGTCTCACAATCGCCTCGAGTGCCTTGTTCCACTGATTGATGTTCTGATACAACTCGGTGAACTTGGCGATTACTCCCTCACTTTCCTTGAGAATTTGGTCTCTCCAGGTGGATACTGCCATACCTTGCTCGCCGATTTTGGTGTATTCATTTATCTTATCCTGGCTCAGGGGCTCAGGAGTTTCGGTGGCAGTTGTAGGAGGTGCACTATCCATTTTCTGCAAGGTGTGGAGAAGATGTTTATTTTACTCCTTTAATAACATATTTTCTTCCTTTGCTTCTGAAGTTTCTTGTAAAGGGCATCCACTGCAGATAGGGCATCTCCTTGAAGGATTTCTTAAGATGTTCCCATCGTGACTTGGGTCACTGTATAATCTGTCAGAGACAGATCCTTTTTATCCTTTAAAGGATTAGGATACGTGATCTCCATTACTCTCTCTCCTGATGCACTCTGAGAGAAGCGGGTTATAGGCTTTTGCTTCTTGGCCCCCTTTGATGGGATGATAGAGAAGTCCATTGGTGCGATAGGAACTTTCCTCTTTTGCTGGCTTAGGTGCTGAGAGATCCATGCTGGACTTATGGGAGTGGGACCAGAAGTAGAAGAGGGAGCAGCTGTAGTAGCGGAGGGAAAGTGTGTTGAGACACTTGGTGGCGGCATTGAATGAGAAGCCAACGAAGTACTCAAGGGAGGAAGGGATACTACAGGGGAGGAAGATGAGGATATGGAAGGGAGCTGAGAGATGAGAGAAGAAATAGTGGGGAATAGCTCCATGAGAGAAGAAGATGGATGACGAGGAGGGGGAATAGTAGAAGATGGGGGAGAGGATACAACCAAAGGAATGGTCACTTGGGTCACACGAGGAGGAGAAGGAGGAGAGGGAGAAGGGACAAAAGGGACCTCAGCAGTTGTAGTAGTGGCAACATCTTGAGTGGATGTGCCCATCGGAACATCTTTGGCCACTTCTTTCTCTGGAGATAACAGGCTCACAACTTGTTCTTGTGCAACGGAAGGGGACTCTCAGGAGCCTCTTCTCAAGCAGAGCTTGACTCACCCTCTTTATCCTTTCCTTTTACTTTCGGTAGATGTTTTGGCCTGGATGGTGCATTTCCCAATGGAGATGTAGTGAAATCTACCCCGAGGTAGATGAGGCCATTCATCCTGCACCAGTGTTCTGTCTGCCGCAGAGTTTCTTTGACCCTTTCTTCAATGGTCTGGGGTGCTTTGGTTCTGTCGATTGTAGTAAATGACCAATTTTCCCCGTCCATGTCAAGATATACCTGATCAACTTCTTGATCGGTAGTTTGATAACCTTTCGGGACAATGGCCATCGTACTGAATGATCTCTGCGAGGGCCAAGTGGGAGTGGTCCTTCCTTCTGAGTTTAACCTCATGATATAGGTCGATATAGATGTCCTCGATCTGTGGAAGGTGGATAGGATCAAGTTTTTCCCTAGGAAGGAAATTCCTTGGATCGAAAGTGGGCCTTGCCGGGAAGTTGTGCTTTAGATTGAGCAGTTCTAGCTCGATAACCATTTCCCGGGCTTTGTGATGAGAAATGTAGGTGTATCTGCCCACTGTGAGGGGGAAAGGAGTTCGCCCTTCTTCCTTTTCAAGCACTTCTCATGATATGTTACGAGCTATCTGGATAGCTCTAACAGGATCAACTTGGGGCCGCATATCTCGATAATTTGGTGGGCTCACCTAGGAAGTTAGCTGCCTTGAGATAGGTGAAGGTGGGAAACTATGTGAATAAGGCCCCCCACTTTTCCATTGCTATGATGATGCTCTTGGTCGTCCGACCGTGAGTCATGTTGGGCCTCAATAGGCAGACGATGCCGTAGAAGAAGGTATCGTTGATTTTGGTGAACTGTGAGATGCTGTTCTCCAACTTTAGCTTTGGGTAGTACTCATATATTCTCACATGGGGCCAAACCCCGCATTGGCTCAATGCTGGATAATCCCTTTCCTAAGGCTGCAACGATAAACTACGTAGGAGTTCATGTAGAACCTCCCCGTTGTGGTGAGTTGTTGGAGCTGCTCGGATATGGTACTACTTATTATCTCCGCCCACTCAAAGCGTTGATCAGGTACATTCTTGTTCACGGTCTCCAGGTTCCTGAGCATCCATTTATGAAAGTAATGGGCGTCAGAAAGCCCAAATACTCTACTTAGGAACGTGATAGTATCACTCAGTTCCTCGGAGAAATCACTTCGGTGAATAACTTGTGGCCATCTGGTTACCACCTTCTTGTTCTTTAAATACACTTCATTCATTAGCTGCATGCACTGGTCTTCATTGTCCTCCCAAGCCTTGGTGTAGGCTTCTGGCTTACGGCCACAAAGCACCTGGGTGGTGAGGGATGCCAAGCATGATTTTGAAGTTTTGGGCATCAAGTTGATTATGACTTTTCCCTTCTCATTTTGGACACACCTCGTGTCTTTGTTGTAGCAACGGGCCAGTACCATCATGAATTCATTGTTCACTGCACTGATGGGGATCCCCCAAAAAGTGCAAGCCACTACCTACTAGTTTGTCCATCCAGGGACTCCCTGTGACCCTCCTGGTTCTGGCCTAGAAATCTTCCATATCGATGTGACCGAGCTCTGAGTCTCTTATATCTAGGTCACATTCTGCCTGAGACTCGGGCATTCTAACCCTTTGGTACTTGTATTTCATCTCTTCTTCTATAAGCTTGGCTTTACCTTTTGACTTGGTTGACATCTTGCTTGATGTAGACATATGTGGATCTGAATTCAGTTGCTGATTTACAAGAAGAAGAAGCGAAACCCAATGCAGAAGAGCCATGTTAGCTGTTAGATCTTCCATTAAAGCGCTACATAATAGAATGAGGAGTTAACAATTTAAAGGCCTCAGGGCGCAGGGCGCATGAACACTGCAGACTGCAGGGTTAATAGTATGGCACATGGAAGAAGGGTGTTACAAGGAACAAATTAGCGCCAAAGGGCGCAGGGTGCATGAACACTACACATGAAATTTTGTTATTGTAAGTAGAAGTGCGCCTGCGCCATTCATATGCGTTTTATGCTGGGCGTAGATAATTTTCATATTACATGGGGACATGATGCGCCAATGGTGCAGATAATTTTCATGTTGCATGGAACTTTGGTGCGCCGAAGGGTGCAGGGGTTAATGTGGTGTTGCATGCAAGAAAAGTGCACCTTCTAGCGCGATCCGTATTTTATACAAAGGGAATGGTGAATGCGCCAAGAGGGAAAATGTAGTCTAATACACACTTCCAAGTTTTCTTCCTTTCCTGATGTGTTTTCATGTATTTTAGGCCTCTTTTATAGGGTTTTTGGATGGTGAAGGGGGTGCACAGCAAGAAGATCCAAGTGATTTTTTGAGGTAGATCCCTCCCTACCAGCAGATTTGGAAAGAGGAGGAAGAGCTTGGGAGGGAAAAACAAGGATCAGCAAGAGGGGCTCTCATGGTTTCACAGATCCATCTATCCTACCACACAAACAAATAACCAACAACAAAACTAAAACACGAGAGCAACAAGGACCACTTACCCGGAATATATAGAATGTGAGAGATGAAGTGGGGTCCACGAATGTGACACGAGGATGACAAAGCGTCTTTGTGGCATAGAGGAATAAAAGTTATCACGTGTTTTCTGACTGGTGAAAGTGACAGGGCGAGATGCGCCTATATATAGGCAAAGGTGCAATAAATGTGCCAACCACTTTTAAGAGGCACACCAAAACATGTGTCGACACATCAAATGGTGCACCCTTTGGCATGGATAAATGCGTGTCAACATGGGGATACTTGCGCCTTTGGCGCAATTTTAAGACTGTCAACACTCTATTCCTTGCGCCCTTTGGCACACCAAACTACGGTGCAACAATTGATGTGTTAACATGAAGGCACATGCGCCTTGGCGCATGCAAGAATGGCGCATCACGGGAAGGCACACCAAAACATGTGTCGACACCTAAAAGGGTGCGCCAAAGGAAATGAAGGGGGCACATATTTACTCTGTGTTACACAGATAAAAGGTGCACCCAGCCAAAAGGGATAAAAATGGCTAAGTTCGGAAAACTAGATTTCCTGGAAAGGGATTTTGCGATGTTTCGAACGCAGAGGGGTCCCCGACGAGGGACCAGGACAAAATTTGGTAAGGGTACCTATAAAATTTCTCTCGTCAATTTTACAGTATAAAAAATGTAAATGAAAATCCACAGAAGCTAGTAGAAGAAGACATCGGGTTCACCAAAATGATTAACAAAAATTGGCCTAATTGACCTAAATGGGGTATTAGGGTATTAATGCTAATCTAACTTAAGAGGACTAAAAACTATATAAATAAACAAAAAAATATGGAATAAATGCAATTAATTACTCTAAGTGAAATGAAACCCCAAGTATGTAAGATAAGGGAAAGAAATAGCGTAGCTCATTGAAGAAGATGGTCGCAGTTTGATCGGAGAATGCGGAGGTGTAGATGAACACTCAAGGACCCCGTGAAGGATAGGTCTAGTGAATATAAGATGTTTGAGGTGCCGAGGTGTCTTGGGGTGCCTCGGGACACCCCGGTTTTAATTAGGCACTCGAACATTGTAAAAGTTCAAAACTTGAGTTCGGTAGTGTCGAAACTTAATCAAACCTTGCCTGCTTGTTGCACTAGATTTGTCGATGTACTAGAAAATGACCTGCAATGTAAATAGAAGTGTCAAACCATAGAAAATTAAAATATGAAAATGGATTGATAATCATGATTGAGCCTATTTTTCCCTTGATTTGGTCAAAATGCCCAAATATTGACTCAAATTCCAACCACTCAAAATCACCCCATTCACCTCCACAACGTCTTAACAAGCTTCAAAAGCCTATCTTATGCTCCTAGTTGACCCTAAGTGGTTGAATAAGGATTCATACCTCTTAATCACTTGGTAATTCGCTAATTGTGATTAGCAAGGCCTAATCATGATTAGTAATTCTAATATAATTTGGGGCTTTTAGTCCCACATGCACCAAAATACAATTTTCTCCCAAAAGGAAAACTATAAAAAGGTGCACCTCATTCCTTTATACTTTACACCATGCTTTGATTTGCATCTCATATAATACATATGATTCATAGTCAAGTTCAAACCCTTGCCTAAAACCTTCAACAAGGTTAGTAGATGAATAATCTAAAGTGACTTAACAAGTCATTTAGAGAGGTCATTTCACCATTGTTTGGAGTAACAACCATAACCATTTGATTTCCCTCTTAGGTCTATTTAGGCCCATGTTAGGTAATTCAAGCATATTAGTAGGCATGTTTAATTAGATTTTGCATTGTTTTCATACTAGTTAAGCATTCTTTTAAGCTTCTATCTTAATGTTACATTCCTATACTTAGAATCCTTAGCTATTAGGTGGAAATGGTGTTAGCATTCCTTGATTAGCTTTGTTATTTTATTTGTAGAGTTTGGGGTGCTTTCATTTGGCACGCTGGTGAGACAATACCCCATTGCATTCACTTTTTAACTTTGTTTCAAAGTTTTTCATTTCAAGTTTTAGATTAGTTTCGAGTTTCCTAGATTAATTTCAAGTTTTCAAGTTTACTTTCAAGCTTCCTAGAGTATTTTCAATATTTTTAGATTAATTTATCAAAATTTTAAATTAATTTCAAATTTTTATAGATCAATTTCTATTTTTGAAAGTTGTTTCAACTAGATTAGTGGTATAAGTTGTGTTTTCATGATTTTTGTAGGATATAAGGAGGAAAATTCCTGTCAAAATTCCCAAGAAATACCAAAGATTGGACCTTTTTATAGAAATTTTCTCCAAAACTCATATTTTTGACCACCTATAGGAAAAAGGCTCCTATGCATGATTGTGAGCAGCTATGCATGATTCCTCAACTAAACATGGTCTTGTGAAATGTAATAATTTTGTGATTGTAGGATATGCACAAAATAGTTTTTAGAATATGGCTCGACGCTTTTAAAATAAACATTTCAACAAGATGTCGATGGACCACACTTAGTGTGAGATATATACAAAATAGGCTTATTGAAAATTCCTTAGAATCTTTATAAGTAAATGTAATTGGAAGGTACATAACCATACTCGAAGAGATTTTCCAACATCCTCTCAACTTGTACTAAATTTAGAGATTTTGAAGAAAACATGGTGATCCATTACAAATTAATTGAAAGTGGATTTCTAATAGACATCTACGTAAAATGAGGAAGCATAAAGAAGGCTTGCTATTTGTTTGAGGTAGAATAATGGGAAATGGAGGAAAATAGGAGTATGCTAATTGAATGTAATGGATAATCGCTTAGTCAAAATAAAATTTGTGAGTGAAAATTTAGAAATGGTGGTTTTTCCCATGCTATATTTTCAATTTCTTCACTCCTAATGGCTTTAAAAAATACCCAAAAAAACTAGAGGATGTTCAAAAAAGGAAGCCACACTTTAAATTTTGAATTGACGGTTCACCACATGCCTAATTTATAATTGAGGAAAATCATTACTTGTTGTCGCCAAATCACTGCACCCCCCGAATATCCAGGATGTGAATAGGACGTTCGGTGTGATTGGGACACATGGGATCACCTCTCAAGCTGTGGGACTTGGGCTCGAGGTGAACCTCCGGAGAAGGCCGGCTTCCTCTTCCTAAACTAAGTGTTGTACTACTCCTAGTGTAACAAAAATGATTATCTAGTCCTAGGCTAACATTTTCATGGGGTTTTAGGGAAAGAGATTTACAGAAATGAAACTATACTAGGGATGGTGATGCACCGAATGAAGGGTGTCTTCAGATTCAGGAAGGGTTAATTTGAAGAGGGTGTGTGCACCACAGGTCAACTTCACCTACTGCAACTTAGAGAGGGTACAAGATACCACAGGCTAAGAGACACGCGTTCCTTTTGTTAAACTTTATCAGACCGAGAAATATACCAGTTTCCCAGTGAAGAAGGATGAACTCAAGAAGGGTGAACAGACACCACAACTCAACTGCATGCAATACTTCACCACTCGATAAACACAGAACTCCAAGAACCTGCAATAGAAACTTAAACTTGCACAGTGTACCTGCAAGTATGAGAAAGGCACAAAGAAGCATAGAAGGATGAAAGGACCGAGATTAGTCACAAAACACACACTTTTATTGCTTCAATAACATGCACAATGCATCATACATTCAGAAGAGGCAATATTTGCCATTACAGTCTTGAAGAGGAGGCTTGAAAGTTCTCTCAACACACAAGAACAACTTGTAGAAGAGAGAGGATTCTTGAAAAGTATACACTCGCCTGAGATATCTAACTGTCCAACTTGTCTGAACTGTTGGAACCCTTTGAAATGAGCTTCCAACTTACATTTATAGAATAATATGTGAGAAAGAAGAGGAAATGGTCATAATTACATTCCTAAATTGAAGGCCCATGATGTATTTATTGCAGTTAGTTGAACTACCTGAGAAGGTTCCATCATGGGTCATTAATTGCCTGATGACCAAGTCTTCTCAATTAATTAAAAGAATATTTAAATAAAATATTTAAATAATAATAATAAATATTATTATTAAAATATTTAAATAAAAATATTAATTTAATTAACATAATGTTGGGACCCCCCGTTGACCCGTTTGACTTGAAGAGGAGGGGGGTCCATGTGGATAGAATCTGCACATAGCCAAATTTGATGAGCTTCGAATCCTCTAACTCGGTATTGCACTCGATTTTTGACCCCGCACCAACTCTTTCCTCGTCTTGGCAATCGGGCCCTTTTGCATTGAGTCCTCCGAATGGTGGACTATCAAACTTGATTCTTATCATTTCGCTCTGTTAACTCGAAACCATTTATGCATTCCTCGTTCAAACTTCATGAAACATCACCACGAGCTCCCAACTGATTCGACCTGGCTTTGTTTTGCATATCAACCCGAGCACCCGGTCTCAACTCGGACTCTCACATGTCTATGTACCGAGCTCATATTTACCATCCTGCACATCTGATTTCCTTACTCCCTGAACAACAATGGGTCTATGCTCATTGGTTATAAACTCAAGCACTAGCTCATGCATTGAGCTCTTCTTTGATTCGGTCGATCTCTTGAGCTATTCTGTGCTTTGTATCTGCGGGAAATATCAAGATTTGTTCGATCATGTTCACATTTTCACGCCTCTAAGAATGGTTTTACCACAATGCTCACGGTTCTTCCTTATCATATAACACTTGTAGTAAGAATGTTTAGCTTTGCCATAATAAGCACAATTTGTACCTTCCAAACGATGAGAAAATGCCATTATTAATAAAGACCTAATGCTGCCATGATGATGACACAGTCTCATGCCCATAACATGTCTGATAGACACCCTAAGACTGATTTTTTGGCCAAAGAGCCCCTTGGTATTTTGGCAGTGCACCCGGAAATCTCAGCTCCAATCGACAATTATGCTACTATTGGAACCTATGGCATAGGTAGCCGTGAGCTATACAATATACTCATTTTTTCAGAAACTAAAAAGATCTTTTATGTTACAATTTGCAACACGTGAAATAAGCTCTTCAAAAAATACATTGAACAACTGGGGCAGCCAAGAGGACCTTGGAAAAA
Source organism: Taxus wallichiana var. yunnanensis (assembly GCA_018340775.1). Taxonomy (NCBI): domain Eukaryota; kingdom Viridiplantae; phylum Streptophyta; class Pinopsida; order Cupressales; family Taxaceae; genus Taxus; species Taxus wallichiana. The sequence goes on from CM031234.1 coordinate 537,290,740, forward strand.
ATGTACAGTAACAACTATATGAATTCTTCCTTAGTCGTGGATCAAAGCTAATAAGCCGATAAAACCGGCTCGAAACTACAGTATAATCGTCCATTGTTAAAAACGAGCTTCTCTGAACCTGGTAAAAGAATATTTTATTGTCTGATTGAACGCACATAATGGAAAGGTATAAATATTGCCTCTGCTCTCGGATTTTCTCGAAGAGACCATTTACGAGTAACAAGGATGTAGCAGGCAAAACGGCTGACCGGGTATCTTCAGAGTTGACCTTCGCATTCAATTCGTTTCTAGGGGAAAACAATGCCGAGCAATATGAATCGTTTCGCTCTGCACGTAATAAACCTTCATCTCCTGGTTCATGGAAATTCTATGAAGCCTCGAACAGCGTGACTCCAATCCATCGTGCATGGCAGTGAATATTTGTTTTCTGCAACTGTGCGTGGGAGCTTCTCGCGACCACCGAATGCTATGCGTGGATGCGGAATGTGTAAAACCTCCTTCAAACAACCTTCTGTTTACAAAACGGCCGACCAGACAACCACGTTTAATCCGATTAAACACTTCAACTGCTTCATTCCACGTTTTCCAACTTACCTTGCGTGTGACTCGCCCAAAGACTCGGACCACGTTTAAACGGCTCGTGCGGAAGTTTGATGTTGGATTGCCATCGTCAAATCTCCACTTGGCAGTGCTGCTCCAAATCTCCCCCGCGCGGAGTTTCTTCTTTGGTTTGCCATCCACAAAAAACCCGCTTGGCAGTGCTGCTCCTTATTTCCCACGTCCAACGGCTTGGACAAACTAATCCACGGGCCCCGGCCTCAGCTTTGCCGCGCAACCTTGGCAAGTTCGCTCCTTATCTCCGCAATTTCCACCAGCGAGCGGGATTTTCAGCTTGGCCCGCCATTCATAAAAATCCACTTGGAAATCAAGTGAAATATTTCCCATGCGCGGAAATATCGTTCTCTTGCCAAGATCGTGCCTTCACTTATTGTGAGGTCCCATGCAGCCGCGTAGATAATTTTTTAAAGCAGCTACAGGTAGAAATTTTCGAGAATAGTTGGCAAATGGCAGAAATAGTTTATGTAGTCGTTGCTTATCTTCAATTAACCACTCTACATGCTGCTTTAATATTGATTCCTGAACAGTTGCCGCTTGAATTTTTCAGGAAAGATTCAAATTTAAGCGATTGCGGGATCTGTAAAAATTTCATAAGACCATCTGTTCCATGAAAATCGATGCATTAGTCCACCACATGGGACCATACTTTTAGCAATTTGAATTGGCTATACGCAGCAGCTACATGGTAGAGAAGTAAACTTTATCTCAGAGAAACAATCGCCTCCAGAGAGAGTTAATTGCGACAGCTGCCACAGGGCGATCCCAAGGAATCGTTGGTGTTGATCCTGATGTTCTGGTTGCATGGGACGACAGCCGTGATCAGTCGTTGTAAAATCTTGCTGCTGTAGTAGAAGGACGAGATAAAGTTTTAGTTGAGTTGTCTCGCCTTTTCACTTTGGAAAGTCGCTTCCATGGAAGAAGCTCGATCAAATCTTGAGACAAGTTTTGCGAATGAGGCTGAGATTGTGAATTCATATTCCAACAAGGAAGCATCAATCTCTCCATGTTGAATTAAACCGAGTCGAGCTCGTCATTTCTCTGCCTCAATGAGCCAACCATCGAAACATCCTCCACTCCTATCGAGACTCTTCTATGACAAGCCAAAGTTGGACAACCGAACTTACATTTCCTACTCATGAACTCGTCTAAGGCTTGTGATCTGAGTTATGACCGAGTTAGGAGAAGGCACGAACTCCTCTGATGACTCGTCTCTTTATTCCCGATTTGACACTGTTTTAGCTCGACCGAGCGAGATAAACTTGTCAAACTCCTCGATAGCTCGCATTCTTGGAAAAAATGAGCGATCTCACCTGATCACCAAAAGTGGGTCCCTGGGACCAATGTCGTGATTTGATTGTAACAAGGCCCTGTTTTCCAATTTTTCCATGTGCGTAAAATTGGATAACAATTACATAATGAAATTGGAGCCTTCAAATATAATCTCAAAAAGAAGGAAAAAAACACATTCATATATTTTTGATGAGAAATAATAATATATCAAGATCCCTTCTAGCATACTTTACCATTCATGTATCATTTTTCCTAACCCTCATGTATGTTAGCATAGGCTCAACTTAACTGAAATCTGACAAATTTTCAATAAATGAATCGTGTGGTGTAGTGGTGGGGATGTGGCTGTCATGGAAGAGATTAGAGGTTCAATTTTTGCCAAGAACACTACGAACGTGCGTGATAGATAGACATCTCCTTCCTATACAGATAACAATAAATGAATGGCATAAAAACACACTAACAAGGATACCAATGAAGAAACCAGGTGAAAGAGAGTCTATTACATTTGTAAAAATAGTTTTCTTTTCGAATGAGAATATAATAACCAGTCTCACCTTGAAGGCTAGGTAGTGCATTGAACTGTAGAGGAAGACCTTCCATCGAATGTTTTGTGGTATCCATACTCACAAAAGAGGATATGCAAAAGGAAAATTAAGAACATGATAATGACTACGAAAAGGAAAATGACTACGAAATAGAGTTATGAAAGTTAGAGGATGAGAGTCATGGGAAAAATGATGGACGAGGAGGCCATTTTCTATGCCAAAGATCCTTGGATCTTTCCCTTGTTTCCATATAGAAAAAAATGCTAATATATTTGTGATTTGATTCTTAAAAAGGCCTTGGAGTTAAAGCAAATGAAACATTTGGCATGCGAAACCAGCCCTCCATAACCTTTCCTTGTATCCTCCTAACTAAAGCCTCTATTAACTTTCTTCTAGTTATGATGAAATGAAAGCCCTAGTGCGAGAGAAGGGGTTTCCTAGTGACATATCTCTCTGGAGTTTTCCCGATTCTTTTTATTTCCATTAATTTCTACCAACTCTTGTGTTTAATAATTGTTAACAATATTGATATTTGTTAGAGCGTAATAGCTCTGGATAGCCTCTTGCATGTTGTGATATGTACCCAAATCAAATTACACACTTTTACACGTCAAATGGGAAATTAATCCTTATTAATGTTAATGTTTTGTGTTTTGTTTTCGATCATAAACAATTGACCTAGAGGTTATAGGTTTAAAACCACTCTGTAACTATAATCCATTTAAGGTAACCCAAAGGATCACACTTTGAACAATACTTGAAATGTTTGTGATAAAAACCTCCACATTCATAGTTTGTTTTGCTTAGGTAGGCACTTAAAATAATAAGCTTCATGGCACAAACAAAAGGGAAAATATCGAAATACTAAAGGGTGATAAATGAATTTTGTTTTCCAAAATATGACACTATGTACATTTCAGTCACTTGTGAAGAAGTTGGGATCACTTATTGTCATGATAACCCTTGATTGGAAATTCATAGAGATAAAATAAATTTGTTGGAATTTCTTATTGATAGGGGGTAAATGGTGTCATGAAGATTTATACACGGTCATAGTTTATCATGTTCCTTATGACAATAGGGGTGATGTTGTAATGGAATTGGCCCTCTCACTAATATAGTATGTCAATAACGGTGAAACCCCAACCTCCATTTTTGGCTTGAGTGACATTTTAAAGTAGCGACATCGACATGCTTGGTTTTGTGGGCTTGGTTCACCTTGGAATTTCTTCTAAGAATCCATAAACACAACATTCCCTACTACCCAGGGAAAACATAGTTATTTAATTCATCTTGAAATTTCTTTGATAACTCTAAAAACCCTCATATTTAACTCTATATTATAGTTTTCCACAACTATAATGCATTCATGTGTAGTGATTTTAGCTACGTGAATATATTTATGTTTCAATTCACTTGTATTCAATTTTTTTATTCATGTTTGATGACATTCCTTTCTAATCTATGAAAATATCCTTTTCTCTATGTCTAGTGCTTGACCGACATCCTCTTTTCATCACATAACATAACTATAGATAACTGCTAGCTTCCTCAATATCCTTAACTATTGGATGGGTTTTATAGTTCTTGAATATTTTCCACAACGCTCTAGTGATAGCCTCTTTAATATACTAAGATACTCTTGTGATTTTCTATACATAGACAAGGATTCCTAGGGGATGACCACTCACAAAAGCCCCACCTTCTACTCTTTGAAACATGATTTCAAATAATGAAATATTTATCTCAAATATGTTTCTTTATACTTTAGAAACATGTCGATCAAGGTTACAACAAATCTTGTTGCTCTTGCTCTAATTATATTTATCCTCACATGACTAATTAAATCATCGGTATTTCTAAGGCATGATTAGTGGCTAGAGCATATCCATCTCGAAGCATCATATCTAGTTTTGGGAAGGTATCTTCATCGGCCCGAAAACATCTTTGAAGTTCTAATCTGCAATAAGAAGTCCATAAAGGACTCATGTTGCATGGAGCTTGGAATCAAAGTTACCTTACTGAGAAAAACCAAGAAATAGTATTTATGGTTATTGGGATTTTTATTTATGTGATGAATTGTTCTTTGGCTTCATGAAGGAGAAGGTTGACCAATAATACTAAGGTGTTTTCCCGCACATAATTTCTATTTCATTCTTGATTATGCACAAAGTATAAATTAACACCGATGGAAATCCTAATGCAACTATGAAAGCCATATTTCTCTCACTTTTCTTACCCCGATTAACCAGGATATTGAGTTTTCCCAATGAGTAGAATAATTTCAAATTTTGAGAAACACCTACATTTCTAATGGGTGTAAATGTCGAGAATACCATGTATACCTGAATAGGAGCAACAAGTGTGATTGGACATGCCCTATATAACACTCATAAAACTAGGTGATGTTATATGTTTTCAACATTGATGTGCCCACACTTACCATGTCAAGTGCAGGCCCCATCCTCATTTGAAAAATTTGAAAGGAAGGTTCATTGTCATGGTGATCAATTTACTATAATTTGAACCCTCTCTCACCCTTGTGCCTCTAAAAAATCAAAATTTTAAAAATGTTTTACCATCATCCCAAATTTAGAAAACAAAATTATTCCATTGCCCAATCCCAAAGGATGAAATCATAAACAAGTTGCAGAGGTTTGAATATTTGTGGAAATAAATTAAATCCTTGTTTAGGCATCGAGCTTTAGGCCAAACTCCACTATCTCGTGGATTTTTTAGTGGTGAATATTCATAATATGGTGAATATTCCATTTTAGAAAAAATGAAAAGGCAAAATTTTTAGTGCGGGTTATTGACATGTTCACCTAAAAATTACAGTTTAATTTTTTTAGGGGTTGGATTTTCCTACCTCTTTAAAATATCCCCTATATAATCCTATATTATTCACCGGGTAGAACACTACTTGCTAACTCATACCACCTGGGGGCATATCTATTATCAAGTACAACAAACTTGTGAAGCAACAAAGGCCAGTACACAAAGTATAGTTTTTCAGATAAAAGCATTCAACTGATGCACGACAAGAAGACTCTATTGATGCATGACAATAATAACCTTCTCGACAGTGATAATAAGTCTCTGTTGACACATGAAAAGAACTCTTGGTTAACACATGACAATAACTATCTTTTGATGCTCGACAAGAAATCTCTATTAACATGAGACAAGAACTCTCTATTGACACGTGAAAAGAACTCTCTGTTGATGTGTGACAAGAACTCTCTGCTGATTCATGAAAAGAAATCTCTGCTGACGTGCAACAAGAATTATCTACTAACGCGTGACATGGTGTTTTGGTTGATGCGTGAAAAGTTTCTATTTCGACGTATGACAACGAATCATTATTGAAACATGACAAGGTATTTTGGTTGATGCACGACAAAGTGTTTTGGTTGACATGTGATAGGTTTTAGTTCTTGATGTGCAAAAAGGAATTTTTGTTGATGCACGATAGGGTGTGTTTGTTGATGATGACCAAGAGCTTATTTGACTCGAATTTATCATGCTCAGAACAATGGAAGCTGCTAGTGCTCAGAACACCCAAAAACTCAAAATTCTCTGTTCAAGTATTTTGGAAACTCTGCTAGTTCAAATACCGCAACTACCAGCACCCATAGAGCTCCCACTAAAATCAATCAGAGCACAGACTTGTGTGGAAGGTGTTATTGAAGTGGACATGCATTCTGCTCAGTATCAGCCAAATGACACCTATAATGATACCATGCCAGGGCTTGAAGATATTCCAGTTGAGATGGTAGAGCTTGAAGATATTCTTGTTGATGTGTAACCAAGAGTGCAAAATGCAACACAAAATTCAAATGCAAATAGTGGTTCATGGAAAAGGAAACCTGATGATCGTGATATTCCTAAAGCTCTGCTCGTAAAAGTAAAACTGTGAAAATGAACAAGAATATGTGGACACTTGGGAGGACATACAAGTTTGACTGGGCTATAAAATTTCCATTTATATTTCTTGTACAACCAACTAATTATGAATTAATTTCATTGAAATGTACATGTTCAATATGTATGTGGAAATTGGGAAGGCGAAAAAAATGTAGTTGAAGTTGGACACAATTGAAAAACACTGTGGAAAACAATATTTCACTTTAACTGGGGAAGATGGCTAGAAAATAAAAACACATAGATGGAAAATTGAAAAAGAATGCATGCATGTGAAATATGCGGCAGAATATGAGGTAGATTAGAAAAGACACAAACTTCTCGTAGAAAATGGTGGAACGATCACATCACAAATTGGTAAGATGAATCAATCAAATTTGCGTGCTAAACTCATACAATTTTCTACTTTATTCCACATCCTTAAGAAAGGAAGACCGATTTCAGATTTCATTGATTTCAAAGTTTTGTATCAATATAATGGAATGTAGAATGTTCCCTTGTCTCATTGGTCAGACAACAGTGCATGGGAAATGGCTAAATGCCTTGCTATGATTGAGAAGGAAGATTTGAAAGAGTGTGTAAAAAATGCAAAGTTTATCTCTTTGTCAATTGATGAAGTGACAGTTATGTGAAAACACCACATGGGTATGTATCCATGTTTATACTTTATAAAATCATATGAGGACTCCACATTTGTTGGGTGTTCAGAAAATGGTTGAAAATTACAATGCAAAAAACCTATATAAACTAGTTATTTCTCTTTTGAAATAAATTGTTGGCATGACTACTAATGAAATTGCTACAAAGTTGGTGTGCATGGGAGAAGATGGTGCATCAGTCATGCAGGGTCATAGAACTAGGCTATGTGTTCGATTACAAACATCAGTGGCCCCTTATATGCTAGCAATTCACTGTATGGCTCACAAAATGAATTTAGCATATAAAATCGTTAGCAACTACGAAAATGTTGAAAAAGTAGAAGACAGAGAACTCATGCCTATATGGAAAGCATCCCGGAGAAATTTCTTGAGTTTTAGAAATTTTCCATAGGAATTACAGATGACAAAAACTTCTGAAGGATGTTGAGACAAGGTGGATTTCTTTGTATGAGCCTGCATGTAGAGTGCGTGAGGAGTATCCTTCGTTGGTTGGTTTCATGCACAAATATCGTCATGAAATTGATAGGGTGAGGGACTTGTTGTTCTGTCTAACTGATTTGGAGACATTTCTTACATTGGTAGGCATTCTTCCAATGTTGCAGGAGATCAATACATTGATGAAGCATGCATAGGGGAGATTAATCTATATTGTTGATTTTATACGGATGAGAAAAATGGTATGTATGAGTCTTGATGCCTTGTACACTTCCCAGATAGTTTTGATACACTTGTTTTTGATAATTGGAAAGTTTTATTGGATCTTAACCATCCCAATAAATTTTTGAGATTTAATATCCATGATCACCTCTGTATCCATGTTAGCGGAAAGAGATACCACTGCACATTCTACAAAAAGTAAAGATGTTACATCAATGGAAAAAGAAGTTCTTGTGACATGAAATCTGTTTGATTCTATAGTAATTGAAACAAGAATAAAACTTAGAAAAATTACAGAATCCTTAGCATCAGAAATTAGAGAATTTTTCAAAGAAAGACAAAATTCTTGAAGCCATGGGTGTGATGAATCCAAATTTTTGGAATACAGAAGGTGGCCGTGCTGATTTTGTAAGTAAGATTTTCCATAAATACATGGGTACAATATTGGATCATTTCAACAAGACATCAGAGGTTGAGGGTATTGAAATAAAAGGTATATTGAATGTTGATTTAATAAAGACTCAATCAACTAATTTTTCAATGACAATGAGGTCACAATATAAACTCTTAGACAAACCTTCAAAGAGTGGTGCTATTACAAGGCTCTAAAAAATATCTACCAAAGTAGTGTGTTATAGGAAGACATCAGTGAATATTTTCGGTTGTATGAGTTGTGCCAAACAATGATTTTGGGATCTGTGGAGGATGAAAGAGTTTTCAGTGCTTTATCTTTTATTAAATCAAAACTGAGAAACAAGTTGGATAAAAATATTGAAAGTTGCATAAGGTGTTATGTTTCTCGCTACTCTTTGGAAACCTTTCCTTTTGACAGAGCTATTGCACATTAGAATTCCCTTTCCGAAAGAAGAGGTGTAAATAATACTACTACAAGTCCAAGTAATCTCAACAATGAGACTGGAAGTGGTGCATCGTCAAACTTTGCGGATGCAAATATTGAATATGAAGAAGCTATTGAAAATGGATTGTTTTAGCTTTAAATAGGTATCACCTTGACATTACACTTTAACTATTCTTATTTATTCAATTTCATATTAATATATTCTAATTTAATTGTTTATAGTTTTACATAAATACCATTGTAATTCTACAAATGCAAATATTGACAGTGAGGAGGCTATTTTTGATCTGTAGTTATCATCGAAGATGTTACAAGTATGTATATTTACATTTATTCAAATACTATTATTTATTAAAATCTGATTTATTTGATTGGTATTTTTAATTTTCAAACCACTTTGATGTTGTATTTTGCAAGGTCTTCAAAGCTTAGATCTAGATTTTGCATATTTTTCCATGCTTAGTGTCTGGTACAGTTTCCATCCACTCTGCAATGCATTCTTGATATTTGTGTCACCTTCGATATGAACATGTTCTGGTTTGTTTTAATTTGCTTAGGTTAGATATGGATTCTCGTATTTTAATTTCTCTTCATTTCATAAATGTTTATGAAAAATGTGGGTTGACATCCATCCAAGGAAGCTCTCGCTTCTTGGGACTGAGATTATCAGGAAACTCACCCATTTTTATTCTAATCCTTATCCATTTTTCGTGTTGAATTCTCGAGAATCGAAGGTCATCTAGCTTGCTCAAGAAGACAAGAGGTACCTTAAACCCTATCTTAGCCATAGTTTTAAATGTGAAGAATATTTTATCGTATTAAGATATCATGTCATACCACATTATTTTTTTCCTTTGAACTTTTTCATTTCAATTCAATATAAAGGTTTGAAAATAAATGTGAAGAAATGATATACATATTAAAGAGTTTGAAATTTAAAATAGAGAGAAGAATCTTTTACTGTATTAAGATGTATCTGTCACACCACATTCTTAATTTTCTTAAAAAAATTATCCATTATCATCATCTAGTCACATACAATTCATCATCATCCATATCTACTCTAATTTCATTATCGAGACATCCACATCTAATGTCCACATAACACCACATTCTAAATGAATAAATGGATGATCCATTCTAATGTCTATTCTAATGTCATCAAACATATTCCATGTCATCATCCACATGTAATGAAAAATGTAATCATGACCATCATTGCAAGCAGAGATAATATTGCATAAAGTTTAAATCCATGAATCATGATTATCCATCAAACATAAACACCATATACAATATAGAAGTTCTATATAAAAATATAACAACATACAATTCATCTAGTCACATACAATTCATCATCATCCATATCTACTCTAATTTCATTATCCATACATCCACACCTAATGTCCACATAACACCACATTCTAAATGAATAAATGGATAATAACTATAACCATATCTACTCTAATTTCATTATCTAGACATCCACATCTAATGATAAATGTAACTATGACCATCATTGCAAGCAGAGATAATATTGCATAAAGTTTAAATCCAAAATTCAAATTAAACAAATATTCAAGTATCAAATTTCATTCTTCTATATATAAAATATTTAAAGTTTCAATTTTGAGGTTCCTCAATCCTTAAGCCTCAATCATTAACATTTTCACTAGACCCTACTATATTCCTTCCCTCAATAATCCCAAAACTAATCAAATCCTCAGCATTCATGTCTAGGTTCTTGATGATTGCTTCTTCTTCCTTTGTAGCATCTCCATGGGATGTCAAAGAAGGATCTGCCACTGCCTTTGCTTTGAATAAAATCTCAGGGTCGTAGCCATTCTCTTTAATTATCTCGCTTAAGTGTATTGTTTTGTTTGTTAACCAAAACAATATTTTCTTTCATCTTAATTGCTGTAGATAAACTGTTCTTTTCCATTTCCAAGTGAACTTGGAACACCTTAGCTTGACTCTTTAAATTTTCATATTTCAGCTGCAACAAAAAGAGTGAAGTCAATTAAACATATTAAAAAACTAATTTTTATTGAAATTAATAAAAATTCTTTTTCAAACTGATTATACTTACGACAGCTCTATCTCTTTTGGCATTTGCAATCACCACCATATCCTTGTCCTTAGACCATTTGTTGAAATAGGCCTGGGCCTCAACACTGATATTTTCCAATGTTTAATACTTTATCTAAAATATTGTCGTTATAGGTGTTCTTATATGTGACAGTCCCACTTTTAGCTCTGATGAATAATGCATCCATCTTCGCGGGTTGATTTTGGACTGTAGAAAATAAGCTCTCTCTTTGCCAATGGTTATCATAATGACTTACTATCTCAAATATTAATACTTTTTCCCTTCACTCCCATTGAATGAGCTCATTGATTTGAGGCATGATAAATTCATTCATGTGGGATTGAAAATCATAGCCAATCAAGTTCTCCAAAGGAAATGTTGGAAAGTCATCACTATCTGTATCAGAAGAGGATGATTTTGAAGGAGAAGTATGGTGGATTTCAGGTTGAGCAACGTTTGCTACATCTTTTTGCTTTTGGGAGTGCTGATCCTAATAGCAATAATAGAAATTAATATTAAAATTGAAATTGAAATGTTGAAAATTTAAATAAATTTAAAAGTACATTGAGATGGAAATATACTTGCTAGCCCTAAATCATATCACGTGTGTTGAAAAAACTAGTTGGGTCACTGCTATCAATGCCCAAATAATCTTCATCTAAATTTATTTGATTCAAAACTGATTGCCCTGTTGCAGTGGGACAACCAACAAGAGAGAGGGTTGGAATAGTGAATGACGAGGGAATGTTTAGTGTCTCGCTAGGGGCTAGAATCAACGGCATGCATTTACCAATGGTCTTTTTTCCTGAACCTCTTGTCAGCATTTTGAATCGTAATTACGGGGTTGATTGAGTAGGTGGGGTTTGTAGATTTTGAGTAGAAGACAAAGGATTGCTATCAACTTTGAACAACAAGAACAAAATCATTAGTAATTACTAAATAATATGTAAAAGTATTAAAAAAATCACAAAATAAATGAAGTCATACCTTGTTGAGTGGGATTTTGTTGTTATACGAATTGATTGTATAACCTGGGGTGCTGTGATAGAGTTCAAATTATTTTAGTTGGAGCTGATGGTGGTAATTCTTTGTTGAGATTCAAAAATTACATGAGATTGTACCGAGTGAGTTGGTGATGCTTGCTTTGAAGCACACGTGTAGTCCAAAGTCCCTGCAAGTGTAGGAACTACATGTCAATTCAATATGGTAAAATCAAAATGTAAACAACCCTACTTTGAATGTTAAGGGTATTACATCTTTGTCATTTCGTTAATGCAAATACTTGGGCATCAGCTGATGAGTGAACTTCAATTTTAGATTGTGATTCTCCCAAGGCCTCAACATGTTGTTGGCCTCTTCCTCTCGATGTAATTTTTTTCATGGAAGTGACTCCAGAAATATTTTCTGCATACGAAAAGATTCAATCAAATTACATTATATTAGTGCACAAAGATTTGATCAGAATGAGAAAAACATAAAAAGACAACCCTTGGTAATGATGGAATATGAACTATTTACCTGTTGCTCTTCAAGTGGAATTGAAAAATTCTTCATTGTCTCGTTTGTGCAAGTTGGAGTTGGTTCATCTTTTAAATTATAATAAGCCTCATAATAAAGAGCTAGGAGATAGTTTTGGAATGAATAACTAGTTTTTCTGAAAGTGATGCATTGGTAATGTTAGCCTTTATCTTGTTTGATAGAAATGTGCACCAATCAAATTTTTGATTTCTGATTGTTGCAAGAATGTATGCAACAACCCAATTTGGAATGTCAGTTTGTCGACCCTGCATAATAATTCTAGCTTGAAACAAAGAAATCAAGGCAACAAGAAAGTGGTGTGCAACATCTTACGTATCCACTCCTCGTCTTGATTTGTTGACATGAGCTGCAAAAGTCATTGGAATTAATATCAATTTGAATTAATATAAAAAAACATTCAAATGAGAGAAAATTACACTTACAATCAACATTGAAACCATAACTAGATTCAAGGAAAATCTTATCATTTTTAGTGAGGGTTGCTTTGGTTGTTACTATCAACACATTTTTAAAAGGGAGGCCTGTCAATCGATGGATATCAACAGGTTTGACACCAAAGGAGAATGTACGCCGATCTTCCAATGTAACAATAAAAGTACTATTTTCTGTATTGTAGGACGAAAGTAGGTAGTTAAGAATTTGATGGTCAACCTCAAATTGGGGCATGCTAACAAGCCCTTGGAATTTAGATGCTACTATTGAATCCTTGTATTCTACATTCATTTCCATAACTGCATGTATGTGGGGGTACATAGCACTTCTGTATTGAATCTTTCCCTTAGAGGCTCCGGGTGTTGGATCCTGAGGTTTTCCTTGGGCACAAGAAGCCATGAATTCAATTGTGGTGATGTGGAGACTTCGATTGACATCAGCGTACAATACCTATAGAAAGAAGTGCTCAGAGAAGGAAAAAAATTGGTATCCGGGAAAGGAGAATGTGAAAATGAGGGGCCGTGTTGGTATTTATAGGGAAAATTAGGGTTTCATGACTATTGATGCACATCAACAACATTTTCTATCGTGCAATAGTAAGGTGTTGTTGACGTGCGTCAACAACATTTTGTTGTCGTGTGACTTTCACACTTTCTCTCTTAAAACTACCAAGTGAATATTTCGTGAAACCTACGAAAAATTCACCTTTGTGGTGAATGCAGCCAAAGGAATATTCATCGGGGATTTTCCACCTCCTTTTTTTCTAGAGGCTTCTTAAAGTGAACCCTACATTGTCTATGCTTTTCATATTTAAATAGTTGAATAGTGTTGAAATTAATTAATCTTGAGCCCTATATTTTTTGAATTTGTCTTTCCCCCTCATTTCAACCACTTTCTAACAACAGATTAATGTTGATTTTGGGGGCCAAATTTGAGCTCCCTATTTTAGAGGGAACTTGAATAATTTTATAAAAAAATTGTTTTTTGTTTTATCTATCTTCATTCCCAGGCATATACATACGAGAAGGGGAAATGTAGAAAAATATATAATAAATAAAATGAACAAAAATAAAAGAGAAACAACTCGGTATTCTATAAAAATAGAGCAACAACATAGAAAAGATAACAACTTCCAGTGACTTGCAACAACAACATTTAGGGATTTACAATAGCTTGTAGCAACAACATTCGGAGGATTTACAACAGTTTATAGCCAAAACATTGAGAGGATTTACAACCGCTTGCAACAACAAAAAAATAGATCTTGTAACAAAAGAAAACTTGCAACAATAGCACTTAGAGAGTTTAGGAGCTTGGAGCAGCAAGTAGATGAAGATTTAATATTTTATAAAATTTTATTGGAGCTAATATACATAGTTTTGTCTTTCACAACTGATCTTTATCTTTAATGCTCTGCTTTTTTATCTAATCGGAATCTATTTTTTCAACAGTTTTGTATCGAGATCAAACAAAAAAATCTCAATAGTTTGTGGGTTTGACCTTTTAATTATCTAGGTTGTTTTATTTATTGAGTTTAATGGATTATACTAGCAGCAATTCATGACAACAACCCCCAAAATTTGATGGGAAAAACTATGACATTTTGTGTATTAAAATGAATACCATATTCTCTTATCAAGAGATATGGGAGTTAGTTGAAGGTGGCTATACAAAGGTAGCATACCAAGATGCATTTGATTCATTAACACAAGCTCGAAGAATGCATTGAAGGAGAATAGAAGAAAATATGCTAAATATTTGAGCTATATACAAAATGTAGTCACAGATTCAGTATTCCCAAGGATAGCAATAGCTACAAACTCTAAGAAAGCTTGGGATACCTTGAAAAATGCATATCAAGGTAGTGACAAGGTGAAAGTTGTAAGACTGCAGATGCTAAGGAGAGAGTTTGAGACCCTTCTCATGAAAGAATCAAAATCAATAAATGATTTTTTCACAAAGACAATGACCATTGTCAATCAGATGAGGACAAATGGTGATGTGGTAGAAGAGAATAGGATCATAGAGAAGGTATTGAGAAGCCTTCCAGTCAGATTTGATCTAGTTGTGGTTTCCATAGAAGAGTCTAAGGACTTAAAAAAATGACAGTTGATGAGCTAATGGGTTCTTTGCAAACCCATGAACAAAGAATGAGTAGATCAACAAGATCCTCCAATGAACAAGCCTTCAAGACAAATACAAATGTTAGAGGTAGAGGAGAGGATCATATAATAGAGGAAGAGGAATATTTAATAACCAACAAGATGGTGGAAGACAAATTTAACAAGAGCCACAAGCAAGAGGAAGAGGAAGGAGCAACAACACTTCCAGAGGTGGTTCTTCACAAAGGTATGACAAAACAAATGTGCAATGTTATTACTGCAAGAAATTTGGTCATTATACAAGTGAATGTAGAAATAAGGAATATGATTTAAGAAATCATAATCATAATGCAAGTTTCTCTAATGCAAAAGAGGATGAACAAGAAAAGAATGAAAAGAGTGGAACTTTATTTTTAACTTAAAAAAGAAATGTTTAATAGAATGGATGAGTCAATCAAGATTGAAGTCAAAATGGGAATAAATGACAAGGTTGTAGTTATTGGAAAAAGCAACATATCCATCTTAACTAAGAAAGAAGACAAAAGGAAAATCAATGATGTATTTTATGTTATTGGATTGAAGTATAATATTCTTAGTATTGGGAATCTCGTGCAAAAATGATACAAAGTGAAGTTTAAGAATGAAGAGTGCATAATATATGACAAAAGTGGAAGCAATTAGCAGATTGTAGTAGTAAAGATGACCAAAAAAATGTTTGCATTAAGAATGCAAAGTGAGGCAGTGAAGCAATGTTTAAAACAATAACAATTAATCAATTTACACTTTGGAATTTAAGGTATGGACATTTTAGCTATGGTGGATTGCATTTTCTTTACAAAAATCAAATGGTTAAAGGGATGCCTCCTATTCAACAACTAGACAAAGTAGGTGAGGGCTACGTATTAGGGAAGCAACATAGAAATTATTTTCCCTCAAGAAAATCTTGGAGAGAAAGCTCACCTATTGAGTTGATAGATTCAAATTTGTGGGGTCACATGAAGACTCCCTCCTCTAAAAGTGAGTAATTTATTACTTTTATAGATGATTTTAATAGAAGGACATGGGTTTATTTTCCGAAAAATAAATCAAAGACATTTGAAGCATTTAAACAATTCAAGGATTTACTTGAGAGGCATAGTGGGCATTACATAAATACCTTAAGACTGGATTGAGGGGAGAACACATATCAAATAATTTTCTTAAATTTCTGCAAAGAGCATGTGATCAAGAAACAATTCACAACAAGGTATACACTACAAAAACATGGTGTAGTTGAGAGAGAAAATGTAGTCATTTTTACCCGTCTACTAACTTCTAACCCCATGTGCACCACCTATCACCCAGTGGGCGGCGGGCGCTCACCCATGGCACACGCGGCACCGAGCCCCTCCTTTATGTGAGCATTATGAGAAGATCTTTCCATTATTAGAGGATTAGTTGTAGAGAAGTGAATATTCATGCAAAAACACAACATGAACTATCATATCCTTATACCCAAGCATTTAATAACAAGACAAATGTCATGGCATGAAATACAAAGAATAGTTACAAAGAATAGTTCTACCATAAGAATAAAGAAATAACACTAGGGTTTACACCCCTGAACCAGATATTCAGAACAAAGCCATATATTTATATTGATCATAGTCTCAACAACCACATTACATTCAAAAGGGTTATATTAGACCAAATGTATCAAGATAGGGATCTAACCCATATATTAGAGGTCCTAGCTATGCTTTCTTTATTACAAAAATTTTACAGACCCATCCCTTAAACATGATAACATTCCTACAATCCTCTAATGAGAACCCCAACTCCTAGGGCCTCCTAATATTTTCTACAGAGCTTCGATTTCCTCATACTATATGTCTTCCATCTATGTATTCCTCCATGTTTCTCTGTCTCATCTTTCTTCTTCTACCTGAGAATCTCTTCTTATAGGATCAACACCCACCGCCATGCCTTTCTTTAGGAGAAGATCGGATGCAAAGTGTCAATGTGGTCCTCCAATGGTGCATGCTTGTTCTCGCTTTGAGATCTCCAGGCTGGCACCTTATTTACTCGGCATGCCTAGTCGGGTCACATTTTTCCTCAAGTTCTTTTAGAATGCTAAATATGGCTAAGTGCTTAGACCTTATGTATTTCCTTACACACACACCCTGGTTTCTCCTAAACCCTTCTTAAATCCTTTTCCTGCACGCTTATCCCCGTGCACCCTTATTCCTAATATTCCCACGCGCTCACATGTCCTTTGGAACTTAGCCAATATTTTAAGGCCCAACATCACCCCACACTAAGCTTGTTCTCCATCCTCGGAAACATACTGCTCCTTTAAATAATAACGAATGGTGGAACCCAGAAAAATTGAATGAAGAAGTAAAGAATGGAAGAATGAAGAATAGAAGAAATGAAAGAATTGAAGATCTTGTTACTTGCAAGAGGAGTGGGAACTTCTTCCTTATTTTCACCTTGATCTTTTCCCAGATGTCCACTTCACCTTGCGCCTGCTGAAGTAGGTCACCTAATAGAGTGCTTACCTCCTACATACTAAGTTCATCACCCTTAACATTCAATGTATCTACAATCCCTTCTAGTTTCTTTCTAAGGTCATCTAGTGCATCCATTCTATGGGTGATCTGGGGATACAGTTCCTTAAGCTAATTTTTAATCAATCCTCATAAGGATTTGATCGCTTCCATCTTATTTTCTACCTCAACTAGGATCTTATCCCTCTCCGCCCTATTTCCTTTATTATTCTCTTGGTATTCCTTCAGACCCGCCTCATGTGTAGCAACTAGTATTCTTGCTACCCTATCTCTGTCAGCGTAGTTATCATACATGGCCTTAGCCATCCACTCGTGGGTTGTATAATGGCAGGATCTCGAAAGATCAGTCATTGTCTCCTTGATCTTTTGCTTCTCTTCATCCTTTTGTTGTGCCAATGCCTCTTCTACTAATTCTAGAGTGAGAAAACACCTCTCCATGGTAAGGATGTGGGTTAAGTCTTCCAAGCATTGCAAGGTTGACTCGTATTTATGCTCGGTGGTGCTAGGTTTGGGTGTTTCAAAGTGATGGCATCTATGATCATTTCAATCTTCCTGTACACCTCTTAGTTCCTACCTTAACTATGCATTGATCGACTATTCATGATTTAAATCCTTTCTCTTCTCAATGAGTTCCTCCTTCTTCTCTAGTTCTTCCTCTAGGAACCTTACCCTTTCATTCCTTCTGAAGAGTCTCGCCTCAACCTCAACCGATACCTTGTTGAGGGTGTTACAGACTTTCTCATCAGATAACTGTTGAGCATTTATATGAGGGTTCACTCTCTTGGTCTCTGCAGGTACCTATTATCCAAATGTGCTGTATGTACCCAAAATTGTAAGGTCTTGTACCACGAATAGTGTAACAAGTGCCCCAATGATGATATAGGTCTCCTCGCAAGGTGTTCGGGATCCGGAAAATCCCTCGGAGTATGCGTTAACATCCCGCATGCCCCGCTCAGCCCCCGCGCCCTTTGTTTTCCCCTTTTTCCCTCTTTCTTTGGCTTCTTGACCTTCGGATGAAACCGCCGCCTGCAGGTGGCGGTCTCAGAACCGCCGCCCGCCGAGCGGTGGTCCCGTGCGCATTTTCCGAACGATCTTTTGATGCGACCGCGTGAAATATCACATTTTACCACTTTTCTTTTCCGACTTGAGCATGCATTAATGTTTTTGGTCCCTGAAATGCAGTGTTTTTCCTTTGTTTATTGTTTAAGAGTTCAATTTGGTTTTTGATTCTTGGGTGTTTGAATTCCTATAAATGCATGGTTTGTGTACATGTAAAGGGTCGATTTTGGTGAAGAATTTGGTGCGGAGTTTTTGTCCGAAGCTTGGCTGGATTTTGAAGTTTGATCTTTGCTCTCATTCCCTCATTTTAGTGCTTTAGTTAGTTAGCTTGTTTAGAAGCCATAGCTTGAATTCACTTGCATCTTTTGTTAAATTGCTCACCTTGTTGGTAAGCCACGTAGACCCATCTTGTGCGGCAGATCTTTGTCATTTCATCCAATCCAGTTAGAAACTTGCCTTTGAATTTCTCTTTCTTTGTAGATTTCCTTTCATTATGTCTTGGAGTTCTTAGTTTAATTCATTATTTGCCCGTTAGTTTTATTCAAATTGTTGATAAGCCACATATCCAAATTGTGCAAACAATGCGTTTTTGTTTTATCCAAACCATTGGAACAGGATAGCTTAGGAAGCCATTAAAGTTGCAGGTTTTGCTCTTCGTATAGGATAGTTACAGGTTCTGGTCGCTTCACGTTGCATGACTCGCAAAAAATCCGTTAGGAATCGCATAAGCCAAGCTCTGTACTCTTGCGCTATCCCTCTCCTACTCGCATTCTCGGTCTGCATTCTGAGCTGTCCTTGTCCTAAAATCTACTCCTATCGGTGCTAGCATTACACGCTTTTCTGGATCCAAGTGAACACGAAAAACGAGAAGATCATACTGAGGGGACGAGATCACATACACCATCGGATTCGCCACTATTCTGCGGAGTCCAGGTTTTAAATTTCAAAGTTCTAGTCAGATTCATATCAAATAGAGTAGTTAAATCGCTTTATTTCATTTCATTCTATTCTCGATATTGCCGGGAAAGTCAGTAGGGATTGATAGTTTCTGAGAAACTATGATTCACTTCTCACTTCTGAGGTAGGATCGAGAATCTTGCAGAAGTAGATTAGATAGGCTATTTTATTTAGAATAATTCTAAAAATCGAAACAGGCAAATAACCACACTCGGTTATCTTGTATGCATTTAAATTATTGTTTAGTTATTATTTCTAGATACGCTTAAAATAGTTTATTTTTCTTAGAATTGTTAGAATATTTCATAGAAAAATAAGAGTTATATGTAGTTAGATTTATTTCGCCTATTCTTGCCTATTCTAACTAAGTGAGGGCAGCCCGATGGTCAGACATGTCGGTGCTTAGAGCACCTCACCAGCCAGTAGCTTCCCTCACCATAGCAGATATGGAGGCCACACCGTACCAGCTCATGGCCGACATTTGGGGAGAGGAGGCTCTCACATTGATCTGTTGCTCCACCACAGGGCAGCTTATTGACCGTGTGGGATGAGTAGAGGTACATCCTTTCGGCAGGGTTCCTCGCCAGATTCGGCTTCCCATATGTGGGCATGCTTCCCAAATCAGCACCGGTTTATAGATCCGTCTGCGAGGCTAGAGGGGGGCCTAGAGGCTATGGTTGGACAGTGGTCACTCCTGGTATTCCTATTGCAGCCAGGGGGATTGTTCGGGCCAGAAGGAGAGCTGGTGCACCTCGGGCACCTTTACTTTGGATTACTATGGGTCCTGCTCATGCAGCGCGATGACCCTATAGATATCGACTACGATTCCGAGAGGAGCTTACAGAGGGAGGGTCAAAGGAGTAGATGGATGATAGTGATCCTGAGTGGCATGATACTCAAGATATTTTGCAGGCAGAGAGGGCCGAGCAGAGTGTAGAGAGAGAGACTCTAGCTTTAGAGGAGCCACTTTCTCGGGCCATGGTGGAGAGGATGAGTTGGTCGTGGGGCGACATGTTGCCCCTGCTACAGGAGCAGCTCCATAGTCGCTAGCAGCGGCATCCGCAGTGGGTGCCGGCCCCAGCGATCTATCTTGGAGGCCCGGTGATCCGAGTAAGTTATCCTCTTAGCTTCGTGAGAGCAATTTGGATACCTCATGTTTGTTTTGGCACAAAGATGAAAATAACCAAGATGATGATGAGCAGTTAACTTTCCCCACTCCTAACTCCACGCAACTAGTAGGATGCGAGGGCTCATCACCAAGAGCCAAGAAGGGTGCAAGTGTATGAAATATGGTGAAACGATAGTGATGAAAGACAGACAAAGCTTTGGTGGAACCAAATTGAAAACTACAAGCTTACTCCACCCGAATGACTTCATAGTTTTGGGTGCAACTTGCTTTGCGGTTTATCCAGACTTAGACCCGTAGATGGCCACATAGTAGACAAAATCTGGTTTTAGGATTTTTAACTCTCTTGGAATTTTGAACATCTGATTCATTCGTTTTTGACTCAAAGTTTGAATAGTTTGTTTATGACCTTTTAACGTTTGCATTGTCTAGAGGACCCCCTACACCTTGCCCCATGCTACCTGTAAGAAGCATGGGTTTATCGCCGTGGGCAAGGCATAGGTGAGTAAGGGCATTTCCATCCTTTCCCAACCCTACGTCACTAGTAAGAGACGCAAGCTCATCACCGAAGGTTGGTAGGGCAAGGAAATGTGTAAAAATAAAATTTTCTGTTTAATCACTTTTTTTTACGTGTCTTTTTGAGTAAAATGTCAGTATATGCTTGTTTCCAAAGAGATGTATATATGGGATAGATGTGACACCATGAAGCTTCTAGAATAGACCATAGGCAAGACACCAATCCTAAGAAGAAATCAAAGCGAGAACAAACTTGCAGATCTTGGTATGGTTACCGTTAAGACTTCGTCATGTTTGATTTTATTTGATAAAAGATTCTGAAGTGATTGATGATATCGCGAAAATGGAGAGATATGATTAGAAAGTTTTGTGCCAACAACATCATGAGTTTGTAATGAATTACTTTGAGAATAGATTCCTTGATCACAATTTGTGTAAGAACAAGTGGACAAAATGATCTAAATCTATATGAAGATGCAATGTAGATAGTTATATAGGTAGTGCTAGCTGCTTATGCGTAGAAACGCTTGAGGTGCAGGGAATTGACTGTTTCACCAAACTCCTCACCTTCTAGCGTGCATAAGAGGTATGCACCATTTCCGTAGTCCTTCGTGACTCGGTATGGGCCCAACCATTTGGGCCGGAATTTCCTTCCTTCGCCGGTCTTCTTGTTGATCCGGCTGTCTAGTCTTAGAACTAGATCACCTTCGTATATATCGCGTTCATAAACCTTCTTGTTATATTGCCGGCACATTCGGTCAGCATAAGCTCTATGCCGCTGCTCAGCATCTAACCTAGTTTCATCTAGGCTTTCTAGTTGGGAGAGACGTGCTTCTTTGTAAGCGTCTTCATCCAGAATCCCTTGTAGTGAAATGCGAGACCGGGTATTTCGACCTCAAGCGGAGAACTGCCGCCCCAAATACTAGCGAGAAAGGAGTCGCTCATGTTGGTGTTCTTATTGAGGTTCGGTGGGCCTGGGTCGGATATAACTTTAAATGCCAATCTCACTTGTTTTCTTTCACCGTTTAAAGGAGAATGGCTTTCAGCATTTTGTTTGTTGCTTCATCCTGCCCATTGGCTTGGGGATAATACAAGGAAGCCATATGATGGCTTATTTTAAATTTGTTGCATAGTTCACGAACTTCCTCATTCTTGAAAGAAGTTCCATTATCTGAGATAATGATTTGCGGGATACCGTACCTGCAAATGATTTGATTTAAAATGAACTTAGCGATTACAGAACTAGGTGCACGTAGTAAGAGGCATGACCTCCACCCATTTGGTAAAATATTCAGTGGCCGTGATTATAAAATTATGGCCGTCTGTGGATGAGGGAGAGAACTTCCCTATCAAGTCCAGGCCCCATGTAGAAAAGGGCCATGGAGTTGCGATTGGTTGTAGAGCTTGTGCTGGCATGTGGATCTCGTGGGAGAATTCTTGGCACTTATGACACTTGCGTGCAAACTCTATCGCATCATGTTCTAGAGTGGGCCAGAAATAGCCCATTTGATGTATTTTTGAGCAAAGTGGCATGGCCACCGAAGTGGCCTCCACATATACCGTGGGATTCATGGAGAACCCTCTTGGACTCTTCGTGTCGACACACCTTAAGAGCATTCCATCGAATGCTTTTCAATAGAGCACCTGCTCTATAATGACATATTTGGCTACGATTATGTGTAATCGCCTTCTTTGTTGTGGAGTCACTACATCTGGGTACGTATGGTCCATGATATAATTAATGATATCAGTGTACCAAGGGCACTCAGAAATAGCAGGTCGAGTTTCGATGTAGTATACGCATTCATCTGGAAAATCCAAATCTACTAGATCGCCTCCATCTAATGGGTTGTCAGCTAACCAATCTGCGATGATTTGTCCTTTAACCGACTTCTGATTTACAAATGTTAATTCAAACTCTCCCATTAAGGTTATAAAACGTCCAGCCTTTTTAGATAAGGAACCTTGTGTGAGAAAAGTCCGTAAATGGTCCGTCTTTACCATGACCTTTGTTTCTTGATTCAACATGTAATGTCTTAGACGTTTAGTAGCAAAGACTATGGCAAGACATTCTCACTCTGCTTGTGTATAGCGTGTTTCATAGTCGAGCAGTGTTCGGCTAATGAAATAAATCGCACGTTCTTTCTTGTCATCATCTTCTTGGGCCAACATACAGGCCAATGAGACATTGGTAGCTCACGAATATAGGATTAACGGGCGATCCATCTTAGGTGGCATTAGCGTAGGTGGTGACAACAAGAAGCGTTTAACTGCGTTGAAAGCTTCGTTGCAGTCTTCGGTCCAATCAATGCTATAGTCTTTCTTGAGTAAATTGTTGATTGGATGAATAGTGAAGCTTAAGTCCGGGATGAATCTTCGGATTGCACCTAGCTTTCCGAGAAATGATCTGATTCCAGATTCACTCGAAGGTGGGACCATTTCGAGGACAGCCCAAATTTTGGTTGGATCAACGTCGATCCCTCGTGACGATATGATGTAACCTAGGAGCTTTCCTCCTGTTACACCAAAGACGCATTTCTCTGGGTTTAGCGTGACTCCGTATTCTATTAGGCGTGAAAGAATGATGCGGAGTACTTCGGGATGGTCACAACGCTTTTTGGCCTTAGCCAATAAGTCGTCTACGTAAGATTCCATGATTTTATGAATTAGATTGTGAAATATGTATGTCATGGCCTGCTGGTACGTAGCACCAGCGTTTTTGAGACCGAAAGGCATGACAGCATAGCAATAGGTTCCCCAAGGAGTTATGAACGTGGTTTTAGCTTGATCTTGCTCGGATATTCTGATTTGATTGTATCCCGAGAATCCATCCATGAGAGACAAAAGTTCAAAACCAGCTGTTGCATCAACAATAACGTCTATGGATGGTAATGGGAAATCGTCTTTAGGACACGCTTTGTTGATGTCTCGAAATCTATGCAAATGCGTATCTTTCCGTTCTTCTTGAGAACGGGAACGATATTAGATACCCATTGGGAGTAGTCAACTGGCTTGATAAATCCTACCTGAAGGAGTTTTATTACTTCCTCTTTTACCATGAGAGCTACTTTGGGTTTCATGGGCCTTGATTTTTGTTTAATTGGCTTTGCATCCGATCTAGTGACGAGGTTGTGTACCGCAATGTGGGGTGCGACTCCCGTCATCTCCTTGTAATTAAATGCAAACGCCTTCTGATGTTCTTTGAGAACCTGAGTATGTATTTCCACTTCTTCTGGTGTCAACGAAGAACCTAGTTTCAATATTCTTGGTTCATCTTCTGTCCCAATGTTGACATCGATTGTTTCTTCGATTAAAGAGGCGTTACCCTCTTCGAACTCAGGTGGTGCTGGTGGTAAATCTATATCATCCCCATTTTCTATTGCGTATATGTTAGGTTCCCTTTGTGACGGAAGATCCGTTACGGGATTTTCGAAGTAGGAGGACGAATGTGGGATCAGGGATAAATCTAGCATGTGATAAGAGAGATGTAATGCTGCATAGGCATTTAAATAATCCAAAGTAGCCGCATCATTTCCAACATGGTCTAGGACGGTAGATTTACTTCCGCTTAAAAGAGGATTTGTCATTGTTTTTATTAGTGGCTCGTCACGAATGGATATTGTGAAGTGAGTATCTTCTAGCTCATTGCTTGGAGTAAAACGTGATGCCGAGGTTCTTTATTGAATCGGCGAGAATATTTTTTCTCGCGGGATTGCTTCAATGGATATGAAGTTAAATGCCTTGCTTAAATCTAATATAGCGTTTTTGTAGAGTTGTAAATGTTTGGCTTTAGTTTCATATACTTCAGAAACTTGGTTTGTTACTAATTGCGAGTCTCCCAAGACTCTGATGTTATTAATACCAATTCTTCTAGCTAAGGTGAGGCCAAGGAGGAGGGCTTCGTACTCAGCGCCATTGTTTGTGCATTCAAAGTTTAACTTAAATGAGAATGGGAGGACCTTCTCCTCGGGCGAAGTAAGAATTATACCTGCCCCCGCTCCATAACGACATTTAGCTCCATCGAAATGGAGAGTCCAATACTTAGCCGGGAGTGTAGATGTTGGGGCATCTGCCGCGTTTGCACACTCTACTTCTATCATACATAGATCCTCTGCCAGTAAGGAACCAACACCTAGGGAAAATCCTATGCCTACTGAATCGAATGGTAAGAACATTGGTGAATCTTGTTCTATCAATTCAACAATTTTCGCAGTAGTTCCTAATGATACTGTTTCTTTAGTTTTACCTTTAGGGATTGGAGTTGTTTTGGCTATGCTGGTAGTTTCAAGATCCGTTGTAGGTATCAAATTTTCCTCTGGCTTTGGGTCAGAGGGTTTATTAAGTTGGTTTGTTGGCAGCTCAAATTCTGAGTGCACCCCTGGTCTTTTCTTTAAATCAGCTAGGTGAAAATCGAAAGCTTTTGGATCGCCTTTGGCTACAAATACCTTTCCCAGATGCAAGAATCTTACTTCTTGAAATAGCGTGGAAGGGATTTCCTTCATTCGATGTATCCAAGGTCGGCCGAGGATCATATTATAGTTAGTTTCCCGATCTATAATGTAAAACTCAGTCAAGATGGTTTTGGGCCCTAAGGTGACTGGCAGTATTATAGTTCCTATCGAAGTGGCTTTAAGGCTATCATAGCCTCTCAAGGTATTTCATGTAGTGGAACATTTTGTTTCTCCATATCCAAGTTTTTGGAGGAAAGAGAAAGGGACTATGTTAACTGCAGCCCCATTGTCAACCATTGCCCGTTTTACATAGTTATTATAAACCCACACTTGCAAGTGTAAGGCTGGGTCACCTCGGCGTGCGATCTCAACATCTATGGGCATTTTACTTATTTCGAAGATGAATTCGACATCCTTGTCCCGCTACCCCCGAGGGTGGATATCAAAATCTACATGATTTACTTGTGTTTCGAGAGGTGGAGTGATGTTAATTAGATGGCCTAGACCTAATGCTTCTAAAAGAGTAGCTCTGTGAGGGGGAGAGTTCTTTAGTAAGTCCAAAAATGAAATGTGTGAGAAGGTCTTTGTTAGGTCACTAATTAAATCATACGCACCGATGGGTTTTTCAACTATTTGCTGACTCTTATCTGCCTCTGGCAGATGACTTGGGCTTGGTTGAGAGAAATACTCTCGTGTTCTTGTTATAGCTTCGATAGGTAGTTCAGCATCTAATTCTACCAAACTAACTATCTTAGGTCTTGGTTGAGCTCCCAACTGTGGCGTGACTGATGGATTTAATGAAGTCGAGGCTTCATGGTCATTGTTTCCCGTCACTGCACCTTTGTTTGTTCCGGTTGGATTCAGCCTATTGCTGTCATGATTTGGGAGTGGATCATTAAAGATCTTGAGGGGAGCATTCTGAGGAGAAACTGCCCCTGCGAGAGTATTTGGTGATGATGAGACGGGATCTGCCAAAAACAAGTCTGTGAAGAACTGTCTTTGTTCTTCTGGCAAACGTTGCATAAATTTATTGTAGTCACGGCACGTTCTAGTGTCGTGACCATGAATTTTATGGAAACCACAATAAGAATTGGGATTATAATTCCCATTTTGTTGGTTTGGTGTGTATTGTGGCCTAAAATTCCGATCAAACTGTTGCCTATTAGGACCAAAGTTTTGGAATTGTTGTTTTTGGTTTTGACTTTGGTTTTGGTAACCAAATGAGTTTTGGCTTGGCCCTTGTATGGGATTTCACCATTGTTGTTGTTGTTGTGGATGGTTAAAATCCACTGTATTGATTGTTGGGGTAAAGTTGTTGTTTCGTTGGTTGCTTGTTTGTGACGGAGTATTAACAACATTTACCCTCTTGGGTTGGTCGGTTACCCCATCCGTTGTTACCCCACGATTTTTGTTAAGGATTTTGGGTCCTTGATTGACATTTGTGGTAGTTGTAGTATTTTGAGTGGAGGTGATTAACCTCCCGTTTGCTCCATACGTCTTACGACCACTATCTATTGGCCTGGTCTATTCGTAGAGCGCTCTCAAGTACTTCATCATAAGTCCTCAGTGGGAACTTCTGGACTTCTTCCTTCACTTCTCTGCTGAGAGAATGAAGGAATAAATCGCATAGTTCCATCTGATCCATGTTTGGAGCACTTGCTGATGAATAAAGAACTGTACGCCACCTCTGGATGAAATGAGTGACAGATTCATTGTGTTCTTGTTTGATATGCAAGAATTCCCTGATTCCTGTTCTCAATAGTTTGTTCATGTCAAAGGCTTTGATGAAATCTGACATGAGTTGTTTAAATGAATGTATGGAAGCTTCAGGTATTCTATAATACCAATCGAGAGCAATGCCCTCCAGTGTTTTGGGGAATATTTTAGCAACAACCCCATCCCAAGGGAGTAATTCTCGTATGGCTATAGCGTAAGATTTGATATGTGCATTTGGATCTCCTTCACCCTTGAACTTGGGAAAATCAGGGAGAGGTCTTGGAAGCATGACGCGTATGGTGAAATCTAAGGGTTCCTTTAGATATTCTGAATACGTCCCTATCGCATAGCTTTCGACCATTGATGGTGTTTGCTGAGGGAGTGGTGGTGGGATGGGTTGTTGATACGGTGCGGTGTACGCGTTGGCAGGGGCATAGGGAGGTCCCTGTGTTTGAGCAAACATGCTGGGGGAGGAGAACATATCTCCTTGTGGTGATTTAGAGTACATGTTTAAATAGGACGGGGTATTGTCAAGGAATGGACTGTTCGACACTAGACCGAGAGGAGTAGTGTTAGAGATGATAGGCCTTGTTGGCATTTGCTGTGGATATTGAGGAGGCATTACTAACGTGCCTACTCCTGTAAGGAGATCTACTTGACCAGAGTGGTATGGAGGATTGGAACTTCCTGTTTGTATGAACGGAGAATTTTGACTTGCTTGAGCCAGTTCTAACCCTCTCACTCTTTCTACTAACGTTGAAATGACTTCATTTGGTGAAGCCACGGTACTTTGCCTGAGCGGCGTTTGTTGTATACCTTGGTGTTGTAAAGGTACATGATATCCTATCATAAACTGATCGCTATTTTGCCAAGTTTCTCCCAGAATATTTCCTGTATGCAGTGGCATAGAGGTATTTTCTTGAAAAGAGATTTCGGGTTGTATTTGTAAACCTCCTATAGATGGGTACATTCCCCGGGAGTGTTGTTCACTCCTAGGATAACGTGTTGACTGTCCATCATCTAAGACCAGGTATGGATCTGATTGTCTACTAATATGTGGTTTGAGTAGTATTTGAGGAGATGAACCAGATTCTCCGGTAAACGTCATATTGTTTGAACCTGAAGGCTCTGTTTGTTGGGTTCGAGGGAGTTAATCGAACTCCTCGGTTTGAAGAGACAAACAATACCTAGTTCTTAGGGTTTGCATTGACAACTGATTAGTTGAATAGTTGTCACCCCATACTGAGAGCGAGGGTGATGATTCCCTATTCTGTTGGGCGTAGTATGCCTCAAGACCCAGGAGGGGTCTGCCATATGCGTCGAATCCCGACATATTCGGGAGGTATATGAATACCCGCAGAATAATGGGAAGGAGCGAAGGTGAAAAGAGAGAAGATGAAACTTCTCAAAGAGAAGGTGAAACAGTTGTTTGTTTCACATTGGGTTCACCAATTTTGTACGCCGGAAAAGCGACAGGCGAGCGTGAGAATCTACAAGTGACTCTTCCACGTACCCAACCTCCCGAGGTCATGCCGAGACAGCCGGTGGGGATGGAATATGCAGACAAACTAGTTAGGCAGTCTAATGTCTTCGACACGCACTAGTGGGATTTGCGAATCCAAGGCAAAGAAGGCCCTTCTAACTTGGACTGGTGTGATAGATCGATCAGCGAGGATGACTGCTCGAAGGCTCTAATCAATATCAAGCTCTGGCGTGATTCGATCTATGGGTTGTGGAATGCATGGGAAATGACCCGGGATTGTTTCGTGTATGTCTCCTGATAAGGTCATATGGTGGATGATGAATATGATCGATTCTATGGACGATTTTCTGGCCTAGTCCAAAATTCCCTAGCTTCGTTAGCTACTATATCTAGTAAGGACAGGTTGTTCGATGATGACAGGTGGAAGTGGAGTGGACTAAAATACTAGTGTGTGCATAGGCCGTGTCTATATCTAACTCGACTTGTGGATTCGTTGGGTGTGGGATCTATGGATCACAACCATAGACTCTTGGTTGTTACGGTCTGTTATGGTCATATGCGAGATAAAGTTCTAATCCCTAGTATCCAGAGAATCGTAGGCCTTTTCAGCTTCTATGTTTAGAACCAACAGCTTATGTGATCTTCTCGATTTTGGTGAAGATTTTGGTCTAGAGTTTTTGGTCTGAAGCTTGGCTGGATTTTGAAGTTTGATCTTTGCTCTCATTCCCTCATTTTAGTGCTTTAGTTAGTTAGCTTGTTTAGAAGCCATAGCTTGAATTCACTTGCATCTTTTGTTAAATTGCTCAGTTGTTGGTAAGCCACAGACCCATCTTGTGCATGCAGTGCTATCATTTCATCCAATCCAGTTAGAAACTTGCCTCTGAATTTCTCTTTGCTGTAGATTTCCTTTCCTTATGTCTTGGAGTTCTTAGTTTAATTCATTATTTGCCTGGTTAGTTTTATTCAGCTGTTGATAAGCCACATATCCAACTTGTGCAAACAGCGTTGTTGTTTTATCCAAACCATTGGAACAGGATAGCTTAGGAAGCCATTAAAGTTACAGGTTTTGCTCTTCGTATAGGATAGTCACAGGTTCTGGTCGCTTCACGTTGCATGACTCGCAGTAAAATCCCGCTAGGAATCGCATAAGCCAAGCTCTGTACTCTTGCGCTATCCCTCTCCTACTCGCATTCTCGGTCTGCATTCTGAGCTGTCCTTATCCCAAAATCTACTCCTATCGGTGCTAGCATTACACGCTTTTCTCGAATCAAAGTGAACACGAAAGAATGAGAAGATCATACCGAGGGGACGAGATCACATACACCATCGAATTCACCACCGTTACTGCATGGAGTCCAGGTTTTAAATTTCAAAGTTCTAGTCGATTAATATCAAATAGAGTAGTTAAATCACTTTATTTCATTTCATTCTATTCTCGATATTGCCGGGAAGTCAGGGGGATTGATAGTTTCGAGAAACTATGATTCACTCATCACTTCGAGGTAGGATCAAGAATCTTTCGTAGATTAGATAGGCTATGATACCTTGAGAGGCTATGATAGCTAGGTATATGTAAGGTATTTCGTGTATCATAGCCGTACGTACCCAAAATTGTAAGGTACTGTACCACCGGAACAATGTAACAAGCACCCCAATGATGATACAGGTCTCCTCGCAAGGTGTTCGGGATCCGGAAAAGCCCTCGGAGTATGTGTTAACATCCCGCATGCCCCGCTCAGCCCCCGTGCCCTTTGTTTTCCCCTTTTTCCCTCTTTCTTTGGCTTCTTGACCTTGATGGCATTTAAACCACCGCCCTATAGGGCGGCGGTCTGTGCGCATTTTCCAGAACGCTCTTTTTATGTGACCCACGTGAAATATCATGTTTTACCAGCTTTTCTTTGCTGACTTGAGCATGCATTAATGTTTTTGGTCCCCTGGAACAGTGTTTTTCCTTTGTTTATTGTTTAGGAGTTCAATTTGGTTTTGATTCTTGGGTGTTTGAATTCCTATAAATGCATGGTTTGTGTACATGCAAATGGTCTGATTTTGGTGAAGAATTTGGTCTGGAGTTTTGGTCTGAAGCTTGGCTGGATTTTGAAGTTTGATCTTTGCTCTCATTCCCTCATTTTAGTGCTTTAGTTAGTTAGCTTGTTTAGAAGCCATAGCTTGAATTCACTTGCATCTTTTGTTAAATTGCTCACAATTTGTTGGTAAGCCACGAGACCCATCTTGTGCAAGGCAATCTTTGTCATTTCATCCAATCCAGTTAGAAACTTGCCTCTGAATTTCTCTTTGCTGTAGATTTACTTTCGTTATGTCTTGGAGTTCTTAGTTTAATTCATTATTTGCCTGGTTAGTTTTATTCAGCTGTTGATAAGCCACATATCCAACTTGTGCAAACAGCGTTGTTGTTTTATCCAAACCATTGGAACATGATAGCTTAGGAAGCCATTAAAGCTGCAGGTTTTTCTCTTTTTATAGGATAGTCACAGGTTCTGTCGCTTCACGTTGCATGACTCGCAGTAAAATCCCGCTAGGAATCGCATAAGCCAAGCTCTGTACTCTTGCGCTATCCCTCTCCTACTCGCATTCTCGGTCTGCATTCTGAGCTATCCTTATCCCAAAATCTACTCCTATCGGTGCTAGCATTACACGCTTTTCTGGATCCAAGTGAACACGAAAGAACGAGAAGATCATACTGAGGGGACGAGATCACATACACCATCGGATTCGCCACTGTTCTGCGGAGTCCAGGTTTTAAATTTCAAAGTTCTAGTCAGATTCATATCAAATAGAGTAGTTAAATCACTTTATTTCATTTCATTCTATTCTCGATATTGCCAGGGAAGCTGTGGGGATTGATAGTTTCTGAGAAACTATGATTCACTCCTCACTTCTGAGGTAGGATCGAGAATCTTGCAGGTAGATTAGACAAGCTATTTTATTTAGAATAATTCTACAAATCACACAGGCAAATAACCACACTCGGTTATCTTGTCTGTTTTAAATTATTGTTTAGTTATTATTTCTAGATACGCTTAAAATAGTTTGTTTTTCTTAGAATTGTTAGAATATTTCATAGAAAAATAAGAGTTATATGTAGTTAGATTTATTTCACTTAGTTAGAATTTGTTTCATTACAGTTAGATTGCATTTTGTTTCGTATGACAATCACGGGACCTCAAGAGCCTAGGGAATATATATTTGAGCCAATCGTGCCTCAACCAAACCTAGTCACAGCAATAGTTGACATAGACCAAAATCTCAGGATACAAGTATTCCGAACAACCACAGATTTACAACTGATTAGTTCACAGTTAAGAGGATTAAACATAGAAGATGACCAAGCACATGCATTTTGGTCAAGTCAGCCAAACTACAGGTTGCACTAGGAAAAATATCCACATGACTATAGAAGGGCTTGAAAGAGAACAAACATTCGGGTGTGATCCTTTAGTTCCACAGCCAGACGTTGGAGACACCCTCGTAGATATAGATACCAGCCTAAGAATCCATGTCGCGAGAACACTGTAAGGTATTCTGAGCAGATCGCACAACCGTTGGTTCTAAACATAGAAACCGAAAAGGCCTACAATTCTTGGATACTAGGGATTAGAACTTGATCTCGCGTATGACCATAACAAGTCCGTAACAACCAAGATTCGATGGTTGTGATCCACAGATCCCACACCCAAACGAATCCACAAGTTAGTTAGATATAGACACCGCGCCTACGCACACTAGTATTTCACCACTCCACTTCCACCTATCATCATCGAACAATCGTCCTTACTAGATATAGCGGCTAACGAAGCTAGGGAATTCTCGGACTAGGCGAAAATCATCCATAGAATCGATCATATTCATCATCCACTATATGACCTTATCGGGAGATATACATGAAACAATCCCGGTCATTTTCCACGTATTCCGCAACCCATAGATCGAATCACGCCGAGCTCGATATTGATTGGAGCCTTCGAGTCATCCTTGCTGATCGATCTATCACACCACCAAGTTAGAAGGGCCTTCTTTGCCTTAGATTTGCAAATCTTACTAGTGCGTGTCGAAGACATTAGACGCCTAACTATTTTGTCTGCATATTCTACTCCCCACCGGTTTTGTCTCGGCACGACCTCGAGAGGTCGGGTATGCGGAAGAGTCACTTGTAGATTTTCACGCTGCCTTGTCACTTTTCCGGCGTACGCATGCCCCTTGCTCATTTTGTGGCTAACTCCTTTCATTCTTTCCTTCTATTGTTCCTCGCCATAATTTTTACTTTTTAGGCACTCAAAACCTTCTGGAAATGACACCATTGGATAGAGCTCTTTCTCAGCTTTCTAGAAAGGTAAAGATTTCCTCCTAACTCCACGTATTTTTCAAGTTATGGCTCAGCGGAGTTTTTGTGGGAAATTTTCCCTTGCAAGGTCCGCAGCCAATTAGAACTCGCCACGTGTCCAGGTCAAAAATATCAAAGCGATCCGATTTTGGCCTATTTTTTCCCTAAAACTTCAAATCGCCATAACTTTCGATCCAGAGCTCGATTTTCACATTATTTATATCAATGGAAAGCTGGTGAAATTCTCTACAAGATTCCATGGTCAATTTTGAATTTTGGTTTAGTTTGGAGGGAGAAAATCAAAAAATTCTTCTGGTACACATGCATGGACAGAACTGACGTTTCAACAACCAATTTTAATGCAAAATGGGTCGCATTCTTCTCCAACATGGTCAAAAATGTTAGGGCATGGGTTTGTAAGGACCTCCATGCTGTTTTTAATGCATTTTGGTCAATGGGGAATGGCTCCCACGTTTTTTCATGTTTTCTCTCTCCTGGGCTTGACCCATGCACTGTAAAAGCCGGATTTGGCTCATTTTTCAAAGGGGGAACACTTTTTTACACAGAAAGCTTGTTTTCACTTTCAACAAGTGATTTTGGCAAGTATCAGACCTTCCAAGGATTGTAACAGGTTTTTCTACCTCTTTGGTGTTGGAATACAAGGATTTTGATGTTGAAAATCATAATGCAGGCTCTGTGAATGCTTTCAGTCCTTTGTATGTGTTGTTTGCTTCATTTCAAACCCTTGTTTACAAATTTCTTATCAACTTGTGCATGATGTTTTATGTTGCAATTTCTGATTTGTGTCAATTTACATGAGCAAGAAGTGCTCACCACTCCTTTGGTGTATCACCCTTATTAGTTTAGTTTTAATTTTTGCATTTCTTATCCCTGTATCCTTGCAAATTAAGATAAAATTAGGATCTGAACCTCTGCAGTTGTGAAAATAATAGATCTGATCAGAGGAGTTTGAGGAACCAGCCTCTAATCTAGAGATTCCTGTCTCATTTTACAAGTCCCACACTTGGGAAGAGGATTTAATGTTGTGCAATCACACTGGATGCATAGGGTGATCAAACTAGAAATCTGATCAACATCCAAGGGGTGCTGCTGATTTGCAACAACAGTTTTGGCACGCTCGGTGGGACCTTAGAGGTATTTCACTTTATCTTTGACAGGTTGGTGTGTTCCTATTAAAGATTCACCTTTTGGAGGCACTTTCAAAAGCACATCCGGCTACTCCATCCGATAAACAACTCATTCTCTAAGTTGCGAGACACTGCTTTTCCATTCATTTCCATCCATTCTTCTTTCCATCATTTTCATTATTTTCCATTCCATGAAGTTGTGCAATCATGACTTCATTTCCATCATGGAATTCACATTTACAACAACAATATATCACACCTCTAACATGTTTTACAAATCCTCCAAATCAGCATTTTGATCAAATTCAAAATCAGCATGTCTACCCATATGAGCAGCAGTGCCAAAGTCAGTTTGGATATGAAGCATGTCAAGCACAAGGGTATGCTGGTTGTGAGGGCAGTCAAGAAGAAAATGCAAATCTACTAAAACAAATCCAAAAGATGGAGGCAAAGATGGTGCAATCAAGAGAAACAACTCAAATGAAAGCTTTCAGAATTGGTTGCAGGACTCCTTGTCCATGGGGAGGCCCTTTTCCAAGACACTTCAGCCCTCAGGAGAAGCTGGACTTCATGATGAAGATGCTGCCCCAACTTGCACAATGGAAAACAGAAATAGAGGCCTATACACTTGGTGTTGAACAACCTTGTCAATGGGTAAGTTCTACACCATCATCTAATTTTTCTCTTCCCATTACTCAAGCAACATCATCTCATTTGGAATTTCAAATTCTAAATCCAGTCAATGCTGCCCCAAGAGTTAATTCCATTTCTCCATTCCCTAGTCTTCCACCACATCTCAATTCTTCCTTCCCCTTTCCTTCCAAACAGTCATCCCCTCCACAAAAGCTAACAGAAATACCCTCTCCTCCAAAGAAACAAGAGTTTCTACCTCCTCCACCACCACGAAAAATTGCAAAATCAATTGAGTTACAATCCACTTCTCCTCTTGCATTCCCAAATCCATGTTGGGAGGATAAAAATCAGAATTCTAGTCAAGGAAAACAATAGCAAAAAGAAAAGCCAAACAAGGATGAAGAAATTCGAAGTCTCAAGAGTTGGGCTCTTAAATTTGGGATGAAAAAGATCCCCTTGATGGTTAAGCCTTTAGAAGAGGTTGGAGTTGGAAAACAAGTGGTGGTTAGGACTAAATTTGCTGCAGCAGGAGAAGAGCAAAAAGAAGAAGCAGATCAGCAATCAGTTTGCTCATAAAGTAGTTTCCATGTTAGCATTCTATTCGAAGAGAATGCTGATTCAATTCAAGTTGCACAATCAGCCATGGAGGAAGAAAGCTCAATAATATCCTACGGTCCCAACTTGTCCTTTAGAGTAGCAGATCGAAGAGTTTGACTTAATGAACTTCGTGCTAGAGGAAGAGTTCTATCAAGAACAAGATTGTCTTCAAGTAGTAGAAGAGGGAGAAGCTGCTCCAAATCCAAAAGAAGAGGAGAAAATTCTAGTTGTGGAGGAGAAAATTGCAGATCCAAGGGCTTTGAACACAAAGCAGGTTATAGAAGAACCTTCAGTTCTTCTCTCTACTTCATCTCTGTCAAGTTATAGTAGTGAAGAAGAGTTTGATCCCTCAAACTCAATGCTGGAGGATGAAAGAAACCATGGTGATCAAGTTGCAAATCAAGAGAACGCCATGGGAGAGGTTGAACATTTGCAGCAAGACAGTAAATGAGGTAGTTTACCTGTTTGATTTGGAGGACTGTTTTGATGAAGAAGAACCGGTTGAGTTTCCACCATTCTCTCTTTCATCATCCATCTTCCAAACACAAGAGCCTGCTGTCATGGAGGAGAGTATTCATTTGCAGCAGCTTGCATCTTATAGAAGCTCTTTGGAACCAAGATTGGAAGATTTTAATCTTTCATGTCCTTCATTGGAGGAAGAGAAAGGGCAAAAGGGTTCTACCATTGCTTCCACACCATCCATTCAAGGTCTACAAGAGAACTCCATTCTTGGAGTTGAAAATCAGAATTATGGGCATACTCAATGGATCAGACCTTGCCCAATCAGGTATTTGGATTCATTAGAGCCAAAGGAGAAGCCACAACCAGTCATGCTTGCTTCTAAGCATGAGGATGAGCTGCAAAGTTCCAAGGATCAGTCTCCAATCCAAATGCAGAGCAACTAAAAGAGGTATTGGATTTGTTTTTAGTTGACACCTTGCTAATTTGGGTAGAAGACCAGCTTCTTGTTGATTTTCCACTCATCCAATCAGCCATACTCAGCTCCAAATCATTTGCATGGCTGCCAATTTTGAAGAAAGGAAGCTATTTTGCACAACCAAATAAGCGGGGTTTATTTATCTCACCTTTGCTTCCAGGTTAGAGTAGAGTAGGTAGGTTTTCTTTCAATAGAAGAAGTGCTTGTGCACACTTTGCATGTTCCATTTGAAGCATGTATGATTTTTAGTTTGTACATAGTTTTGGTGCTGCTGGTTTCGCTCTTGCACAGTTCGTTTTGATGGCATTTTGGTGGGAACAACTCCATGTCCAGTGGGATTCAAGCGGTTCAGAGGGAATTTTTCAAAGTTCAGATAAGTTTTTAGGCTACTACTCATGACTCCATGCCCAATGGATTGCTTTAGGCTACTGATCATTCATCCAGCAGGCAGATGACCCCTCTGAGTCACCAAAATTGTTATCCAAATGTGCCCCCTGCTCATTTTGTGGCTAACTCCCTTTCATTCTTTCCTTCTATTGTGCCTCAGTCATAAATTTTTACTTTTTAGGCACTCAAAACCTTTTGGAAATGACACCATTAGATAGAGCTCTTTCTCAACTTTCTAGAAAGGTAAAGATTTCCTCCTAACTCCACATATTTTTCAAGTTATGGCTCGGCGGAGTTTTTGTGGGAAATTTTCCCTTGCAAGGTCTGTAGCCAATCAGAACTCACCATGTGTCCAGGTCAAAAATATCAAAGCGATCCGATTTTGGCCTATTTTTGCCCTAAAACTTCAAATCACCATAACTTTCGATCCAGAGCTCAGATTTTCACGTTCTTTATATCAATGGAAATATGGTGAAATTCTCTACAAGATTCCATGGTCAATTTTGAATTTTGGTTCAGTTTGGAGGGAGAAAATAAAAAACACTTCTGTACGCGCTATGGACAAAGCGACGTTTCAACAACCAATTTTAATGCAAAATGGGTCGCATTCTTCTCCAACATGGTCAAAAATGTCAGGGCATGGGTTTGTAAGGACCTCCATGTTTTTTAATGCATTTTGGTCAATGGGAATGGCTCCCACATTTTTCACATTTTCTCTCTCCTGGGCTCAACCCATGCACTGTAAAAGCCGGATTTGGCTCATTTTTCAAAGGGGGGAACACTTTTTTACACAGCAAGCTTCTATTTTCACTTTCAACAAGTGATTTTGGAAAGTATCAGACCTTCCAGGGATTGTAACAGGTTTTTCTGCCTCTTTGGTGTTGGAATACAAGGATTTTGATGTTGAAAATCACAATGCAGGCTCTGTGAATGCTTTCAGTCCTTTGTATGTGTTGTTTGCTTCATTTCAAACCCTTGTTTACAGCTTATCAACCTGTGCATGATGTTTTATGTTGCAATTTCTGATTTGTGTCAATTTTCATGAGCAAGAAGTGCTCACCACTCCTTTGGTGTATCACCCTTATCAGTTTAGTTTTAATTTTTGCATTTCTTATCCCTGTCTCCTTGCAAATTAAGATAAAATTAGGATCTGAACCTCTGTAGTTGTGCAAATAATAGATCTGATCAGAGGAGTTTGAGGAACCAACCTCTAATTTGGAGATTCCTCTCTCATTTTACAAGTCCCACACTTGGAGAGAGGTTTCAATGTTGTGCAATCACACTGGATGCCTGAAACATCAACTTAGAAACCTGATTTGTAACAACAAGTACCTTCATAATTTTTCCTTGGCTGATCTCAAACTCGAGATCATCAACATGGGACTCAAAATCCCAAGATAGCATCTTCCTCATTCGTGGGTACGTGCCTT